>JAGFNQ010005638.1:0-239247 GCA_024364735.1 Boesenbergia rotunda
CCTTAAATATAGTATGAAATTAGAATTAGGAAATCCGGTTCCTAATTCAAATAATGAGACTTGATAAATTAAGTCACATACATACTTTATTAAGGAAATCGTTAGTCATGATATAATTCTATGTCATGAATGTGCTTAGAAAAGAAAGGATGAGACCCAAAACCCCTTACAAAATATTAAGGCCAACACCTTCCATTAATATGGTTAGAATCGGAGTTTTGTTTCTCGTTTGGGTTGATGGACACATCCATGCCCGGCTTGAACCTCAACATGTTCAAACCATGGAATTAGTTTATGAATAATATAGTTGGAGTCAGAGGTCAATCCTTAGTTTTGGTTGTTGGACACATCCAAGCCTGACTAAACGGTTGAATGAGCTCCAACCATATTAAAACTATTTCTTGATTAATGGGTCAGCCTTAAGCTTGGAGCATCGATTTGTTGTGCCACAGCCAAGGTCGATGCAAAGAGAGGTGCAGTTGGGTGCTATGTATAAAGTTGCATACTTGTTAATGAGTTAACAACCCAATGATTTATGCAAACATTCAATTAGTTGATAGCATAAAGTGATAGTTACATATATGTGATGTGTAATCGGTATAATTACCTACCTTCATAGCTAAGAAAAACTTGATGGCCACAGCCATGGTTGTTCTTATCTATGGTTGGATATCAACCTATTTGGAGATGCTCCTACAATCTCCCGAATTGATAAAAAGGGTTATTCAATTTGATAAATAAATAGGATTTTAATTAATGTATATTGATACATTCTTTATCATTCTTCTCACATAAGCTCAATTTGTGTTTCTAGGTTAATCACTCGATCATGTCTTCTCTGAATTTGCGTTCCATTTTGGACACCAATAAACTGACTGGGCCAAACTTCATGGACTGGCTTCGAAACCTGAGGATAGTCCTCAAGTCAGAGAAGCTTGCTTATGTCCTTGAAGATCAACTTCCTAACCAACCTCCTGAAGGTGCAACTCCAGACCAGCTAGTGGCCTATCAGAAACATGTGACCGATTCTGAACTTGCGAGTTGCATCATGCTAGCCTCTATGATACCTGAGCTGCAAAAGCAGCATGAGCATATGGATGCTTATACCATCATCTTCCATCTTCATGAGTTGTTTGAAGAGCAGGCGAGATCCGAAAGGTTCGAAGTCTCCAGACTCCTCTTCACCACTAAGATGCAGGAAGGCACTTCTGCCTCGCAGTTTGTGCTAAAGATGTTGGGGTACATTGAGCGACTGAACACACTCGGTTTTGCAATGGATCATGAACTAAGTATTGACTTAATTCTGAGTTGTTTGCCCAAAAGTTATTCACAATTTGTGATGAACTATCGGATGAACAAACTAGAGACCACCATTCCCGAGTTGCTCAACCTGCTGAAGACTGTGGAGCCTTCTGTAAAGCCGGATCAAAAGGCGGTACTGTTAGTTGGTTCCTCGAAGAAAGGTTCTAAGAGGAAGGCCAAAGAACAGAATAAAGGAAAGAAGAAAAAGGCCAAAAAGACTGAAAAGAAACCAAAAGGAACTTGCCATCATTGTGGCAAGGAGGGTCACTGGCGAAGAAACTGCAAGATTTATCTTGAGTCCATGAAGAATAAGGCATCCGATGCCCCATCCTCTTCAGGTATCTTCGTTATTGAATGTCACTCTATTTCCTCAAATACCTGGGTACTTGATACTGGGTGTAGCTCACATATATGTAATGACATACAGGGGCTAAGGAATAGAAGAAGACTCGTCAAAGGAGAAGCAAATCTGCGAGTTGGAAATGGAGCAAAGATTGCTGCTGTTGCCATCGGAACATATTTGCTAAAGCTCCCCACTGGACGTATCTTAGAATTGGATAATTGTTATTTTGTTCCTTCGTTAATAAAGAACATTGTATCTATTTCATGTTTGAATGAAAAGGGTTATCATTTAACTTTTAGTAACAATTGTTGTTACATAACTTTAAATGGCGTTCTTTATGGGAATGGAACTTTGTGCAATGGCATCTACACGTTAGATTTATCCAGTGACGTTTTCAATATCGAAGTTAGCAATAAACGTGCTCGAATAGATAATCGAATAGACTCCTACACTTGGCATTGTCGTCTTGGCCATGTAAGTAAGAAACGCATGACCGAATTACACCGATGTGGAATTTTGGAATCATTTGAACCCGGTTCATTTGATACATGCGAATCATGCTTAAAAGGCAAGATGACCAAATTACCCTTTTCCGGAAAAGGTAATCCAGTGGGAGAATTGCTTGGTCTAATACATACTGATGTATGTGGACCAATGTCAACTCTTGCACAAGGAGGCTATAGCTACTTCATCACCTTTATCGATGATCACTCACGATTCGGGTACGTGTTCTTGATGAAACACAAATCTGAAGCCTTTGAGAAATTCAAAGAGTTCAGAAATGAAGTAGAGAAACAGCTTGGCAAAAGTATTAAAATACTTCGATCCGATCGGGGTGGTGAATACTTAAGTCAAGAGTTTCAAGATTATCTTAGGGACAATGGGATATTGTCCCAATGGACTCCGCCGTATACACCACAGCATAATGGTGTATCTGAGAGGCGCAACCGAACCTTGATGGACATGGTTAGGTCGATGATGAATCATGCAACTCTTCCAAAATCCTTTTGGGGCTATGCACTTAAGACAGCTGTTTACTTGCTAAACAGAGTCCCGACCAAGGTAGTCTCTACTACTCCATATGAGACATGGAATAGTAAGAAACCCCACTTAACTCACCTTAAGATATGGGGTTGTCCTGCTTATGTGAAGCGGATTGTATCAGACAAATTGGATGCTAAGTCTGATAAATGTCTATTTATTGGATACCCTAAGGAAACGAAGGGTTACCAATTCTATCATCCCTTGGAACAAAAGGTGTTTGTTTCAAGGCATGCTGTATTTCTGGAAAAAGAATTTCTTTTACAAGAAAACAGTGGGAGTGGCATTGAACTTGATGAAGTTCAAGAAACTCCAATAGACATTACAGAGACACCTAGTCTAGACCCACAACCAATACCTCATAATGATGAGCTATCAGTTGAACCTAAAACTACACCACCTCTTCGTAGATCTGATAGGACACGCAATATTCCAGAGAGATACGGATTTCTCGTAAGTGAATCGAACGACGTGTTACTCATAAGCGATGACGAACCTATCAGTTATGAAGATGTTCTGAAAAGTTCAGAAAGGGACAAATGGCTTGAGGCCATGAAGTCGGAAATGGATTCCATGTACGAAAACCAAGTATGGGACTTGGTTAACCCACCTGAAGGGATTAAGCCCATAGGGTGCAAGTGGGTTTTCAAGAAGAAAACCGACATGGAAGGTAATGTTGTTACCTTTAAGGCTAGATTAGTGGCAAAAGGATATCGTCAGAAGCAAGGAATTGATTATGACGAAACCTATTCGCCAGTAGCTATGCTTAAATCCATTCGGATGCTCCTAGCCATAGCAGCTCATTATGATTATGAGATATGGCAAATGGATGTGAAAACAGCTTTCCTTAACGGAAACCTGCTTGAGGATGTATACATGATACAACCTGAAGGCTTCACATCGGTTGATAAAACCAAAGTATGCAAGCTTCGACGATCCATATATGGACTGAAGCAAGCATCTAGGAGCTGGAACATCCGTTTTGATGAGACAATCAAAAGTTCGATTTCTCACAAAATCCAGACGAACCTTGTGTGTACAAGAAGGTTAGTGGGAGTGCAGTCGTATTCCTAGTATTATATGTCGATGACATATTACTTATAGGAAATGATATATCAGTCTTACAGACAGTTAAAATTTGGTTGTCCAAAACTTTCTCCATGAAAGACCTGGGAGAAGCAACCTATATCATTGGGATTAGAATCTATAGAGATAGATCAAAACGGTTGCTTGGTCTTTCGCAGTCTACATATATAGACCGAGTGCTAAAAAGGTTTAGCATGTCGGAATCCAAGAAAGGTTACCTTCCCATCAGGCATGGGATCAACCTTTCAAAGTCTATGTGTCCGCGCACAGAAGACGAGAGGATTTGCATGAATAAGATTCCTTATGCATCCGCGATAGGATCTATCATGTATGCTATGTTATGTACAAGGCCCGATGTATCGTATGCTTTGAGCGTCACAAGCAGATACCAGTCGGATCCAGGAATGGATCATTGGGCGGCTGTTAAGACAATCCTTAAGTACTTAAGAAGAACTAAGGATGTGTTCCTAATATATGGAGAAGGAGATATGGTAATACGTGGGTATACAGATGCCAGTTTCCAGACAGATAAGGATGACTCCAAATCTCAGTCTGGATACGTATTTACTTTGAATGGAGGCGCAATAAGTTGGAAAAGTTCCAAACAAGACAACGTAGCGGATTCCACCACGGAAGCGGAATATATCGCAGCTTCGGAAGCAGCAAAGGAAGCAGTCTGGATCAAGAAGTTCGTCTCCGAACTTGGCGTGGTTCCAACCATTGATGAAGCAGTGCCGGTTTACTGCGACAACAATGGAGCTATTGCACAAGCAAAGGAACCAAGGTCTCATCAGCGATCCAAACACGTGCTTCGCCGCTATCATCTGATCAGAGAGATTATAAGTAGGAATGATATACAAATTGAGAAAATTCCCACTGAAAGGAATTTAGCGGATCCTTTAACTAAGGCCTTACCTCAAAACAAGTTTGAGGGTCATGTTAGAGCCTGTGGTATTGGATACCGTAGCGATTGGCATTAGGCCAAGTGGGAGTTTGTTAGTGATATGAGAGAAGTGTCCTAAGGCAATCGCCTTATGATTGTAAACATTTATTTTAATAAATGATAATTCACTATTTGAGTATACATGTTTGTGTATTTGATTGGGATCTTAAACTCATCTACTGAATGTCCGCAATACAACTCACAGCATAAGAGAATTTGTGATGGGATCACAACTAGTGATTATCTCTAAATGTGCAAATGTGAAGTATTGAAAATATCCCTAGTCGATGAATTGATAAAAACGGACACTATCAATTCTGTTGAGACTAGCATGGGTTATTCTCTAATCAGCTGATTCTCACTGGCTGGTGACATTGGGATGTCCGGAGATAAACATGGATGCTAGTTAAGGGAACTAGTTCATTGGAGTGACTAGCTGTAAGACTTCATATGGTTATCTATATAGATATGTCAATGAAGTTCTTACTGCAGCTTAAGTGCGATGTTCCTTTGACTTGCGGTGTTCAAGTCATCTTGGTCATGGAGACTTATACTTTAACATCTTAAGCAAGCATCTCCAAGGAGGTGTGGACCCAGGATGATTGGGTATAAGCCGAAGTGCTCGAAGATGTTTGAACAGCCTACAAAGGATTCATCACTCCTTGCGAGGAGATGTATACCCAGGCCTATCGTCGGATTGTTACTCAAAACCTCTGGCCAGAGTATATCATGTTTAGAGTGCGAGTCTCTTAAATACATGAGAGTGGGTATAAGATGGTGTGACGTAGTCAGTCTAGTGGGGACTGACACAAACAGGCCATGTCCTGAACCAAGTGGGTATAAGATGGTGAAGGGAATGAGGCATGATTCATTAGAGCTGCTGAAGGGTTTCGGAATTCTTTCTGAGGTCAACCGTTGATCTTTCGATTAATTGGGGGTCATGATGTACTACTAGGTGCCACTCATGATCGTTCTATAATTAGTTGATTGTAGACAGCCACATAAATCGAAAGCCTATTTAGTCACACGCACTACGAGTAATCCGAGGGATTTAAAACGACTTGAAAATTGGATTTTCCAATCAAGAGAAATAAGTCAAATCTGAATTTATCAGAGGCGCATTTGAACCTAAAAATGGCTAAGTCTTTTGAAGACTTATTGGGCGAATTAAATGAGTTTAATTCGCGATCGGTTCGGCTCGGTTTGGCCGGCCAAAGAGGGTGCCAAACCCCATTGTAGTGGTCGGCCATTAATAAGGGGATAAACCAATTTAATTGGTTTAATTAATAAAATAAATCTAGCGCGATTTGTTTTATAAATTATGGATAAATAAATTTGTATAAAGAAATTTATATAAATAAATTTATAGAAATTTATTCCTTTTATGGAAGTTAAAATAATCCATGAATTGGTTTATTTTAATTTTATAAAATCAATTATGAATTGATTTTTCCATAATAAGAAAATTTATAAATTTCTTATATAATTTATTCCATAATTAAAGGAGAGGAGAATTTGTTTTATTATAAAGTTAGTTATAATAAAACTAGGCTTAACGGAATAAGTCATAAGAAACTTTATAAGATAAATTTCTTATGATAACTAATTTCGTTAATTCCGTTAAAAGAGAGACTTGGTAAGGGAGAAGCCACTATATAAAGGAACCAAAGGCAAGCCTTGAATTCCAATCGATATAGAGCCTTCAAGAGATTAACTCTCTCCCTCTCTCTCTTATTCTCTTCCCTTCCTTTCTCCTTCCCACCTAGGGCCGGCGCCCCCTTGGGCATCCTAGGGCCGCCGCCCTTCCTTGAGAGCTAGGGCCGGCACTCCATTCAATCCAAGAGGTTGTCATGAGCTATCAACACGAAAGAGAAGCCAACCAAGAAGAAGAAGAAGCGAATCACATCTCCTTCCTTCTCGGAATTTTGATTCCGTTAACTTGTTGGTTAGTTTCCTATTTTCTCTCTTGATCTTCTAGTTGTGCCTTTAGAAAATCTAGTAGTTCTCGTCGGCACAAAACTCGTGACTTTGCGAAGACATCCCGAAGAGAACTCGGCGTGGACGCGAATAGAGGCGGAGCTTCCAAGGGACGCTACGGTTGGATCTCGTCCCTTACTTCGAGTTACGTGAGGTACTAAGTAAATTAATTTTACTTCTCCATAAAGTTTGAATTTATGATTATGTCCACACATCATAAGGTTGCATGCTAGATACGTGGTTAAAATAATTTAGGAAATTATTTTATGCTAATTCTTCTGCTACACGTAAAAATTTAAAATTTTATGAACACGTATCCTTGTCAACATGCACCCGGTCCCAACATCAGGTACCATAGCGGCTAGCATGATGCAACTCGCAAGTTCAGAATCGGCCACATGTTTCTGATAGGCCACTAACTGGTCTGGAGTTGGATCTTCAGAAGGATGGTTGGGAAGTTGTTCTTCAAGGACATAAGCAAGCTTTTCTGCCTTGAGGACTATCCTCAGGTTTCGAAGCCAGTCCATGAAGTTTGGCCCGATCAGCTTATTGGTGTCCAAAATGGAAGGCAAATTCAAAGAAGACATGATCAGGTGATTATCCTAGAAATACAAATTGAGGTTATGTGATGAGAATGATAAAGAATGCATCAATATACATTAATTAAATCCTATTTATTTTTCGAATTGAATAACCCTTCTTATCAATTCGGGAGATCGTAGGAATATCTCCAAATAGGTTGATATCCAACCATAGATAAGAACAACCATGGCTAGAGTCCATCAAGTTGTTCTTAGCTATGAAGGTAGGTAATTATACCGATTACATATTATACATATGTAACTATCACATTATGCTATCAACTAATTGAATGTTTGCATAAATCATTGGGTTGTTAACTCATTAACAACTATGCAACAATATACATAGCACCCAACTGCACCTCTCTTTACATCGACCTTGGCTGTGGCACAACAAATCGATGCTCCAAGCTTAAGGATGACCCATTAATCAAGAAATAGTTTTAATATGGTTGGAGCTCATTCAATCGTTTAGTCAAGCTTGGATGTGTCCAACAACCAAAACTAAGGATTGACCTCTGACTCCAACTATATTAATCATAAACTAATTCCATAGTTTGAACATGTTGAGGTTCATGCCGGGCATGGATGTGTCCATCAACCCAAACGAGAAATAAAACTCCGGTTCTAACCATATTAATAGAAGATGTTGGCCTTAATATTTTGTGAGGGGTTTTGGGTCTCATCCTTTTCTTTTATGCACATTCATGACATATAATTATGTCATGTTCTAACGATTTCCTTAATAAAGTATGTATGTGACTTAATTTATCAAGTCTCATTAATTGAATTAGGAACTGGATTTCCTAATTCTAATTTCATACTTTATTCAAGGAATTATTTTGGGAAACAATTTCCTGAATTATCATAATCAATTTTGGAAATAATATGTTTAAGACTTTGATTTCTCTAAATCAAATCTTATTAAATTAAGAGATGGATTCCCTTAATTCAACCACATATTATTTTCATCAAAATCTTATTTAAGAAAATATACTCTATAGGAAACAATTTTTCTAATTAATTTTGAAGACAATAATATGTAAGAGCATAACCTCATAAAGAAAATAAGAAAATTATCGTTTGAGAATCACCTCAAAAATTTTCAAGATTTGATCACATATTTTATTTAAAGAAAATTAATATCAATAACTTAATTTGGATGGCTCCCCGAGGCTCAATCCAAAATAAAAATTTTTGTAAATAATTTAATTTTCAATTATAAATTTAAATGCCAATTAATATTCCCATAATTTGTCTAGACTTTCTTGAAAGAAAGTGCCCAAAATTGCGAGCTTTCCATAAATGGAATGTTTATGAAAATAAAAGGTTTTCAGAATAATTGTATGTTTCTGGTACAAAGAAAACTTACGTTTTTCAAAAATTGGAAAATTTCCAAAATAGGAAATTTCCAAAATTGAAAAGTTTCCAAAAATGGAAAGTTTTCACAATTATCATAAAATTTCAGAAACAGAGATAATTCCTAAGTTTGTGAAATTTCATGAGGATTTTCAAACTTTGAAATTCCTAAATCGAAAATTTACCATAATTGGAATGTTTCCATAATTGAAAATTTTCCAAAATTGAGATCATGATAAAGCTTTCTGCAAAACAATTATATGATTATGTCGAACATAAACCTCGGCTCTGATACCACAGTTGGGACCGGGTGCATGTTGACATGGATGTGGGTTCGTAATTTTAAAATTAATTACGTGTAGCGGAAGGTTTACCATAAATAATTTCTCTAAATCATTTAACCACACATCTAAGCATGCAATTTTATCTTGTGTAGACATGATCATATATTTAAAATTTTTACGGAAAGGAAAACTAATTTACATATTACCTCGCGTAACTCGAAGGAAGGGACGAGATCCTACCATAAGCGTGCTTTGGAAGCTCTACCTCTATTCGCGTCCACGCCGAGTATCTTCGGGATGATTTCGCAAAGTCACGAGTTTCGTGTTCTCGTGAACTACTAGATTCTTCGAGAACGCGACGAGAAAAACCAAGAGAGAGTTGGAAGACTAACCACAAAAGGATCGCCGGCAGGTGCTCCTTCTGGGGCTGGTTGGCGCACGGCAAGAAGGGGAGAAGAGAAGGAGAGAATGAGAGGGAGAGAGCCTATGCCTTCATCTCTATGATTCTCACCCAAGCCTTGCCTTGGGACCATTATATAGTGCCCTCTCAACCATCAAGCCTCTCAAATATGGAATAACTTATTCCATCATGCCATGTTTGATTTTATATCATGGTTAAAATCATATTTTAATTCATGATAAAAATCAATCAAGTCTCTTCTCTCTTATGGAATAAATTTCCTTATCATGGTAAATCAATCCATGATTGATTTAATAAAATAAACCAATCCATGGTTCATTTTAATTTCCATGAAAAATAAACCAAACCTTGGTTTATTATATAAAAAATTTATATCACCCATAATTTTATAAAACAAACCACACTTGGTTTATTTTATAAATTGAACCAAAAACTTGGTTCTCTCCCTTTGTTGTGGCCGGCCAAGTAATGAGGATGGAGGCCCTCTTTGGCCGGGCCATCCAAGCCAAGCCCCAATGAATTAAACTTATTTAATTCATCTATTAAGTCATCAAAAGACTTAGCCATTTTACGCTTCCGATGCGTCTCTGAAAAATTCAGATTCGACTTATCGTTTGGCTCAACCAAACTTAATCTCTCTTGATTGGAAAATCCAATTTTCAACTCATTTTAAATCCCTCGGATTACTCGTAGTGCGTGTGACTAAATAGACTTTCGATTTATGTTGGCTGTCTATAATTAATCAATTATAGAACAATCATGAGTGACACCTAGTAGTACATCATGATCCCCAATTAATCGAAAGATCAACGGTTGACATCAGAAACAATTCTGAAACCCTTCAGAAGCTATAATGAATCGTGCCCCATTCCCTTCACCATCTTATACCCACTTGGTTCAGGGCATGATCTATGTGTGTCAGTCTCCACTAGGCTGACTACGTCACACCTACCCCAAGTAACGTTTTCTCGTCCTACGGATTCTAATTACTCTCATGTATTTAAGAGATTCGTACTTTGAACATGTCATGCTCTGGCCAGAGGCTTTGATTAACAATCCGACGATAGGCCTCGGGTATACATCTCCTCGCAAGGAGTGGTGAATCCTATGTAGGCTGTTCAAACATCTTCGGGCACTTCGGCTTATACCCAATCATCCTGGGTCCACACCTCCTTGGAGATGCTTGCTTAAGATGTCAAAGTATAAGTCTCCATGACCAAGATGACTTGAACACCGCATGTCAAAGGAACATCGCACTTAAGCTGCAGTAAGAACATCACTGACATATCTATATGTAGACTACCATATGAAGTTTTACAGCCAGTCACTCCAATAAACTAATTCCCTTAACTAGCATTCATGTTCATCTCCGGACATCTCAATGTCACCAGCCAATGAGAATCAGCTGATTAGAGAGTAACCCATGGTAGTCTCAACAGAATTGATAGTGTCCGTATTTATCAATTCATCGACTAGGGACAATTTTAATATATCACAATTACACATGTAGAGATAATCACTAGTTGTGAATTCATCACAAATTCTCTCATGTTGTGAATTGTATTGCGGACATCAGTAAATGAGTTTACGATCTCAATCAAATACACAAACATGTATACTCAAATAGTGAATATTCATTTATTAAAATAAATGATTACAATCATAAGTCGATTGCCTTATGACACTTCTCTCATATCACTAACAATATGTGTATGTGAATGTGTAGGTTTACAGGTACACATAGACTTGGTTGGATATCATCAGGTGAAGGGTGGCATGGAGGCAAGTTGTTGGCCTGTGTGCGCATCCGAGGGACCATGAACAAAGCAGGTACGATGAGCTGAGGGAAGCAGACTTCGAGGCGTACGTGAAGAATAGCATGGAGGCAAGCTGCAGGCTTGTGTGCATATCCGAGGGACAAGGGCCAAAGTCGAAGAGGGCATGAAGGCAACAGATCGAGGTTGCTGGAGCAGAGACGATGAGGCGAGGGACGCGGACTTTGAGGCATGCATGGACGATGACAAGGGGGCAAGCCGAGGGCTTGTGTGCGCATCTATTGGATGGGAGTCGAAGATGAAGAAGACGTGAAGGCAATAGATCGAGACTGTTGATTAAAGAGTCAACCAGGTCATGAGGGGTCGAGTGTGAGTGTTTGTATTCGGGAACTAAGCGGGGAGGGTTCGAGTGCGGAGAGAAATGTACCCGGAATGGGTAACCCTAGGCTTACTGGGGCAGTTGACTGGTGATTGTTGGAGAATCAAACGTTGGGTTGCAATGTTCGAATCTGAGTGGGACCAGTCGACTGCCCCTGGGGCAGTCGACTGGTAGCGGCCATATCTGACTCGTGCTCTATTTAAGAGAGCTCGTTTAAGACTTTTCTTCCTTTGTGAAACCTGCTTGGATAGAGCTAGTTAGTAGCTATTGTTGCTCAGGTAGTGTCCAGAAGTTGTGGTGAGGTTTCCCCACACATAAAGAGCTACGTGATCTAGCCGGAGGCGCACCGGGGAATCATCCACCGAAGGATTAGGGATCGTCCACCTTACGGACTGCCGTGGAGTAGGAGCATCATCTCCGAACCACGTACATCGGTGTGTCATTCCTATTAGTTAGTTTTTGTTTTTGTTTAGATTATTCCGCTTGCGCACTAACGATTGTAGGAAGAAATCGAACGAAGCTAATCACCCCCCTCTAGCATGACGAACACAATCTAACAGGTTTAACATGATAAACCTTTTGAGCTCATCAAGGGGGCATCATCACCTGACTCACCAGGACACGGATTCTGTCAATAATCAATAGCACACCATATTATTAATATTATCTCCCAACTCACCGGGCCTATCGATCTAACAGAATAGATCTCGCCCATTGGTAAATTAAAGAAATAATAATTAATAATATGTGCCCGTTATTATATCGGGATTTAGGGATCGTACTCCATAATAAAATTTGAGGTCCTATCCAATTATCAAATCAGTACAAATTGGATAACCTCTGGATTTGGTCCTGCTCAATGTACTCAAAGCACACTATTGTAATTCTATGGTCAAGACCAACTACACCTAATTACACCATCTCGATGGTTTGTCCAATTCCATCTCGGCTGTGAGCCTCTGCTTATACTAGGGAAGGAACTGATAACATGATCTTCCGTGTGTCTCCACACACCATGTTATCTACAATGCAAAGTAAAGCACTTTTTATGCATGTACTAATATAAACAAGCACCTAGTATTGTTGTGATTCTCTTTTCAAAATAAAGATGATCTTATATATAAAAGAGCAAATCTTTTAATATACACATCTATCAAGGCAAACCTAGTTTAGAATAAGGTGAAGTCTAAGTGGATCTGGGAGGATCGCACATTGATAGGGTAAAAGTCTACCAAGAGATTAGGCCTAACTCTGGTTAAACAAAGGGAAGTCCCTGTGGGACTAGACATATATAGTTGGGAACTAGATGAAGACAAAGGTGAGATAGCTGGGAGCTAAACACTTGACGTGAGAGAAGTTCTAGTTGGGAATTAGGCAACGGAAAGTCCTAACAGGTCATGGTTGATTGGAAGTTGGGAAAAGCAACCCTAGACTTGATTTACGTAAGTTAGGGCTGAGGCAATTGATCAGGTGATTGATTAAAGATTATTTTCACAAAATAGAAAGACCCTTAATCGATTGAGCAATCGATTAAGGGGAAACCCAATTGATTATGTGATTTATAGGGAGAGTTTTGTCACGAAAATAGAAAATGTCCTAATCGATCAATTGATCTATTAGGGATACTTTTAATCGATTGGGTAATTGATTAAAGCTATTTTGCGAAGAGTACAATAAAGTGGTTAATCAATTGGGTAATTGATTAAGATAATTTTGTCACAAGACCTGAAGCCCTCATAATCAATTGGACGGTAGATGAAGGGATGGTAATTGATCAGGTGATCAATTGGAAGAAGAAGAAAATAGTCATTGTTGTTGGGACCGGGTGCATGTTGACATGGATACGGGTTCGTAATTTTAAAATTTAATTACGTGCAGCGGAAGATTTAGCATAAATAATTTCTCAAATTATTTTAACCATGTATCTATCATGCAACCTTATGTTGTGGAGACATGATCATACATTTAAAATTTTGCAGAAAGTAAACTAATTTACTTAATACCTCGCGTAACTCGTAGAAAGGGACGAGATCCAACCGTAGCGTCCCTTGGAAGCTCCGCCTCTATTCGCGTCCACGCCGAGTTCTCTTTGGGATGACTTCGCAAAGCCACAAGTTTCATGCCGACAAGAACTACTAGATTCTCCAAAGGCATGACTAGAATAACAAGAGAGAGATGGAAAACTAACCACCAAACGAAAAATGGAATCAAGATTCCGGGAGGAAGGAAGAAGTCGCGACCCGCTTCTTCTTCTTCTTCGGCACCTTCTTGGTGGAGGTGGCTCACGGCAACCCTAGGGGAGCCCTCTAGGGCCGGCGCCTACTAGAGGAGGGAGAGGGAGAGAAGGAGAGGAAGAGAGGCTAGGCAAGAATCCTTGATCTCTTGAATTGATTTTCAAGCCTTGCCTCTGCACCTTTATATAGTAGCCTCTTTATCGCCAAGTCTCCTTTTAACGGAATAAATTTTTCATAAGAAATTTATATTATAAATTTTTCTATGAATTATTCCGTTATGCCATGTTTTTATTATAACTTAATTTATAATAAAAACAACTATGTCTCCCCTTTTATTATGGAATAAAATTTTACAAGAAATTTATTATATAAATTTTTCTTATCATGAAAAAATCAATTCATAATTGATTTTATAAAATAAAATAAACCAATCCATGGTTCAATTTAATTTCCATAAAAAGAATAAATTTCTATAAATTTCTTTATATAAATTTCTTTATCCATAATTTTATAAAACAAATCATGCTCGATTTATTTTATAATTTAAACCAAACAATTTGGTTTCCCTTTTTATTGTGGCCAGCCAAACCAAAGAGGGTGGGGACCCTCTTTGGCCGGCCAAATCCAAGCCGTCACCTTACGAATTAAACTCATTTAATTCGTCCAATAAGCCTTCAAAAGACTTAACCATTTTAAGATTCCGATGTGTCTCTGATAAATTCAGATTCGACTTATCTCTCTTGATCGGAAAATCTAATTTTCGAATCATTTTAAATCCCTCGGATTACTTGTAATGCGTGTGACTAAATAGACTTTCGATTTATGTTGGTCGTCTATAATCAACCAATTATAGAACGATCATGAGTGGCACCTAGTAGTACATCATGACCCCCAATTAATCGAAAGATCAACGGTTGACCTCAGAAATAATTCTGAAACCCTTCAACAGCTATAATGAGTCGTGCCTCATTCCCTTCACCATCATATACCCACTTGGTTCAGGACACGGTCTATGTGTGTCAGTCCCCACTAGGCTGACTACGTCACACCTAGCCCAAGTAATGTCTTTCTCCTCCAACGGATTCTAGTTACTCTCATGTTTCTGAGATATTCATACTCGGAACATGTGATGCTCTGGCCAGAGGCTTCGAGTAACAATCCGACGATAGGCCTTGGGTATACATCTCCTCGCAAGGAGTGGTGAATCCTTTGTAGGTTGTTCAAACATCTTCGGGCACTTCGGCTTATACCCAATAATCCTGGGTCCACACCTCCTTGGAGATGCTTGCTTAAGATGTCAAAGTATAAGTCTTTATGACCAAGATGACTTGAACACCGCAAGTCAAAGGAACATCGCACTTAAGCTGCAGTAAGAACATCATTGACATATATATATGTAGATTACCATATAAAGTTTTACAGCTAATCACTCCAATGAACTAGTTCCCTTAACTAGCATTCATGTTTATCTCCGGACATCCCAATGTCACCAGCCAGTGAGAATTAGCTGATTAGAGAATAACTGATAGATACCATTTTATTGATCATTTGAGTTGCTAAAATCCATGTTTGACCTATGTTTTTATTGCTTAATTGTGAAATTACCCTAGGTTTTAGTTTTTCCTCTTATTTTGGACATAATTGCAAATTTACACATTTTTGGATTATTTGGCCACTAATTTTCTGATATATTTTTGTAGGCATGAAAGGATCCTAGACCTAGAGTGTATTGGGTCAAACTTGAGTCGGAAGTGAACCGGATCGAATTATCAAGCTTACGATTAATCCGAGCCGTCCGATTCAAGAGCGGCTAGATTTGAGCCATCTGGGACAATCTGAAGCAATCCGAGCTAGGGTTAGGGTTGATCAAGCACTATGATCATGATCTGAAGGTTTCATTCCAATCAGAACTAAATCAACCGTTGGATCAAGCTCGGAGGGCTCTAGATCGTCCATTCAAAGAATTAGTTGATCTGGACCATCCGTTGCACATCTGGAGGATCTGAGCTACCACGAGGCAGATCCTGACCCCAGATCATCATCATTAAAATTTGGATCAAATCAGAGCAAGATCAGCCGTTGGATTCAGCCAAGTCAATCTGGACCGTCCATTGCTAATGTATTTAATCAAAAATTTCCAGCCTTTCTTACTCGTCGCGTCTTCGCTGTTCTTCGCCGTTTTCCATAGTTCTTCATGTTCTTAGCAAATTCTTCATCCAAGAAGGCGTGACCACCTCGATTCCAACCGAAATTCATCATCTGAATCCTTGGAAGGCAGTCTCGATCCAAAATTCAACTCAAATTTCATCCGGACAGAGTTGTTGAGGGTTTCGCATTCTCTGTGGTCCGGGAGCTTCAATCTTAGTTACAATCAATTTCAGACCACCTGAGCCACTTGTAGGGGTTCTCAGGTGAGCTCAGGTCGTCTCCAAATCTTCATCGCAGCCAACAAGCCGAGATTGAAGGGCTCGGATTGGAATTTTCCCAGTTGAAGCAGTTTGAGCAGAATTGATGGATTGAAGTTGTTTTCCACTGATTTGCTACACCTAGGGGTTCGAAGCCAGCTCTTGCTTGACAACCAAGAAGATTTTGAGCTTAGGGAGGATTGAGGAGTAGTTTACCGTAGTTAATTTCAGTCAATTAGCTGTAAAATTTGTTTCTGCAGTTTCTGATTTTGTTTCACTAGTTGTACTTGCGTTTGCTGATTGTTTAGCTTAATTAGGTTTGTAATCTTCAAGATAAGCAACTTAGGAACTTGTTAGTGACCAATTTAGTTAAATTTCAGTTTACTTTAGTTTACAATTTTTGCGTTCCAATTCCAGCTAGCGTGCCAAGTTGTTTCTGAATTTCTCCATCTGTTTCTGATTTTTTTTTTATAACTTTGTGTTTCTGCATTTTAGAATTTCAGCACTTCAAAAGGCCCTCGTTGGTGAAGCATCGCTTTAGATTTCCTACTTTTTGCATTCAATTTGAATTTGTTTTGTGGATGAATTTCTGCACATGTTTGTTTGCATTTTTAGTTTCGAATCTGTTTTCTTTTCCTTGCATGCAGTTTGCATTTGATTTGTTAGCCAAATTCAGAAATCACTAGGTTTATTACTCCTTAAGCTAGTTTTAAGCAGTGTACTTAGTTGCTCAATTTGTTTTGCATTCCAACTAGTTAATCTATTTCGATGCTGTTTAGAAATTCTGAAAATTCTGCACTTGCAAATTTTGCTTTAGCCATTTCTTAGTTGCTCCTCCATTTGCTTCTGAATTTCCTACCTTCATCTTTGCGTATCAGTTACTTTTAGCTTAATTTCCTAAGCTGATCCTGATTAGTCTCATTCCAGAATTGGTAGTCCCTGTTTTAGCAAGTTTCAAACACAAGTTGGCACAAAAATTTCAGCTTTTGGCACAAGGGTTTCAGCTTGCATGCCAAGTTGTTAGGCATTGATTTACATCAGATTTTTCACTAGTTTCTTGGTGTATCGAAGTGTTTGGAGTCAACTGGTAGCATATTTAGCATTTCTAAATTTTATTACATTGGTTAGCTGCCTAAGCTTTTAGTTAAGTTGAATTGTTTGTTTGATTTCAAATTCCGTATGCATTGAGTTGTGTTGAACTTGTTTGTTCCGAAACCTGCCATCATTGAACTCATTCAATTGCTCAGCGATAAGATTGTATTTAATATCCATGGTGTTCCCTTTTCAGTTCGATTTAGCTACTTTGGTTGAGAAGGTTTCCTCTAGGTTTAATTTCTTAGTTGACATGTTTAGTTGCAATTCTTTTCCTTTGTTTTTCTTCTTGTGCTTCCATTTCTGAATTACGAACAAACCCAAAACTAAATTATTCATTTGAAACCCAAAAACACAACGACACATAAATACAAGTTCAAATCAAACACGACAACTAGCTCCGAGAAAAATACGACCTGTGGCCCCTTTGCTACATTTTCATACTTTGATTGCAAAAAGGGTTTCCAGCATTTCATATACATCTAAATTTGAGACCCACATTCGTGACACATAGATCGGGCCTATCAAATTTTTGGCGCCGTTGCCGGGGAACTACTAGTTAATTTGTTTGATTTTGGTTGTGCACTTATTTCATATCATTCTTGATTTATTTCTGTGCTTATTGTTATATCTCGTGATTTGATTTTATTTGTTTTATCTCTTTATCCACTTTTACTGCGATTTGTTTTGTTTTATGACCAGGTCTTCAGGTGGTGATTTAGAAGAATTCGACCCTGAGATTGAGAGGACTTTCAAAGCTAGGAGGAGCCAGGGCATTCTTTCTGAGACTACAGATATCTCTCCTATTCAGACTATTTTCACTCACTCAGGGAGTATCATGGCAGATCACCAGAGAACCATGACGGAGCTTGCTGCACCTGATGCTGCATTTCAGTACTCCAGCATAGCTTATCCAGAGCTGGGCGGGAATTTTGAGTTAAAATCTGGACTTATCAATTTGCTGCCATAATTTCAGGGATTAATGGGAGAAGATCCAAATAGGCACCTGCACAAATTCCATGTTGTATGCTCCACTATGAAGCCTCAGGGCATTTCTGAAGAAGACATCAAGCTGAGAGTTTTCCCCTTCACACTGACAGGAGTAGCAAAAGACTGGTTTTATTATCTGCCTACAGGACATGTGTCTAGTTGGATCGCTATGAAGAAGGCATTTTTGGAAAAGTATTTCCCAGTCTCCAGAACAGCTATAATCAGAAAAAGCATCTGTGGAATTCAGCAAGTGGTGGGCGAGACACTATATGATTACTGGGAGAGATTCAACAAGCTGTGTTCAAGTTGCCCCCAGCATCAGATCAGTGAGCAATTATTGATTCAGTACTTTTATGAGGGACTGCTGCAGATGGACAGAGTCATGATAGATGCTGCAGCTGGAGGGGCCCTAGTGAACAAAACGCCAATTCATGCTAGGGAGCTCATTTCAAATATGGCTGAGAATTCCCAACAATTTGGAAGCAGAGCCTTGACCACCAGAGGAGTGGGTGAAGTTCAGATAGTTCCTACTAATCAGAAAGAGATAAAGAATTCATTGGCAGAGATCACATCACTTATTAAGGAGTTGAAGGTTAATAATGTAAATCAAGGCTCAACTCCTTCAGTACCTCCACAGTCAAGTCAAATGATAAGTGTGTGTGGTATTTGCTGTAGTCTAGAGCATACCTCAGACTCATGCCCCACCCTCCAACAGGATGAAACAGTAGCAGCATTAGTAAGAGGACAATTTCCAGCAAGAAACAATCCGTATTCCTCTACTTACAACCCCGGTTGGAGGAATCATCCAAATTTGAGGTATGGAAACGCTTTCTGCCAACAAGACCCTCAAAATCAACCATCACAGCAGCCTCTACCGAATTTCCAGCAGCCCCAACAACTCAGAACAATCAGCAAGCTTTTCAGCCAACAAACCAAAGTTTTTAGCCTCCGTTTCAGCCTAATTCCCAACAATTTCAGCAACAATTTCAGCAATTTGAACCTCAATTCCAGCAATATCATCAAGGGCAACAAGGTTTTCAATCATTCCCAGCTTTCCAAGCTCAAAACCAACAAAATTTTCAGCCTTCACAGCCCTTGAATCAGAATTTCCAGCCCTATAATCAAGGGTTTCAAAGTCAGAATTTTCAGCCCTCGCCGCAGAATTTTTCACTTCAAAATCAGAACTTTCAAGGTTACAATTCCCAGCAAGGTTTCCAAGCATCTCAGCCCTTTAATCAGTCCTTTAATCAGCCCCAACAGCCATGTTTTCAACAAAATCAGCAAGCTCCACCATTTCAGCCGACTACTTCATCCTTTCGAAATCAGTCAAGGAGCTATGCTAACCAAGGAGGTTATGGGAGCTCAAGTGGAGGAAATGCGCCCCAACAGAGGGTTGAGGATATGTTTTAACAGATGATGCAGCAACAACAAGCTCAACAACAACAAATACAATAAGTTCTACAACAACAACAACAACAACAACAACACAATCAAAACGTTGAGAGGCAAATAGGGCAATTGGCTTGTGGGATTAACCAAAATCAAGCTCAAGGATCAAGTCAACTTCCTTCCCAAACTGTCCCTAATCCTAAAGGAAATGTGAGTGCTATTTATTTGAGGAGTGGGAAGGTTACTTCATCACCAAATGGTCCAAGAGCTAAAATTTTAGAAAATCGGATAGAAACTTCAATTCCAGCCCAAAACAGCCATGAAACGATTCCAAATTCAGTGGATACCACCCCTAGCCCATGCCCAACTCTTTCCTCAAGTAATCCTCCAAATTAGGTGGAAAACGGAGAAGAAATGAGTGGCGAGACAGATTTTACAGTAGCTCCAAAAAATAGGGTAGCAGCTCAAAAATCAGCCCCTCCTATTTCGGTTCAAGAGGAAGAATTTAGGGTTCCTTTACCTTTTTCACAGGGGAGAACTCGAACCAAAAGACACGTGGAGGAGGAGAAAGCAAAAGAATACAATGAGCTGGTAAAACTTTTTAGTAAAGTCGAAATTAATGTACCCTTGCTGACAATGATTAAACAGGTTCCTAAGTATGCGAAATTTCTGAAAGATCTTTGTGTTAACAAGAGGAAGCTTAAAGAAAATGAAATGGTCACCATGGGGAAGAATGTTTCATCACTTATCCATGCCATACCTCAGAAATGTGAAGACCCTGGCATGTTCACTGTATCTTGTGAGATAGGGAGCACCACGCTACATGATGCCATGCTTGATTTAGGAGCTTCTATTAATGTCATGCCCAGGACAGTCTTCCAGATGCTTGGCATTGGTCCTCTACAGCCCACTGGAGTTGTGATCCAGCTAGCAGACCGGAGTCAGACCCGCCCGGCAGGAGTTATTGAAGATGTGCTGGTTAAAGTGAAAGAATTGATTTTCCCTGCAGACTTCTATATTCTAGACATGGAGGGAGAGTATCTTGCACGTAGATCCCCACTCATTCTTGGGAGGCCTTTTCTGAAGACTGCCAAAATAAAGATTGATGTTTATGCTGGCACACTCTCGATGGAGGTGGGAGACACAGTAGTCCAGTTTAGCATTTTCGATGCCATGAAGGACCCGAGAGAGGATCACTCCATCAGGAGCATGGATATTCTTGATGAGCTAGAGCAGACAGAGTTAGAGGTCGAGGGATTTTTACCCAATTTTTCTGGAGGAGTTATAGATTCAGAGGAGGCTGAGAGATTATTTACTGCTGAGACTGAGGATTTTTCAGAAGATATTTCAGATGCATTTCTAGTTGGAGAGATTTTTCTAGGTGTAGGGGATTGCCCAGAGCCCCAAGGATCACCTATTTCTGTTGATATTCAAAGTGTAGGGGATTGCACAAAGCCCCAAGGATCACTTATTCCAGTTGAGTGCCTACTAGAACTTGAACCTGATATGGAACCTCCAGGTATTTTTCAGCACGATCAGGTAAGTATTTCTTTTATTTTTTTGGAAACATCAAGAGAGGTACCAAAATTTGATTTTATTGGCTGCGATAGAATTCTTGATATATCATGTGTGGTAAATAATTGTGAAAATTTCATTGAAGCATCCAAAATAGATTTCATTGATTACGAAAAGTTTCTTGATGCATCTTGGGTAGATATTCATTGTGAAAAATTCTTTGAATTGCCTAAAATTGACTTTATTGGATGTGATGCATTTTTGGATACATTTTCTACAAAGATTGATATTATTTCATTTCTTTCTTACCCTGCATGCTTGAGAGGGGAATTACATGATTTTGCAGGGTCCAGAAGACTGCTGGAGTGGGAGCTTCATCTGAACATACTCAAATCTCCTGGAATGTGTCCCAAAAAGAACAAAGAGGGAGTAGATTTTACTTTAATTCAAAACACTCTACCTCTTAAATGGGTCTTGTATTTAAATAACCTTCGTCCACCTGAACAGGTTGCTGTAAAATCCAAGTGTGGGGGAGTGATGCACTGTAGAGTTGAACAAATGAAAGAAGCTCTTTCGCACACCCAGACTCCTCCACTACCACGGTGGAGGCTATTTCTTGACAGACTCCGCCCGTCAGAAATAAAAGGGAGTTTGATTTTTCTTGCCTTTTCCTTTATTACATGTTTTCACTTTTAAATGAGTTCTTGCAAATAAACACGTGAGTAGAGTAACATGAATAAAAGTCATTGTAAATACCATGTCTTTTGTTTTAGCATTTTTTTTCTTGCATGATTAGGAATAAATGTATCCATTTAGGTTATCTTCTTGCCATTTTAGAGTCTCTTGAAAATAAATTAAATTTGGTTGTCAAAAACTTAGGATTTGAGTTCATGGATGAAATTTTGGATGCTTGAGTACGATTTTGCTTTAGATTCTTAATTGAGAATTTGAGATGGATTATTTTTTTTTTACCTAGTGAGATTAGCCTTATTTTGTGATACACTTATGTTATTGTATTCTAGAACTTGCTTAGGTTCTTTCAAAATCATATTTTGATGATTGGATCATGTCTATAGAGACTAATCACTTTGTTCACCTTTCTCAATCAATTTTGGCAAAAATCATGTCTATTCTATTTATCATTCCTTATTGCTAATCTTAACCCTAATTTTTCTATGGATTTGTTTGCTTGGGATGTTTTCTTGATGCTATTTTGCCCGAGACGGACAAGGATTTAAGTGTGGGGGAGTGATTAGTGATTTGGAATCAATTTGTATCAAAAGAAGCAATTCATGTCAACGAAAAATTTTTTTTCTGCATTTTAATGTGCCAAGTGAGTGATGTTTGGTGGCAAAAATGAGCAAGAAGAAATGGTTGAGGATGGAACCAATGAGGGCATCTAGATTCTTGATTATAATTTGAAGATCCAAGGAATTGTGTGCCATGGTCTAAGTGGCACGCAACCATCAAATTGAAGCCAAATTCCGGAAGAAGTCAAGCAATGAATTGAAGATCCAAGGAATTCTGTGCCAAGGTTTTTGAATGGAATGAAATACCACTCGACAATTTCTAGATGCCAATGGATATGAAGAAAATTCTGAAATGAAGAAAGGAAATGGCACAAAATCTGATCCAAAATAAGAAAAGCAGTTTGTGCCAAAAAGAAACTCAAAATCTGCCACTTTGGATCAGAAATGATTTGGATCCAGAATTTGGAAGTTGGAATTGAGGAAGCTAAGTTCAGCAATAAATCTGATAGAATTTGAATTGAAGCTAACCAAATCTGATCTAAAATAAGAAGCTTGTACCAAATCTGATCCAAGACAGATTTAGATCAGTTTTTTTTTTTTAAGTAGTGGAATATCTTATTCCTGAAAAGAAACTCTATATTAGAAGGGGGGCCAAACCTGACCTTCTAATATAGCATTACAGCAACCCAAAAGATTTACAAGTAAAACAATTAAAATAGCCACCGACTCTCTATATAAAACTTTACATTTATCAGCCGGTGTTATTGACTCTTTTCTATTGTTAAGCTCTGCACACTTCTAATCTGCTTCTCTTCACCAGCGCAGGCACTCTAGCAGATTTCCCCTTGTCACCAATTGCACTTAAATCCCAAGGTCCAGCCCTGGCAAGCCAAATCAAAACTGCAAACTTGGCACCACAGATCTCTCAATTCGTGCAATCAAACAAGATACCCATCATCAGGAAACTCATAGCCCGCACTCTTGGATTTGTGGGTCCAGAGCTCTTGGCTCGACGCCACCAAAATTCTCATCAATCTCCAGAAACCCATCAGTAATGATCCCATTTCAATTTCAGACTCTTTCAGGCCACCACTAACTTCATTCCAACCCGTTGGCACGCAACAGGAAAAGATGGCACCATTGGCACGGCCTGCCAACTTCAGGTTCTCATCTGCTTTTAAGGGCAGCCTTCAGTTCAAGCTAAATTGATCAGGTTTTTGTGCAGCCAAACAATATATCCAATCTAATATGCAGGAGCAGTGTTGGCCGGCACGTTTGGCACACCTCAGCTATCTGCACTTCAACCTCCATTCCCAATCCGGTACATACTTTCTGCAGCCACAGCTGGACCTTTCAATTTCAGGTTCTGCCACCTCGGATCTATGCCTCTGTAATTTTGCAATCTCAGCTAAAACCTGCAATCTATTAACTTGAGTTCCTCTTAACCAAATCGCAGCTCCCAGGTTTCCTCTCCAAATACTGCATCAGTTTTCAGACATCCCGTCACTCCCGACCGAAGCAGCAGTTTCAGCTCCTACGGCACTTTTGGCACGCACCCCAGCCAGTCCACCATCTCGATACAGAAAAGGTTGAAACACTGATATTGCAGAAAAACCCTTATCTCGTTTCTGCGTTTCTGGAGTTTCAGATATTCAGAGCTTGGCCGAGCCCAGTAAAGGCATGTAATTTAATAAATTCGAGCAAACCAGCTTCAGCCATCATCCACCATCCAAGGCTGATTTTCAGACCATCTGTCAATCTAAATTCAGCCAGATCCACCATTCAGCTTTACAGTATGGGTATCAGACGATTGTTGCTCTGCACTTGTCCAACATCAGACCACCATAGCGTTTTATGCGCAGCTTCCAATTACTCTCCAATCTGCTCAGCACCGATCTCATTAACAATGCCAGAAAGTGCCAAAAGGTTGGCACGTTTGGCACACTAGACCCAATCTGCTAGCTCCCAAGAAATCACTTTGTCACCAGTGATAGCTGTCTGTACATGTTTCAAGATCCTCCATTTCTTTAGCCTTTTCCTATTGTGTAGGTCGTGACAAAATTTGTCAGAAATATTGCCTAGAGCTAGATCTATCACCATGATGCCAGCCCATTGCTGTTGGATGTATATTGCCTGGTCGTAATTCTAAGTCCACCTTGAAGTTGGAATCAGAGATGCCAAACTCAGTAATCAGGTTTTCAGATTGCTATGCATCCATAGGTTTATCTGATCTATCTCAGTGATACAACCCCAGACCATTTCTGTATCCTACCACAGTAGCTCAGTTTCCAACCCGTAGCCAGTAACAGATCAGCTTCCTGGCACCCTCTGAATTTTCTGGCACGCTCACATAAATAATCCTTTGCCAGTTCTTTGGAAGCTGATAGGAAAATGTTCAGACGATCCTTGCACCCACTCAGAAACTGAACATCAGACCATGGAGTTTCTATCGCACGTTTGGCACGCAGCAATATTTGTTAGCAAACCCTGCTACTGATCCTTTTCCAGTCTGGCACGCGTTGGCACATCCCTTGACTCCCTCGCAGTCCACCTCCAATTACTGATTTTTCAGATTTCTGCTTTATTGGCTCACACCTCATGTTGTTGACACTCCAAAACCATGTCTTTAGCACCAACATAATTAATAACTAGCAGCCAGCTTCCATTCATCAGATTACCTTCTCGATCCCATCTGATAGCACTCTGCAATTCACATTAATCTGGTCCAGATATGGTACAGCAGGATAGACTGACTAGAGCTAAATTCAGACATCAAACACTTTCGACTTGTGCACTTCCATATCACTTGCCCTTTCAAAACCTTAATTCTGCAGTCCTAGCCAAGCTACCATCAAACTACAGCAGCAGATCCGACCATACTCCATCCTCACTTCGGCTTTAGCATCATAGAATTGAAACTGAAAATGGAGTGCTGAAATTATAGTCTAAAATTATCCACACTGTACTTCTTCCTTGATTGCCCAATCCAACCCCAATTGTTCTTCCTTGCTGGAACGTTTGGCACCCTGAAACTGATAGCTGTTAGCACACCTGGCACGCAAGCATACCACCCTTGATAATTCCCAAACAGTCCACCGTCACACCCGATGTTCACTTTTGGCAAGTGACCATCCATCAACGGATTTGATGTGTCCTTACACAGATTTAGATCAGTTGAGAGTTGGATTGCAAGAAAACAATCTGATCTGAGCTAGAACTGAATTAGAGGATGCAAGGATGAATAACCTCACAATTCTAGAGTTTGAAAGTGAAATCGTGAGCTGGAATTGCAGCAGAAAAAAAAACCTGAAACTGCCAGAATCCAAACTACAATGCAGCAGTATTGAAAAATATGAGCTTGAAATTGCCGAGACTTGAATTTGGAGCTGTTGAAATGATACAAATCCATTAAAGGACTGTTTGTGAAGCTGAATGGGAGAAATCAGCAAAACATCACTGATCTTAGATAGAAATTGCAGAATGGTGAGGCTGAATTAATCTCTTGGGGAGCAGATTTCTGAAACCTGTGCATTGTTGAGGATGGAATCTAAATTACTGATCTGGAATGGAATGGATTGCAGCAGAGACAATCTTAAATTGCGGCAGAAACAATGAATTGCAGCTGAAAACAAGCTGAAGATATTCTGAATTGAGACTAGAACAAAAGAAGAAAAAAAGAAGAAAAAGAAAATGCTGAAATGTTTGTGCCAAAGAGAGTAGCTATTCATTGGAAGCTCACGGCAAGGGTTGAGTTGAAGCTGATATTTGATCAGAATTCCAGCACAAAGTGAGCTGCAAGATTGCTGGCCACAACATAACTGAATTCTGAAATTTCTGCACAAGTTTGTATCAACTTGGGACCAAAATTGGTTTGGCTCAAAAGTAGGGAAGTCAAGAGCAGCAACCTTTTGTTGGCAGGCTGAATGGGAGGCTGTAAGTCTGGCGGAAGCTGATACAACCTGAGAAAAACCTGGAGCTAAGAAAAATCTGTGCTATAGAAATCAGTAACAATTCTGCTGAGCTGAAACTAATGCATTTGTAATCTGCCAAGGTTGATTTGGAGCTACTGAAATGATGAAAACTGAATACAAGTGAGCTGTAAGATGCTGAAATTTGTGGAAGAAATGTAGTGAAATATGTATGGGAAAGAAGTCAGAATTGAAACACATGAAGGACTTATATTGAGACACCACAAAATCTGTTTTGCTCCAACTTGAAAACTGAAATTGGTTGTTTAGGCTATTCATCCGGAAATTGAGTACATGGTGCTGAAAATTGAAACAAGTAGTTTAGGAACTTCAGCTGGGCAGTTAACAAATTTAAGAAAGAATTCTGTGCTAAGGTGGAAGCCATAAGTGAAGTGGAGCTGAACACAATCTGAAGCAATGAGAAAAGTTGTGCCAAAGTTTTAAAATGGAGTGCAATAGCAGAATTGCATCTATATATTGGCTTTTCACTTGATATAATATGTTCTTTGATGTAAATCTGATCTGAAAAGAAAAGAGGAAGAGAAGAGCTCGGAAAAAAATTGATGAGAAAGGAGAAGGAAGCAATTGGCACACAAAGGTGGAAGTTGGCACATTAAGATCAATAAAGGTTTCTTCATCCAAATTAAGAGCATTATTCAAGACTGACCTCACCACATTTTTGATATCACTAGAGGACTGTAAAGAGAAGCAAAGAGCATCAACAATATCCTCAAGCCCTCAAGTCTTCCACTTTATCAATTTTTTCCATTTCTTGATTTTTACTCCATTTCTTATCATTTCTATGTCTTTGATTTGTTTTTGTAGATATTGATCTCAATCATGAATAATGGTGAAGAGTAGATAATAAGCAAGCCTATGGTAATGTAAGAAGCATGTGTGTTTGAGTGAGCTCCACTTCCATCATCAAGTTAGAACTTAAGGAGAGAGCCACCAAAATTTTCCTTGAAAGGCTATGAGTTAGATTCATCTCAATGACTCATGATGGATGAAAATGCTAAGTTGTTGATTTAAGGACCAGATACTAATCCATAGGGCTTAGATTTATGAGAATTGACAACCTTAGGTAATTTCTTTTCATTTGCTTCTAATTATGCTTAAGAAAATCTAGGGGATACATACTTAGTAGTTTCGCGAGACGCTCAAGGTTAAGTGAGAAATTTGATAGGCCCGATCTATGTGTCACGAATGTGGGTCTCAAATTTAGATGTATATGAAATGCTGGAAACCCTTTTTGTAATCAAAGTATGAAAATGTAGCAAAGGGGCCACAGGTCGTATTTTTCTCGGAGCTAGTTGTCGTGTTTGATTTGAACTTGTATTTATGTGTCGTTTGTGTTTTTGGGTTTCAAATGAATAATTTGGTTTTGGGTTTGTTCGTAATTCAGAAATGGAAGCATAAGAAGAAAAACAAAGGAAAAGAATTGCAACTAAACATGGCAACTAAGAAATTAAACCTAGAGGAAACCTACTCAACCAAAGTAGCTAAATCGAACTGAAAAGGGAACACCATGGATATTAAATACAATCTTATCGCTGAGCAATTGAATGAGTTCAATGATGGCAGGTTTCGGAACAAACAAGTTCAACACAACTTAATGCATACGGAATTTGAAATCAAACAAACAATTCAACTTAACTACAAGTTTAGGCAGCTAACCAATGCAATAAAATTTAGAAATGCTAAATATGATACCAGTTGACTCCAAACACTTCGATACACAAAGAAACTAGTGAAAAATTTGATGTAAATCAATGCCTAACAACTTGGCACGCAAGCTGAAACCCTTGTGCCAAAAGCTAAAATTTTTGTGCCAACTTGTGTTTGAAACTTGCTAAAACAGGGACTACCAATTCTGGAATGAGACTAATCAGGATCAGCTTAGGAAATTAAGCTAAAAGTAACTGATACGCAAAGATGAAGGTAGGAAATTCAGAAGCAAATGGAGGAGCAACTAAGAAATGGCTAAAGCAAAATTTGCAAGTGCAGAATTTTCAGAATTTCTAAACAGAATCGAAATAGATTAACTAGTTGGAATGCAAAACAAATTGAGCAACTAAGTACACTGCTTGAAACTAGCTTAAGGAGTAATAAACCTAGTGATTTCTGAATTTGGCTAACAAATCAAATGCAAACTGCATGCAAGGAAAAGAAACAGATTCGAAACTAAAAATGCAAACAAACATGTGCAGAAATTCATCCACAAAACAAATGCAAATTGAATGCAATAAGTAGGAAATCTAAAGCGATGCTTCACCAACGAGGGCCTTTTGAAGTGCTGAAATTCTAAAATGCAGAAACACAAAGTTAAAAAAAAACAGAAATAGATGGAGAAATTCAGAAACAACTTGGCACGCTAGCTGGAATTGGCACGCAAGAATTGTAAACTAAAGTAAACTGAAATTTAACTAAATTGGTCACTAACAAGTTCCTAAGTTGCTTATCTTGAAGATTACAAACCTAATTAAGCTAAACAATCAGCAAACGCAATTACAGCTAGTGAAACAAAATCAAAAACTGCAAAAACAAATTTTACAGCTAATTGACTGAAATTAACTACGGTAAACTACTCCTCAATCCTCCCTAAGCTCAAAATCTTCTTGGTTGTCAAGCAAGAGCTGGATTCGAACCCCTAGGCGCAGCAAATCAGTGGAAAACAACTTCAATCCATCAATTCTGCTTAAACTGCTTCAACTGGGAAAATTCCAATTCGAGCCCTTCAATCTCGGCTTGTTGGCTGCGATGAAGATTTGGAGACGACCTGAGCTCACCTGAGAACCCCTACAAGTGGCTCAGGTGGTCTGAAATTGATTGTAACTAAGATTGAAGCTCCCGGACCACAGAGAATGTGAAACCCTCAACAACTCTGTCCGGATGAAATTTGAGTTGAATTTTGGATCGAGACTGCCTTCCAAGGATTCAGATGATGAATTTCGGTTGGAATCGAGGTGGTCACGCCTTCTTGGATGAAGAATTTGCTAAGAACATGAAGAACTGTGGAAAACGGCGAAGAACAGCGAAGATGCGATGAGGAAGGAAGGCTGGAAATTTTTGATTAAATACATTAGCAATGGACGGTCCAGATTGACTTGGCTGAATCCAACGGCTGATCTTGCTCTGATTTGATCCAAATTTTATTGATGATGATCTGGGGTCAGGATCTGCCTCGTGGTAGATCGGATCCTCCAGATGTGCAATGGATGGTCCAGATCAACTTATTCTTTGAATGGACGATCTAGAGCCCTCCGAGCATGATCCAACGGTTGATTTAGCTCTGATTGGAATGAAACCTTCAGATCTTGATCATAGTGCTTGATCAACCCTAACCCTAGCTCGGATAGCTTCAGATTGTCCCGGATGGCTCATATATAGCCGCTCTTGAATTAGACGGCTCGGATTAATCGTAAGCTTGATAATTCGATCCGGTTCACTTCCGACTCAAGTTTGACCCAATACACTCTAGGTCCAACATCCTTTCATGCCTACAAAAATATATCAGAAAATTAGTGGCCAAATAATCCAAAAATGTATAAATTTGTAATTAAGTCCAAAATAAGAGGAAATCCTAAAACCTAGGGTAATTTCACAATTAAGCAATAAAAACATAGGTCAAACATGGATTTTAGCAACTCAAATGATCAATAAAATGGTATCTATCAATAACCCATGCTAGTCTCAACAGAATTGATAGTGTCTATGTTTATCAATTCATCGACTAGGGACAATCTGAAGCTAGTTGTGAATTCATCACTAGTTGTGAATTCATCACAATTGCACATGTAAAGATAATCACTAGTTGTGAATTCATCACAAATTCTCTCATGTTGTGAATTGTATTGCGGGCATTCAGTAAATGAGTTTAAGATCTCAATCAAATACACGAACATGTATACTCAAATAGTGAATATTCATTTATTAAAGTAAATGATTACAATCCTAAGGCGATTGCCTTAGGACACTTCTCTCATATCACTAACAAACTCCCACTTGGCCTAATGCCAATCGCTACGGTATCCAATACCATAGGCTCTAACATGACCCTCAAACATGCTTTGAGGCAAGGCCTTAGTTAAAGGATCCGCTAAATTCCTTTTAGTGGGAATTTTCTCAATTTGTATATCATTCCTACTTATAATCTCTCTGATCAGATGATAGCGGCGAAGCACGTGTTTGGATCGCTGATGAGACCTTGGTTTCTTTGCATGTGCAGTAGCTCCATTGTTGTCGCAGTAAACCGATATTGCTTCATCAATGGTTGGAACCACACCAAGTTCCGAGACAAATTTCTTGATCCAGACTGCTTCTTTTGCTGCTTCTGAAGCCACAATATATTCCGCTTCCGTGGTAGAATCCGCTACAGTGTCTTGCTTGGAACTCTTCCAACTTATTGCGCCTCCATTCAAAGTAAATACGTATCCAGACTGAGATTTGGAGTCATCCTTATCTGTCTGGAAACTGACACCTGTATACCCACGTATTACCATATCTCCTTCTCCATATATTAGGAACATATCCTTAGTTCTTCTTAAGTACTTAAGGATTATCTTGACAGCCGCCCAATGATCCATTCCTGGATCAGACTGGTATCTGCTCGTGACACTCAGATCATATGATACATCGGGCCTAGTACATAACATAGCATACATGATAGATCCTATCACGGATGCAAAAGGAATCTTATTCATGCAAATCCTCTCGTCTTCTGTGCGCGGACACATAGACTTTGAAAGGTTGATCCCATGCCTGATGGGAAGGTAACCTTTCTTGGATTCCGACATGCTAAACCTTTTTAGCACTTGGTTTATATATGTAGACTGCGAAAGACCAAGCAACCGTTTTGATCTATCTCTATAGATTCTAATCCCAAGGATATAGGTTGCTTCTCTCAGGTCTTTCATGGAGAAAGTTTTGGGCAACCAAATTTTAACCGACTGTAAGACTGATATATTGTTTCCTATAAGCAATATGTCATCGACATATAACACTAGGAATATGACTACACTCCCACTAACCTTCTTGTACACACAAGGTTCGTCAGGATTTTGTGAGAAATCAAACTCTTTGATTGTCTCATCAAAACGGATGTTCCAGCTCTTGGATGCTTGCTTCAGTCCATATATGGATCGTCGAAGCTTGCATATTTTGGTTTTGTCAACCAATGTGAAACCTTCAGGTTGTATCATGTATACATCCTCAAGCAAGTTTCCATTAAGGAAAGTTGTTTTCACATCCATTTGCCATATCTCATAATCATAATGAGCTGCTATGGCCAGGAGCATCCGAATGGATTTAAGCATAGCTACTGGCGAATAGGTTTCGTCATAATCAATTCCTTGTTTCTGACGATATCCCTTTGCCACTAATCTAGCCTTAAAGGTAACAACATTACCTTCCATGTCTGTTTTCTTTTTGAAAACTCACTTGCACCCTATGGGCTTAATCCCTTCAGGTGGGTTAACCAAGACCCATACTTGATTTTGGCACATGGAATCCATTTCCGACTTCATGGCTTCAAGCCATTTGTCCCTTTCTGAACTTTTCAGAACATCTTCATAACTGATAGGTTCGTCATCGCTTATGAGTAACACGTCGTTCGATTCACTTACGAGAAATCCGTATCTCTCTGGAATATTGCGTGTCCTATCAGATCTACGAAGAGGTGGTGTAGTTTTAGGTTCAACTGATAGCTCATCATTATGAGGTATTGGTTGTGGGTCTAGACTAGGTGTCTCGGTAATGTCTATTGGAGTTTCTTAAACTTCATCAAGTTCAATGCCACTCCCACTGTTTTCTTGTAAAGGAAATTCTTTTTCCAGAAATACAGCATGCCTTGAAACAAACACCTTTTGTTCCAAGGGATGATAGAATTGGTAACCCTTCGTTTCCTTAGGGTATCCAATAAATAGACATTTATCAGACTTAGCATCCAATTTTTCTGATACAGTCCGCTTCACATAAGCAGGACAACCCCATATTTTAAGGTGAGTTAAATGAGGTTTCTTACTATTCCACGCCTCATATAGAGTAGTAGAGACTACCTTGGTCGGGACTCTGTTTAGCAAGTAAACAGTTGTCTTTAGTGCATAGCCCCAAAAGGATTTTGGAAGAGTTGCATGGTTCATCATAGATCTTACCATGTCCATCAAGGTTCGGTTACGCCTCTCAGATACACCATTATGCTATGGTGTATATGGCGGAGTCCATTGAGACAATATCCCATTGTCCCTTAGATAATCTTGAAACTCTTGACTTAAGTATTCACCACCCCGATCGGATCGAAGTATCTTAATACTTTTGCCAAGCTGTTTCTCCACTTCATTTCTAAAATCTTTGAATTTCTCAAAAGCTTCAGATTTGTGTTTCATTAAGAACACATACCCGAATCGTGAGTGATCATCGATAAATGTAATGAAGTAGCTATAGCCTCCTTGTGCAAGAGTTGACATTGGTCCACATACATCAGTATGTATTAGACCAAGCAATTCTCCCACTGGTTTACCTTTTCCGGAAAAGGGTAATTTGGTCATCTTGCCTTTTAAGCATGATTCGCATGTATCAAATGAACCAGGTTCAAATGATTCCAGAATTTCACATCGGTGTAATTTGGTCATGCGTTTCTTACTTACATGGCCAAGACGATAATGCCACGTATAGGAGTCTATTCGATTATCTATTCGAGCACGTTTGTTGCTAACTTCGATATTGAAAACGTCACCGGATAAATCTAACGTGTAGATACCATTGCACAAAGTTCCAGTCCCATAAAGAACGTCATTTAAAGTTATGTAACAACAATTGTTACTAAAAGTTAAATGATAGCCCTTTTCATTCAAACATGAAATAGTTACAATGTTCTTTATTAACGAAGGAACAAAATAACAATTATCCAATTCTAAGACAAGTCCAGCAGGGAGCTTTAGCAAATATGTTCCAATGGCAACAGCAGCAATCATTGCTCCATTTCCAACTCGCAAATTCGCTTCTCCCTTGACGAGTCTTCTTCTATTCCTTAGCCCTTGTATGTCATTACATATATGTGAGCTACACCCAGTATCAAGTACCCAGGTATTTGAGGAAATAGAGTGACATTCAATAACGAAGATACCTGAAGAGGATGGGGCATCGGATGCCTTCTTCTTCAAGGACTCAAGATAAACCTTGCAGTTTCTTCACTAGTGACCCTCCTTGCCGCAATGATGGCAAGTGCCTTTTGGTGTCTTTTCAGTCTTTTTGGCCTTTTTCTTCTTTCCCTTATTCTGTTCTTTGGCCTTCCTCTTAGAACCTTTCTTCGAGGATCCAACTAACAGTACCGTCTTTTGATCCTGCTTCACAGAAGGCTTTATAGACTTTAGCAGGTTGAGCAACTCAGGAATGGTAGTCTCCAGCTTGTTCATTCGATAGTTCATCACAAATTGTGAATCACTTTTGGGCAAACAATGCAGAATTAAGTCAATACTTAGTTCATGATCCATTACAAAACCGAGTGTGCTCAGTCGCTCAATATACCCCAACATCTTCAACACAAACTGAGAGACAGAAGTACCTTCCTGCATCTTAGAGGTAAAGAGGAGTCTAGAGACCTCGAACCTTTCGGATCTCGCCTGCTCATCAAATAACTCATGAAGATGGAAGATGATGGTATAAGCATCCATATGCTCATGCTGCTTTTGCAGCTCAGCTACCATAGCGGCTAGCATGATGCAACTCACAAGTTCAGAATCGGTCACATGTTTCTGATAGGCCACTAACTGGTCTGGAGTTGCATCTTCTAGAGGACGGTTGGGAAGTTGATCTTCAAGGACATAAGCGAGCTTCTCTGCCTTGAGGACTATCCTCAGGTTTCGAAGCCAGTCCATGAAGTTTGGCCCAGTCAGTTTATTGGTGTCCAAAATGGAACGCAAATTCAGAGAAGACATGATCGAGTGATTATCCTAGAAATCCAAATTGAGCTTATGTGAGAAGAATGATAAAGAATGCATCAACATACATTAATTAAATCCTATTTATTTATCGAATTGAATAACCCTTTTTATCAATTTGGGAGATCGTAGGAACATCTCCAAATAGGTTGATATCCAACCATAGATAAAAACAACCATGGTTGTGGCCATCATGTTATTCTTAGCTATGAATGCAGGTAATTATACCGATTACATATCACATATATGTAATTATCACTTTATGCTATCAACTAATTGAATGTTTGCATAAATCATTGGGTTGTTAACTCATTAACAAGTATGCAACAATATACATAGCACCCAACTGCACCTCTCTTTACATCGACCTTGGCTGTGGCACAACAAATCGATGCTCCAAGCTTAAGGCTGACCCATTAATCAAGAAATAGTTTTAATATGGTTGGAGCTCATTCAACCGTTTAATCAGGCTTAGATGTGTCCAACAACCAAAACTAAGGATTGACCTCTGACTCGAACTATATTAATCATAAACTAATTCCATGGTTTGAACATGTTGAGGTTCAAGCCGGGCATGGATGTGTCCATCAACCCAAACGAGAAACAAAACTCCGGTTCTAACCATATTAATGGAAGGTGTTGGCCTTAATATTTTGCAAGGGGTTTTGGGTCTCATCCTTTTCTTTCTAAGCACATTCATGACATATAACTATGTCATGTACTAACGATTTCCTTAATAAAGTATGTATGTGACTTAATTTATCAAGTCTCATTAATTGAATCAGGAACTGGATTTCCTAATTCTAATTTCATACTTTATTTAAGGAATTATTTTGGGAAACAATTTCCTAAATTGTCATAATCAATTTTGGAAATAATATGTTTAAGACTTTGATTTCTCTAAATCAAATCTTATTAAATTAAGAGACAGATTCCCTTAATTCAACCACATATTATTTTCATGAAAATCTTATTTAAGAAAACTCTATAGGAAACTATTTTCCTAATTAGTTTTGGAGACAACAATATGTAAGAGCATCACCTCTTAAATCAAATAAGGAAATTATCGTTTGAGAATCACCTCAAAATTTTTAAGATTTGATTACATATTTTATTTATGGATTTATTACTTTCAACAAATTATTTTCTTTGGGTGGCTCCCCGAGGCTCAGATACCAAAAAAAAAAGGAATTTGTTGTAAATCTAATTTGGTCCGCTCCCTGAGGCGTAACCAAATTAAACATGGTAATTTTATTCAAAATAGGAAATTAAATTACAACAACTAACTTTAAATTGGACGGCTCCCCGAGGCTCAATCCAAAATAAAGAATTTTGTTAATAATTTAAAACCAATTCGAATTTAATTGTCAATTAATAATCCATAAATTTGTCTAGACTTTCTTGAAAGAAAGTACCCAAAATTGCGAGATTTCATAATAGCTTTTCAGAATAAATATAAGTTTCTGGTACAAAGAAAACTTACATATTTTCAAAATTGAAAAATTTCCAAAATAGGAAATTTCTAAAATTGGAAGGTTTCCAAAAATGGGAAGTTTTCACAATTATCATAAAATTTCAGAAACTAGGATATTTCAAACGTTTGCGAAATTTCATGAGGATTTCCAAACATTAAAATTTCTAAATCAAAAATTTATTATAATTGGAATGTTTCCTTAATTGGAAAATTTTTCCAAAATTGAGATCATGACAAAGTTTTCCACAAAATAATTATATGATTATGTCGAACACTAACCGGCTCTGATACCACTGTTGGGACCGGGTGCATGTTGACATGGATACGGGTTCGTAATTTTAAAATTTAATTACGTAGCGGAAGATNTTTCGGTTGAATCTCTATAAGGTTGTTAGCGCAGCGGAAACAATAATATACAAAGACAATAAGAACAATGCTAACAACAATACTTTACTTGGTATCCACCCAAATGAGTGACTAATCCAAGGATCCACGCACGTACACCACCTCCACTATGAAAAATCTCCTTCAGGTGGAGAAACCTTTACAGCGGAGTTGTCTTCCTCTTTACAGAATGTAGTGAATGAGAGAGAGGAAGTTGAGAAAGCTTTTCACACGAGCATCACTTCGTTATAGTATGGAACCGTACCGCTCACGTGCAAAAAGGTCCTCCATTTATAGGAGAACAGGACAAACTCGCAGTCTGTCCAGCCCCGCACCAGTGGACTGCCCCTGGGGCAGTCGACTGGCCTAGTATTAATTGCTAGCCAACGGCTAGTTTTCGGGGTACACCAATCGACTGCCTCTGGGCCAGTCAACTGGTAGAAGGCTGAAAACCTTCTGTGAGTTTTGGCAGTCGACTCCCCTCTGGCTAGTCGACTACCCACTCACTCCCAGCCGTTCTTCACATATTCCTTCACATATGCCTTCAGGTTCACTCCTTGGCTCGCCCCTTGAAGTCATCTTCCTCTGACTCTCGTCCCTCGGATGCGCACACAAGCCTTCCCTTGGCTTGCCTCCATACCACCCTTCACGTGTGCCCTTGAAGTCCACTTCTCGGCTTGCCCTTGGAGTCCTCCTCCCTCGGCTCTCGTCCCTCGGATATGTTCACCATGTGTGATTCTCCAAGTCCTGCAAACTCAATCACACACATCAAATACAATATAACACTCTAACCTTAAACATATTCACACACACATCAAAATCATGATCTTTCAATCATTTTAGGGCTGATTACCTCAACAATCTCCCCCTTTTTGATGTGTGGCAATATGCTTAGGTTTAGAGATAAATAACAGCCAACAATAACAGCAACAATAGATAACAATTGAAAAACATAAGACATAGCAAACCTAAGAAGTAGCCTCCCCCTTAATCCATGTCTTCTCCCATTTTCAATTCTACTCATGATCCAAGTTAAGTTTCCACTTAACACTAAGCAACATTAAAAAACAAGACATATCGAAACCTAAGAGATAACCTCCCCCTTAATCCATGTCTTCTCCCATTTTTAATCATCCAAGGTCTAAGTTAGACAAAATACCTTAAACCATCCATTCCAAGTCAAAATTCTAACTTAAACCACTCATTTTCCCCCTTTGACACCATCAAAATGATTGTCTCAAGCAACCCAACCCTAAGGCATCAAATGAGAGAAAGTTGGATTTCTAAAAAGATTACAGAATCTGAAAACGGGTGTGCCAGTCGACTGCCCCATGGGCAGTCGACTGATACTCTGTCAGTGACATTTTTCAGCTTTTCTACCGAATTTCAGAAACCCTCTAAAAATTCTAGAAAATTCTAAAAATTATAAAAATTTGCAAACATGTTTGAAATGATATATACTTTATCAAGGAAAAATATTAGTCCATATAAAATTCCAAACATACTTGACTTTTGATAAAAAGTCAAAATCTTTGAAAACCACTAAGTTTTGTATCAAAATCACAATCTAGTTTTGCAATCAAACATCTTTGAAAAGTATGGCAAAACATATAAAACATAAAATGGTTTTAAAATGTCCAACTATGATCTTTGGGCAAAGTGTCCATTAATTAAACACTTGCCTTCCCCATAGTTGGTCTAGTTTTCATATTTTTGATACATTTAATGATTCAACAATATGTCACAAGTACAAGTGAACCAAGTATATCACCCTAATGGATCAAGCACACTTTTTCAAATGTAATATCCCAAGGTTCATCCTATATTTCTACAAAACACATTCCAAGGCCTCTTCTTAAGGATGTAAACTCCGATTCGGGAAGAGGCTTGGTAAAAATGTCGGCTAGGTTTGACTTTGATTCAACATAGTGTAGTTCTGTCTCCCCTTGCCACATGGTCTCTAATGAAGTGATGTTTCACTTCAATGTGTTTTGTCCTAGAATGGTGAATCGGATTTTTGGTCAAGTTGATTGTACTTACATTATCATACAAGACTTTGACCTTGGTATAATGTAACTTATAATCTTCTAAAGTGTGCATGATCCAAAGGAGTTGGGAAACACATCCACTCATTGCCACATATTCTGCCTCCGTTGTTGATAGGGCAACACATGGTTGTTTCATACTACTCCAACTAACTAAAGAAGACCCAAGGAATTGACACCCTCCACTAGTACTCTTCCTATCTAGCTTACAACCCGCATAGTCTGAGTCGGTGTATCCAATAAGATCAACACTAGGGGTTCTAGGATACCAAAGTCCGACATTGAGGGTACCTCTGACATGCCTTAGGATCCTCTTGACTACAACCAAATGAGACTCTTTGGCACAAGATTGGTACCTTGCACACATACCTACCATAAAAATTATATCGGGTCTACTAGCGGTTAGATATAGTAGGCTACCAATCATGCTTCTATATTGCTTAGAGTCTACCATTTTCCCTTAAGGTCACTATCCATTTTCACATTGGTTCCTATGGGGTAGATGCTACCTTAGTATTTTCTAAGCCAAATTTCTTTAACATTTTCATAGCATATTTAGTTTGAAAAACATGTGTTCCTTCATTAGTTTGCTTAACTTGAAGTCCTAAAAAGAAGGTTAGCTCTCGTACAAGACTCATTTCAAATTCATCTCCTATACATTTGATGAATTCTTGTAGGAAGTCATTGTTTGTTGACCCAAAAATAATATCATCTACATACACTTGGGCAACAAATATGCCCTTATCCTTAGATTTTAGGAATAAAGTAGCGTCAATTGTTCTTCTCCTAAACCCCTTAGACACTAGAAATGAAGAAAGCCTTTCATACCAAGCCCGGGGAGCTTGTTTCAATCCATATAAGATTTTTCTCAATTTGTAAACGTGCCTTGGATAATTAGGGTCCTCAAACCCAAGAGGTTGTTCTACATAGACCTCTTCCTTAATGATTCCATTAAGGAATGCTGACTTCACATCCATTTGGTGAAGTGTGAAGCCCATGTGAGCGGCATAGGCTAATAGAATTCTAATAGATTCTAATATAGCTACGGGGGCATAAGTCTCATCATAATCTAATCCCTCAACTTGGTTGAATCCCCTAGCCACCAATCTAGCCTTGTTCCTAGTGGTTTTGCCTTGGTCATCTAGTTTGTTCCTAAAGACCCATCTTGTGGTTACAATGGTGCAATCATTGGGCCTAGAAACCAACTCCCAAACCTCACTTCTCTCAAATTGATTTAGCTCTTCTTGCATAGCTAAAACCCAATCTACATCTCCCAATGCTTCATCAATAAACTTAGGTTTTAATTGAGAGATCAAGGCTATTTGACTAGTTTGGTCTCTAAAATAGGACCTAGTCCTTACTCCTTGAGTGACATCACCCACTATTTGGTCAATCGGGTGATCTTGGTGATGTCTCAAGGGCCTAGAGGTTGTAGGTTCATTGACTACTTCTTCCTCATCCTCTAGGGTACTCCGTACTCCCCCTTGATCATTGCCCTCCAAATGTAGGTCTTGGATTCTTTGGGCAAGGGGCTGGACTTCCTCCATATCTTTATTAATTGAGGCTTTTCTAGGGTAGGTGCTTGTCGATTCATCAAAGTTAACATTTGAGGACTCCTCAATTACTTTTGTCCTTTTGTTGTAAACTCTATAACCCCTACAAGTTAATCAATATCCAACTAGAATTCCCTCATCGGCTTTTGACTCAAACTTCCTTAGGTCATCTTTGGTGTTTAAAATATAGACTTTACATCCAAAGACCCTAAAATAGTGGACTTGTAGTACTCTCCCATTCTATAATTCAAAGAGTGTTTTTCCTAGGAACCTATGTACCAAAACTCGGTTTTGAATGTAACAAGCGGTGTTAACCGCTTCGGCCCAAAAGTAGCTAGGAAGGAAATATGCATTAAGCATAGTCCTAACAACTTCTTGTAGGGCTCGGTTTCTCCTCTCAACTGCCCTATTTTGATGAGGAGTCATTGGGCATGAAAATTCATGCTTGTATCCATTTTCTACACAAAATTGTGTGAAATTTGAATTTTGAAACTCCCCACCGTGGTCACTCCTAATTTGGTTAATCTACCCTTTTACTAAATCCTATAAAGATTTCTAGGGTATCGTCCTTATGTTTCATAAAGAATACCCATGTGAACCTAGAAAAATCATCTACTATAACTAAGCAATATTTACTCCTTACAAGTGAGGGAGTACTATGACAATCAAATAAATCAATATGTAAAAGTTCTAATGACAAAGTAGTAGTGGTTATGGTTTTACCTTTGTGTGATGATTTTGATTGCTTACCCTCTTGGCATGCATCACACAATCTTGTCTTCTCATACTTGATCATAGGTATCCCCTTCACCAACTCTTCCTTGGCCACTCTTGCAATGCTTCTCATGTTGACATGTCCAAGCCTCCGGTGCCACAACCACCCTTCTTCTTCTTTAGACATGAAACACTTAGCCAAATTGTTAGTAGCATAAGAAAGATCAAGATAATACAAGTTAGCCTCCCTAAACCCTTCTAATATGACATCATTTGACTCATTATGCTTAATCAGGCATTTCCTATCATGGAATTCAACTCTAAAGCCTGCATCACATAACTGGCTTACACTAAGTAAGTTAAACTTTATGTCTTTAATTAAGAGTACTTTATATATGGAAATTTTAGGAGATACCTCAATAGTGCCCCTACCAATAATTCTTAGTTTTTCACTATTTCCAAAGGAGACCGTCCCTTCTCTTAAGTAGCTAATAGTAGTGAACTTGCTCACATCTCCGGTCATATGTCTTGAGCATCCACTATCTACTATCCACATGGTTAAGGCCTCCTTCACCTTCACCTATACAACATGGAAAACATACTCTTTTGGTACCCAGATTTTTGATCCATAAGCATCATTTAAAAATCTTTTAGGTACCCATGCCCTCTTGGTGTTTCCCTTAGTCCCTTATCTCCTAGATGCACCAATCCTACCCGTGAGTGAGACAAAGGTCACTTCCTTTGTCTTTGGCCTATATCCTAATCCGGCCTTGTTATAAACGGTCCTTTGATTGTTGATTATCATATCTAGGTTGCTAGAGCCTACTTGGAATTTCCTAAGTGCTTTGTGAGGTCATCTACCTTTTTTCTTAGTTCCCTATTTTTAGTTTCAAAACATGAAGCATGTGATGTAAGAGAACTAGCATGTAATTCTTCCTTAAGTTTTGTAGATTCTACTCTAAGCATGGCAATCTCATCTTTTAGATCCTTAATCTTACTTCTAGCTTTAGCTAAATCCATGGTAGTGCTAGAAATGATCTTAACTAATGTAGAGGAGGGTAAGTGTTATACCTCACTTACCGAAGCTTCTGACTCAGATGATGACGAAGAGGTGTTCTCATCTTCACTGCTTGAACTTCTTTCATCGTCTGATGAATCTGAGTGATCCATTGCCATGAGAGCAAAGTGTGAAACTTGCTCTTCTTCCTCCTCCGAGGATGATGGATCATCCCAGGTCGCCTTTAGGTTGGTGGCACCCTTCTCCTTTCCCTTCGACCTTTTCTTGTCACCTTTCTTCTTCTCCTCCTTCTTGTCATCTCTTCTCTTAAGTTGAGGGCACTCATTCTTTATGTGTCCCTCTTGATGACAGTTGTAGCAGATGATGTCTTTGGTCTTACCCTTGCCTTTGGGCCCTTTCCTAGCATATAATTTGTTAGAAAAACTTTTGAAAACCTTACGCATTTTCCTTACCATAAATGCCTCTTGGTCGCTATCTATGGAGGCGCTGGATTCCTCTGAGTCGGATGAGGAGGAGTAGACCACCTTCTTCTTCTCCTTCCTCTTCTTCTTCTCCTTTTCTACAATAAAAGCAATACCCTTCTCTTTAGCCGAGACGTTAGCTTTCTCGTGTAGTTCAAATTCACAGAATAAATCATCTAATTTAACTATGAACAAATCCCTTGATACTTTGTAGGTATCAACCATGGACGCCCACAAGGTAGTTCTTGGGAGGCTTGTAGGACATACCTGACAATATCTCAGTTCTCGATCTTTTCACCAATCACGTGGAGCTCATTGATGACCTCCTTAACCCTTTCATGCAGCTGACTGACTGTCTCGTTGCTCTTCATGGATAGGGATTGGAGTTGGGCCACGAGCAGGTCCTTTTTTGCTCTTTTGGACTCGTTTGACCCCTCATTCAGTTCCACCAGTTTGTCCCACAATTTCTTGCCGCTCTTGAATGGCCCCACCTTGTTGAATTGCTCCTTTGAGAGCCCACACTGCAGTGTGGCGGTGGCCTTGGCATTTGACTGCGCCCTCTTCATGATCTCTTTCGACCAGGATCTCATCGGTGTCGGTTCCCCTCTTTCATCGGCGGGTGCATCGAATCCATCTGCAATGCTAATCCAATTCTCAATATTGTTCATAAGGTAATATTGCATCCTACCTTTCTAGTACGCGAAGTCTTTTCCGTCGAAGAAGGGTGGTCGTGTAGTATTGTATCCCTCTTCAAATGTCATTTCACTTGCTCCGGTTGATGGTGAGTTCTTCCGAAACGAACCGGCTCTGATACCAACTGATAGATCGATCGGCGTGCTAGAGGGGTGGGGGTGAATAGCACTTTTTCGGTTGAATATCTACAAGGTTGTTAGCGCAGCAGAAACAATAATATGCAAAGACAATAAAAACAATGCTAACAACAATACTTTACTTGGTATCCACCCAAATGGATGACTAGTCCAAGGATCCACGCACGTACACCACCTTCACTATGAAAAATCTCCTTCAGGTGGAGGCAGAGTTGTCTTCCTCTTTACATAATGTAGTGAATGAGAGAGAGGAAGTTGAGAAAGCTTTTCACACGAGCATCACTTCGTTATAGTATGGAACCGTACCGCTCACGTGCAAAAAGGTCCTCCTTTTATAGGAGAACAGGACAAACTCGCAGTCTGTCCAGCCCCGCACCAGTCGACTGCCCCTGGGACAGTCGACTGGCCTAGTATTAATTGCTAACCAACGGCTAGTTTTCAGGGTACACCAGTCGACTGCCTCTGGGCCAGTCGACTGGTAGAAGGCTGAAAACCTTCTGTGAGTTTTGACAGTCGACTCCCCTCTGGCCAGTCGACTGCCCACTCACTCCCAGCCGTTCTTCACATATTCCTTCACGTATGCCTTCAGGTTCACTCCTTGGCTCGCCCCTTGAAGTCATCTTCCTCTGATTCTCGTCCCTCGGATGCGCACACAAGCCTTCCCTTGGCTTGCCTCTATGCCACCTTTCACGTGTGCCCTTGAAGTCCACTTCCCAGCTTGCCCTTGGAGTCCTCCTCCCTCGGCTCTCGTCCCTCAGATATGTTCACCATGTGTGATTCTCTAAGTCCTGCAAACTCAATCACACACATCAAATACAATATAACACTCTAACTTAAACATATTCACACACACATTAAAACCATGATCTTTCAATTATTTTAGGGCCAATTGCCTCAACAACCCCCTCTCAAAACCCTTTGACTATGACATCTCATCCGGGGTAGCGAGTGAAACTCAGCAAGACCCCCACTCAGGTCGGCCCCTCGAGCTTAGGTCAACCTCGACTCATATTGGCTCAGGCCAATCCTTGGGCTCCCGACCCCCTAGCAGCAGCCCAATCTGATTCCCGCTCACTGCCGGGCTACGACCCTTCATCACGGGATCAACAGAAGAGCCCTAGTCTCGTATTAATAGCCAACGTCTATGAGAACGTGGGCCCAAAACGATTCCAAAAGATACGCTCCACTACGTAACACTCGCCATAATGCTCCCCAAATCTTATCCCTTCGGGTAACGTACGCGAAGATTATGGAATCATGGGACAAATGACTTCCCGTAACCCTATAAAAAAGGTATATCCCCGCTAGGAGCAGATATGAGTGAACAACCTTTCTATTGATATATCGCAATTTCCTTCCACTTCCACCTCTGACTTGACCGACGGAGTTAGGGATGACAATTTTATCCAAATCCGATGGAGGATCCGACATCCGACCCCAATGGAGGAGGATATGGAGGGACTACCAATACCCAATATCCGACCCGAATACCCGATTAAATAAAAAATACATATATACATTAAAGAATTTTTTTCTCAAAAACCTACTAATAATTTGTGTTAATATTAAAAATAGATTATATATATGTTTAATCTATTTTTAAAATTATAGATATATATGTTTTTAACTATAATATTAATTCTAATGTACTTTTGTTGAATGATATAGTTGGATAGAAAGAAGAAAAATTATTAGTATACAAAATATCCGATCTTTTAATGGATATGAATATTCCGATGGATATCTGATATCTGATGGATATGAGGATGGAGGTTATAGAATCCGACCTGAACTCAACCTATTGTCATCCCTAGACGGAGTGGTTGCGCCGGAATCCTTTTAGTCGTTCTCTTAACTCGTGTCTATATTCTCAGGCCACCTCCTCAATGCATCTTCTTGGTGGCCAGATGAGGATCTACTCCTTCTATATCCTTTACCCCATCGATGAGTTATCCAGTGATAAGGCGTGGCAGCATCAATTATTTTTTACTTTCTTGCTAACAAGGGTAAAACTAATGCTTCAAACAGTTGGACACATTTAATAATAATAATAATAATAAGATGAAAAGATTATGACATTAATTAAGTGATTATAAATCGTGTTTGATCAAATCATAACAGTCCATGTGTTTGAATTTTCTGATATCCAAAACGAAATGAGAAAAGTAAAGCCGCTAATGTCAAACGGGGTCAAACTCGCCTTCCTTCTGTTGACTCGTCTTGGTCAAACCAAAATCACAACCTTCTTCCTAGCTTCCTGTTCCTTGCACTCACCTACCTCCTCTCTCTCTCTCCCAGGTCATCCGCGACTCGTTTCTCCACCATGTGGATATATACCACGCCGATGGAATCGGCTCCATCGGCAAAAGAACAGTCTTTCCTTTGATTGAATTCGTTTTTCATCTCTTTCCTCGGTGTCGATTGAAGCTGTGATGGGAACCGACGATGATTACCGGGAAACTGACACCGGCAAAACGGACAGCGTCGGCTTCAGTGGCCCTCTCGGAAAGCGTGGCGGCAACGGCAGCAGCCGCAAGAGCGCCCGCTTCAGCCTCTCTTCTTCCGCCGCCGGCGTCGATGAGGAAGACTACGTGGAGATCACCCTGGACGTGCGTGATGACGCGGTGGCGGTGCATAGCGTCAAGCCGGCAGGCGGAGCGGAGGCGGCGGAGGACTCGGAGATGTCGCTGCTGGCGCGAACGCTGGAGCGGCGCTCGGCCTCATTCTCTGCGTCGTCGCGGTTCCGGCAGGTGTCCCAGAAGCTCCTCCGCCTCGCGTCGCTGACAAAGCGACAGACCGCAGCACCCATAGACCGGTCCAAGTCGGCCGCGGCCCACGCGCTGAAGCGGCTCAAGTTCATCACCAAGGCTACCGGCGCCGCGGGGTGGCCGGCCGTCGAGAAGCGCTTCGAGGAACTCGCCGTTGACGAGCGACTCCACCGCGCCCTGTTTGGACAGTGCATCGGCATGAAGGAGTCGAACGAATTCGCTGGGGAATTGTTCGACGCGCTGGCGAGGAGGCGAAGGATCGCCGGTGACAAGATCACCAAGGATGAGCTGAGAGAGTTCTGGGATCAAATCGCCGACCAGAGCTTCGATTCCCGGCTCCAAACCTTCTTCGACATGTACGATTTCTTACAGTAATTAATAATTAAACAAAAACAACCGAATCTTGCTACTAATCAACGTGATCTGCCGAGCAGGTTGGACAAGGACCTGGACGGAAGGATCACAGAGGAAGAAGTCAGGGAGGTGATTAACTCAACTTCTAATCTTTTTCTTCTTTTTTTTTTAACGTTAATGTTCAGATAAACTCACGAATTTGAAATTTTCAACAGCTGATCTCGCTGAGCGCATCGGCCAACAAGCTGTCAACGATCCAAGAACAGGCGGCGGAGTACGCCGCCCTGATCATGGAGGAATTGGACCCCGACAACCTCGGCTACATCGAGGTAAGCGATTCCATTGCAGACCGGATGAATTTAATCTGATCGGTTTCGCTGATGGAGTGTGGAATTTCAGATATATAATCTGGAGATGCTGCTGCTTCAAATGCCGAGCCAGTCGATGCAGATCGGGACTACGAACAGCCGGAACCTGAGCCAGCTACTGAGCCAGAAGCTTCGGCCGGCGAAGGAGGAGAACCTGGTGCGGCGGTGGTACCAGCGGTTCCGGTACTTCATGGAGGATAACTGGAAGCGGGTGTGGGTGATGGCGCTGTGGCTCTGCATCTGCGCCGGCCTCTTCGCCTGGAAGTACGTGCAGTACCGGCGGCGGGCGGTGTACCACATCATGGGCGCCTGCGTGTGCGTGGCCAAGGGAGGGGCGGAGACCCTCAAGTTCAACATGGCGCTCATCCTCCTCCCCGTCTGCCGCAACACCATCACCTGGCTCCGCACCCGAACCCGCCTCGGCCGCGTCCTCCCCTTCGACGACAACCTCAACTTCCACAAGGTGATCGCCGTCGGCATCACCGTCGGCGTCGGGCTTCACGTGATCTCGCACTTGACGTGCGATTTCCCGAGGCTGCTCCACGCGAGCGACGAAGAGTATTACAGCTCGATGACGGACTTCTTCGGCGACCCACGGCCAGACAACTACTGGTGGTTCGTGAAGGGGACGGAGGGGTGGACGGGCATCGTCATGGTGGTGCTCATGGCCGTGGCCTTCACCCTGGCCACGCCCTACTTCCGGCGAGGCCGCGTCCGGTTGCCCAAGCCTTTCCACCGCCTCACCGGCTACAACGCCTTCTGGTACTCGCACCACCTCTTCGTCGTCGTCTACGTGCTCCTCATCATCCACGGCTACTTCCTCTACCTCACCAAGAAATGGTACAAGCGAACGGTGCGCGCACTGAAACAAAGCGAGCAATCTCTTCTTTCCCCTGTTCTCACATCTATTGACTCCATTCCGAACGCCGTGCTCTGCAGACATGGATGTACCTGGCGGTTCCGTTGATCCTCTACGCGAGCGAACGCTTGATCAGGGCGTTCAGGTCGAGCATCAGGGCGGTGAAGATACTGAAGGTGGCTGTGTACCCCGGCAATGTGCTGACCCTCCAGGTTTCCAAGCCGCAGGGCTTCAAGTATAGAAGCGGACAGTACATTTTCGTCAACTGCGCCGCCGTCTCCCCTTTCCAGTGGCATCCATTCTCCATCACTTCCGCTCCACAGGACGACTACATCAGCGTGCACATTCGAACACTCGGCGACTGGACTCGGCAACTCAAAGCTGTCTTCTCGCAGGTCTGTGCACCGTAGTCATTGCTTTAGATTTCCAGGACCATAAATTAGTAGCTTTGTTTGAGCTCCGTTTTGCGATTTTAGGTCTGTCAGCCGCCGATGGGAGGGAAGAGTGGGCTACTGAGAGCAGACTTCGATGACAACAGCAGCAATGGACTCGCTCCGAGGTGAGTTGAGTGAGTTAAATATCTGGGGGAAAAAAGGGGCAGAAATTGATGTTTTGTGGCGTGTTCATGTCGAGCAGCTTCCCGAGAGTGCTGATCGACGGGCCGTACGGCGCACCGGCGCAGGACTACAAGAAGTACGAGGTGGTGTTGCTGGTGGGGCTGGGCATCGGCGCCACCCCCTTCATCAGCATCGTCAAGGACATCGTCAACAACATGAAGGAGCTGGACTCGCTCATGCTCGGCCAAGAAGGCGGTGGCGGAAGCGACGTCGAGAGAGACATCAGTCGGGCATCGACGTCCACGTCGTCGTCGTCGTTCAAGACTCGGCGCGCGTACTTCTACTGGGTGACGCGGGAGCAGGGGTCGTTCGAGTGGTTCCGGGGGGTGATGAACGACGTGGCGGAGACGGACAAGAAGGGCGTGATCGAGCTGCACAACTACTGCACCAGCGTGTACGAGGAGGGCGACGCCCGCTCCGCCCTCATCACCATGCTGCAGTCGCTACACCACGCCAAGAGCGGCGTCGACGTCGTCTCCGGCACCAGCGTCAAGTCCCACTTCGCCCGCCCCAACTGGCGCAGCGTCTACAAGCGCATCGCGCTCAACCACCGCGACAAACGCATCGGTATTAGCCAATCACACAAACTTTCACAAGATTAATATTAGAAATTCTAAATACGTGCATTACCTCCGCCACGCGAAACAGCCGTCCATCGGGCAAAATCGAAACACCTGAATTATATAAAAAATATACATATTAGAATTCCAATATAACTCGATGGGCTTTGGATGTTGCAGGTGTGTTCTACTGTGGAGCTCCGACATTGACGAAGGAACTACAGCAGCTAGCGCAGGATTTCTCACACAAGACCACCACAAAGTTCGAGTTCCACAAAGAAAATTTTTGATCCATCAGTTTTTGTCAGACCAGTGGGGTTTCTAGCTGATTAGATTCTTATGGTTTATAGTTCACATGAGCAATACAGAATGTACAGTGGATTTTTTTTTTTTTGGTTGCTTTATTGCTGTGGGAAATTTTGTTCAGTGTTCAGTAAGAGAGAAGGGAAAAAAAAGTCACAAGGGAATGGTGGTAAGCTGAAGCAACCATTTTAAATAATTAAAAGATAAGGTAAGGGATTGCTGCCTCTCAATTGTAGGAAACTATTCGGGCGTAACCTAATCGACATCTATTGATGCTGACGTTAACAGAGAACAAATTAGTACGAGCATAAAAGACATGAGAAAACTAAGAAGTTGTTTGTGCGATCAATCATATTTTTGCAAAAGTTGACCTCAGATGTCTCATATGGCCCGTTTCATATTTACTTGCAGACAGATAAATCAAAAAATTAAACCATCATGGAAAGATATTGTTTGTGCAATCAATCGTACAACAAAAGAGTGGTGGCAAAACCTCTGCAAATCGTTCTGATTTTAAATGGATATTGGAGCATCTTTTTTCTAAACAAAAAATCAATGAAATTTCAATAGTGTTATCGACCTTAAGAATTAAAAGATGCATGATTCTGACTAAATCACACCTAAATAAATTGCCATGCAACAATCTAAGTCATCGTGAAAGCCATTGCAGAAGAATAACATCTAGGAGAATCAGTATGCTGATGCAAAGATAAAAAGGCGAAATCGTTCGTCTCCAACGCCCCCGCCGCACCCGTATATGCTGATGCAAAGAGCTATGGAAGAGCTATGGAAGAATGTGTTTCGCCCCCGGGACTATGGTGTAGTGGAAGAATAATTAATTATTATCTCAAATATCCGCGATTCAATTCTTAATTACGGTGCATTTTGTAAAATTTTTTTCTCCAAATGAGATACGAACTCTGAGATGTTGAACTTCTGGATCGTCTGCCGCTAACACTTCCCGATTTAACTTGACAATCAATGAAAAACTTACGTAAGACCGAATTGATTGTCCGAGATTTGACGTTACCCAATCTCGTTAATTATATATGGTAGAATGTGTTTCACTGAACAAATTTATGGGTCATTCTATTGTTGTTTTAAAATCATGCCATAACTTGCATTTGGAAGTTTTTTTAGAGAACTTGAAAATCAAAGATAATACAAAAATACTTTATACAAGAAAAATAATTTTAAAATCATGCCATAAATTGCATTTGGACTTGTTTTTAGAGATCTTGAAAATCAAAGATAATACAAAAATATTTCATACAAGAAAAATAATCTGATTTTTTGCTACATTATTGAGACGTGATTTGTTCAAAATCAAATACAAGAACCGTGTTCTAGTAAAACGCGGAAAAAATTAGTCAAAAAGAAAGGAACCTGCAGTTTGAGGATGACCGCTAATGCATCGTGGTGTCTGAACAAGGTTGTCTATGGGCATTAATGCAATTTGACGTAGTCCACTAATCAGGAAACAATTGGAGGCGGGTACTGACTAAAATGGCGATGGTGTAAAAGCATACAAAAAATCCCCATTGGTCAACATTATAGCCATAGGCAATCAGTGGTTTTGTGACTTTGTCCTTGTGTCCTGCTATATTATCTTGGAGCTCCGATACAGCGACAGGATTTAATCATCATCTCTAACGTTCACGATTCTCAATTATAATATATTTTATAAAAAAATTTCTCTAAATGAGATGCGAATCTTTAGATACTAAATTTTTAGACCGTCTGTCATGAATTCTTCCCGATTTATCCTGATTATCAACGAAAAATTTCCGTAGGACCGGACCGATCATCCCAGGTTCACCTATTACCTGATTCAATATTTTTATCTGGATCAAACCTGACTAAGCCAGTGTGCCCACCCTCCCACATATTAGCCACAGTATCCGGGCTTATAATTTTTATGATTTATTTCTTCTGTATAAATCCTGAGATAAATTGATAGGAACGTTAAAAGTAAACGAATTATCTTTTATCATTTGTGTCTGGTATATTCTTAGATGTGCTACCATTTCTACTCCATATATATTTACTTGGAACAAAAAAATAAAATAGCAGGATAGGATACAATTGACCTAATAAGGTTGAAAATAAGATAAAAGATAACCTCTTTAGTAAAAAAAGAAGCAATGATTTCAGACTTACCAGTTGGTTTGAGGATGATGCCCTCTTGAGATCAGCATCGCCTCAGCCCTCTAATTTAATAGCAGGATAGGATACAATTGGCCTAATCAGGTTGAAAATAAGATAAAAGATAACCTCTTTAGTAAAAAACAGAAGCAATGGTTTCAGACTTACCAGTTGGTTTGAGGATGATGCCCTCTTGAGATCAGCATCGCCTCAGCCCTCCAATTTAATCATTACGTCTAGATGACAAGCTGGGTGCCTACCTGTGACTAGCAAACTGCAAAAATGAAATACCGATTTACTACAGCATACACAGCAGAAATAATTTAGAAGAAAAAGAATAACATGAAAACTTTGGAAAGAAGAAAATCAAATATACAGATCAGTTTCAGAATCGACTAAATGGCAACATCAACTTAGTTCATACAGAATTTTCATTCGCACATAAGCAAATATTTTGTGGTGATTGGTCCCTATTTGTATATGTGCTCAATTAATTTGACTACGATATTTTTTTTATAGCATAAACATTAGGTAAACATGACCATTGATGTACTGTAAAAGTCTTGAAACTGAAACTTGTATATGTTTCTCATTGCAACAGACAAAAAAGGCAGAATCATATCCAGCTCTTGGCACAGAAAACAAAGTTTTCTCATGAAGAAAAAACCAAAATTTTCCACTATCAAGTTGTTTATCATACACTAATTCATTGACAAGTTCTGGTAAGCTGTCAAGTTCTGCTGAAACCTGCGTTATTTCAGGAAAAAAAAATACCGTTCTAACTTAAAAATTAACTTATAAGCTTTACTAACATTGCCAAATAGATTTGTTGTGAAGATCTAACCCAACATATGAACCAAGTAATCAAGTCCAAGTCAACAGTAAGGTCTAGCATATTCTTGAATAGTTTCAAGCCACCTCTGCACATTAAATCATGTGGATATGATTATTCATTCAAGCACGGTTGTGTTTGAATCAGATTTCTGGAAAGAGAAGTTGTATTGATAGTTTATAATGAGTTTCATGTTCTCAATTTGAACATATTCAACAAAAATACCTTTCTTATTTGAATCAGCAGTAGGGTTTCTTTCCTGGTCACCAATCTTGTTTGTTTTTAGAATAACCATCGAAGCCTGAAGTCATTTAACACATCAGTATGTCAGTATGCTTGAGAGCGGTACTTTATTTAGAATAAAGAGACATCTTTTATAAATTTTTTACCCTGCAAATCTCAGAAAACCTGTCCAAATATGAACTATAAGAATCTCCAAGTCTCCATAATAAAGTAATTTGTTGTCTGGTCGATTCCTATTCCTAGATGAAAAATAATATACTTCCAGGACAGAAAGGACCCAGTTAAGATAAACATTGAAGGTGTAGGAAGAATAACAGCTCTCTATTTTATTAGAAAGAGATTGGTTCAAGACTTTAGTCACATGAGAATAGTATTATTTGTAATGATCTATATTTGTGGATAAATAATGGAAGTTTTTTTTTTTGTCAAGACACACACACTAATTGCAACTAGCTGAAGTTCAGTTTGTGCTTAAAAATGGATGAAGAAATAAATATTTAAGCTTTGAACTTAGTAAAAGAAATAATCAACTAAGCTTCCTTTTACCCCTTACAGCTATTGGCTAATATTTTTTTTAGTCTCTTCTACCCTTGGGAATTGTATAATGTTTATGTTAGAAATTAATTCTATCATTAAAATCCTTGATTGAGTCATAATTACAGGATTCTTTCTTATGTAAATACAGGTTGTAAAAGATATACAAATCAGGAAAAATAGAAGAGATTTTAATTAGCTTTAATTAGTCTTAATTAGCTTTAATTAATTTCGTTTTTTCATTAGTATCCTTTTCTATTATAAAATTCTCTCTATAAAAGAAGAGCCTTGTACCTATTCTATTGTAAGAGTGAAAAAGTAATTATTTTTTTCTCATATTTTCTAAGTTGGTATCAGAGTGAGGTTGCAGTAGCCATGTCAGAAGTCACGTCCAAAACCACTATAATCCCTGCCACTATCACGGTAAAACCTTCTGAGATTCCACAACACCATTCCAACCCTCATTCAGTCCAAATCATCACTATCCGGCTGAATGGGGACAACTTTCTCCGGTGGTCGCAATCCGTCTGAATGTATATCCGTGGGCAAGGAAAAATCGGTTATATCACTAGTGACAAGAAGGCTCCTGTTGTTGATGATCCGATGCATGCCGTATGGGATGCTGAAAACTCCATGGTTATGACATGGCTAGTCAACTCCATGGAGGAGGATATAAATACCAACTACATGTGCTATCCTACTACAAAAGAGTTGTGGGATAATGTCAGTCAGATGTATTCTAACTTGGGTAACCAATCTCAGGTTTTTTAATTGACTTCAAAGTTGGGGGATATTCGTCAAGGAGATGATTCCGTCACCAAATACTTAATTCGTTGAAAAGGTTGTGGCAGGATCTTGACCTCTTCAGCACATACGAATGAAAATCTGTTGATGATTGCAACCACCACAAGAAAACCATAAAAGACAGCCATATTTACAAATTTCTTGTTGGTCTCAATGTCGAATTTGATGAAGTACAAGGAAAGATCATTGGGAGAACTCCCATCCATCGGTGAAGTATTTGCCGAAGTCAGAAGAGAAGAAAGTCGAAGGAGTGTCATGCTCTGAAAAAGGAGTGTTAGTTAGTTAATTGAAAATTTTGCCTTATTTACTTATTCTACCTACAAGGCTGCAGATTACCAGTGCAGGTCTGATGATAAGCCATGAAATACCTGTTAGTAATAAAAAAGCTCAGGTTTTTAACAGTATCAATTCAAACTCGGTTCGAGAAAAAATAATGCTATGGCACTATAGGCTAGGGCATCCTAATTTTCTTTACCTAAAAAACTTATTTCCAGAATTATTTAAAGACATTGATTGCTCTTCATTACATTGTGAAATTTGTGTTTTTGCAAAATTTCATCGTTCAACATATTTGCCAAAGAGTTATCATGCCTCCAAACCTTTTTATTTGATTTATAGTGATGTTTGGGGTCCATCTAAAATTACTACTCTTTCTAGAAAAAAATGGTTTGTAACATTTATTAATGATCATACACCTTTATGTTGGATTTATCTGATGAATAAAAAATCTGAAGTGAGAAATTTGTTCAAAAATTTTTACACTATGATTGAAAACCAATTTCAAATCAAAATTTATATTTACATTCTGACAATGGAACAGAATATTTTAATGAGCACTTGGGTGATTTTTTGAAAGAAAAAGATATTTTTCATCAATCTACTTGCCGTGATACTCCTCAACAAAATGACATTGTAGAATGAAAAAATAAACATTTACTTGAAGTAGCACGTGCTATAATGTTTTATATGCATGTTTCTAAGTATTTATGGGGTGAAAAAATTTTAACAGTCTTTTATTTGATAAATAGGATGCCTACTAAGGTGTTAGAATACAAAACATCTCTTGATTGTCTTAAATTTTTTTTTTCCTAAAATAAGATTGTTTTTTGATTTACCTGTCAAAGTTTTTGGGTGTACTGTCTATGTTCATGTTCCATTTCAATTTCGTTCAAAACTTGAACCACGTGTTATAAAATGTGTATCTTAGGGTATTCGTAAAAAAAAAAAGGGTATAAATGTTTCGATCCTCAAACAAAATTTTTTTTTGCGAGCATGGATGTGTCTATTTTAGAAACAACTCCCTATTTTATCAAAAATTCCCTTCAGGGGAAGACAAGTGAAATAAAAGATAATTTTTGGAAAATTTCTACCCCACTTCCCAATATCATTTTTCCAGAAAATAATCACTTACCTCTAGTGTCTAGTATTGGTGACTCTCGATCAGGAGGAGAAATATTACAAACTGATAACCGTGATCTGAGTTCTTAGCTTCAGGTTTATACTAGGAAGAGATTTCATCTTAAAGACTCGAAAGTCAAGCCTGCACAACACCAGTCTAAAAATCCCAGTTCTGGCACCGATTCCAGGTAACTCTATCCCAAGTCCAGCTTTGATTTCTCCCATTGTGTCTAATTGTTCACCTACTATTCCTGATCTGGATGTTCCTATAGCAATTAGGAAAGGTGTTCGAAACTGCACTAATCATCCATCCTATTTCAAATTACCTTTCCTATCAAAGACTGTCAAAAAATCATAAAACTTTCACCTCTAGGAGACACTTGTTTGTTCCAAGGAATATACAGGAAGTTTTGGATGATCCGAGTTGGAAATTAGCAGTCATGGAAGAGATGGATGCTTTAAGGAGAAGTGAGTGACACTTGGGAGATAGTTGATCTACCCAAAGGCAAGAAAGTAGTTGGGTGTAAATGGGTGTTTACAATAAAATGTAAAGTTGATGGAAGCATTGAAAGATGCAAAGCTAGATTAGTAGCTAAAGGCTTCACTCAGACGTATAGGATCGACTATCAAGAAACTTTTGCTCCAGTTGCCAAGATAAACTCTATCAGAGCTTGTTATCTCTTGCAGTAAATTTAAATTGACCTCTACATCAACTTGACGTTAGTAATGCATTTCTCAATGGTGATATAGAAAAGGAGGTATCCATGAGCCTACCATCAGGATTTAAGAAGAGGCTTGACAGTGAAAATGTGTGCAAATTAAATAAGACATTATATGGACTCAAACAGTCACCAAGAGTATGATTTGAACGCTTTAGAAAGGTTGTTATCAGTTATGGCTTCTTGCAGAGTCAAGCAGATCACACAATATTTTATAAACATTCAGAAAAGGATAAGTTGCTATTTTGATTGTTTATGTTGATGACATTATCTTAACTGGCGACGACGAAACAGAATTAGCAGTCCTAAAGAAGAATCTCGCAAAAAAATTTCAAATTAAGGATTTAGGAGTCCTCAAGTATTTCCTCGGGATGGAATTTACAAGATCCAAAGAAGATATATTTGTTAATCAAAGAAAATATATTCTTGATCTCCTTGGAGAAACAGGTTTGCTAGGGTGTAAAATGGTTGAGACTCCGATTGAGCCTAACCTGAAGTTACAAGCTGCTAAGGCTGAAGAAGTGAAGGACAGAGAACTATATCAGAGGCTCGTAGGAAAATTGATTTACTTATCTCATATGCGGCCTGATATTGCTTTCGCAGTTAGCATGGTAAGTCAGTTCATGCACTCACCAGGAGCAGAACATTTCGAGGTCGTCTATAGGATATTGAGATATCTAAAAGGTACTCCAGGGAGAGGTTTAATATTCAAGAAACATGAACATCTTCAAATCGAAGTCTATACAGATGCAGATTGGGCAGGGAGTGTTACAAACAGGAGATCAACATCAGGCTACTGTTCCTTTGTTGGTAGGAACCTAGTTACATGGTGAAGTAAAAAAGCAAAATGTGGTAGAAAGAAGTAGTGCTGAAGCAGAATTCAGAGTTGTTGCCCATGGAATATGTGAGGTGATGTGGATCAAAAGAATTTTTGAGGAATTGAAGCGTTCTTGCTCAACTCCTATGAAAGTTTATTGTGATAACAAAGTTGTTATTTCCATAGTTCATAATCCGGTTCTTCATGAATCACCTCTATATTGGTCCTGCTCAATACATACAAAGTGTACTAGTGTAATTCTATGGTCAAGATAAACAAATACCAAATTACACTACAACCATGCTAATGGTTGGTCCAAAACCATCTAGGTTGTGAGCCTCTACTTATACTCTACAAGGGACTGATAACATGATCTTCTGTGTGACACCACACACCATGTTATCTACAATGTAAAGTATCAGACAATATGTACATAAATAACTAATATAAATATGCAAACAATGATCATGTGATTCCCATTTCAAAATATAGATGTTCATACAAAAGCTAGGTTTTTAATATATATCCTAACATGCTCTTGTTATACACTCACACTCATCCTCTCCGAAGTCGCACTTTGAAGCTCTCTTCTTTTGGCTCTCATCCCTCGGATGCATCCAAGCCCTCAGCTCGTCCCGATGTCATCCTTCGTGTATGCCTTGAAGTCTGCTTCCCTCGGCTCCACTCCATTGCTCCTCATCCGGCGGTCCCTCGGAAGCATCATCCTTCACCAACTCAAAGACTCGAGCACCAGGATGAGATCTCCCATGTGAGTTCCAACCTTGGTCGCACTAAGCTCCTCATGTGTGTTCCACTAAATCTTGCATGACTCAAACACACATCAAACCAACATGAAAACCTAACTTAATTATATTGACACACACATCAAAACCCATGATCTATTTGATCAAACCTGGGTCGATTGCACTAACAGATACCAACCATAACTTACAGCAAGGGAGAAGAAAAATCTCACAGTCGTATGTTTCACAACGGGACTAAACGTTTCGTCATAGTCAAATCCCTTGATTTGACTAAAACCACGTGCCACGAGATGGGCTTTGTAGTGGTCTACGGTGCCATCCGCTAACATTTTGACTTTAAATACCCACTTGCAATTGATGGTATGCTGTTTCTTTGGAATAGCCATAATAGTCCATGTCTTGTTGGTTTCTAATGCTGTTAGCTCAGCCTGCATTGCAGTGAGCCACTCATCGTATTGTATAGCTTCTTCATAAGTATCTAATTCTGAAACTTGAGTAACTGTTGTACAAAATTTTGCATATGAAGGTGATAACCGACTGCTACTAAGATACCAATGTAGTGGATGAGCAGTTGAAAAATGTGCTTGACGATCCTTTATGGGATGAATATAATCAGCTAACCTTGAGGGCAATCGTCTATGACGTGTGGAAAACCTGTGCGGAGCAGTTTCTTGTGAAAGTTCTGGGCTAGAAGTGTTTTCGAGAATAGCATCCTCTGTCTCCCTTGTTTCATTTGTATCAACATCTTGTAATGAAATTGTCTCCGAATTCTGCATTCCTTCACCTAAGTGATGAGGCAAAACCACAGTTGGAGAACCAGATTCATCACTTAGTAATGGTACTTCCAGCAATACAGGTGGCTAATGAATTGCAGGAAGGGGCCACGTTGGAGCAACATTCAAATGCGATTTGAAGTCATCAGAAAAAGGGAAGACAGTCTAGTGAAAAATCACATCTCTGGAAATAAAAAGCTCTTTGGTTTCCAAATCATAGAGTTGGTACCCCTTGGTGTGATTAGGATATCCTACAAACATGCAAAGACGCCCTCGTGCATCAAATTTACTTTGGGACCATTCAAAGTCGAGGCAAAAACCAAGCATCCAAAAACCTTCAAGTGCTCATTCTGTGGGTCCTTGCCAAGAAGAACTTCATATGGTGTTTTGAAGTCTAAAACGCCATGGGAGTTTTGTTAATGAGATGTGTTGCCATCAAGATAGCATGACCCCAAAAACTGACTGGCATATTAGCTTGAATCAGCAATGATCTAGCAACATTAACCAACTGTTGGTGTTTTCTCTCGACCACTGCATTTTGCTGAGGAGTCTCGACGCATGTTGTTTGATGTATGATCCCGTGCGCCGTATAGAGTTCTGAGAGATGCAACTTGGGTGCATTATCACTTCGCAAGACCTTGACTTGAGCATCAAACTAAGTCTGCACCATTGAAAGGAACCAAGGTATCAAGGATGCTGCTTCAGATTTTTGCTTCATGAGGTATGTCCATGTGGTGTCTGAAGAGTCCTCAACAATGGTCAAGAAGTATCAATGCCCTCCAAGAGTTGCATGCTTGTATGGACCCCAAGTCTCAAAAGGATACATGCTAATATCATAATGTAAAGGAAAAGAAGAGCACTTATGTTTAGCCTTCGGACAAGTCAAACAGATTTTGTGAGAAGTGATTTGATATTGGGATTAATTTGTGTTATTTTATCAAGAGCTTGATGGCCCAAGTGTCCTAATCTATGATGCCAAATGTCAAAAGACTCGGGAACAAATTTTAAATTAGTGAAATCGTCAGCAAAAAAAAGCACAATTTGGCATTAAACCAGATAAATCATCAAATATCTTTAATTTAGTCATACAAGATGGTGCAATAACATGAGAAACATTATCAAAAATAAAATAAGCTGAAAGAGGCTTCGGTGGAGAAGTAGATTGAAAGTAGTACAAGCTATCCTCTTGTTTACCCCCATCCAATCATTTTCCATGCAAACAATTCCTGAATATAGCATTCATCAGGGGTGAAAAACGCATAAGCAGAGTCTTGCTTAGTTAGTCAATGAACAGAAATTAAATTGACATTAAAACAAGGCACATGTAACACATTTTGCAAAACCAATGATTCTCCTAAACTGATAGTACCCGTATGAGTTACTTGTGTTCTCATACCATTAGGGAATCTAACAAAAGCATTAGTTTCCGTGTAAGAAGAAAATAAAGACAAGTCATTGCACATATGTTCACTTGCACCAGAATCTATATGATCCAAACTTTAGGAGTTGTAATAGAATGAACCATATTAGAGCAGGTAACAAGTCTAGCAACTTTACCAGCAAAGTTACCAGGAAGATTCACGGCCGGTGGTGCAACAATAGCAGGAGGTTGATTCGCCAAAGTTTTATTTTCCAAATGTTGCATTAGAACACGCAACTGAGCATTTGTAATTGGAGCATTGGCATTGTCATCAACCGAATCAGGTCCTCTTGCAGGGGTAGAAGTCTGCACTATTGCTCCTTAAACATTGTGAGTGGGAAATTTTCGCTGTTGATGCCCTGCTGCTGGTTGAGATCACTGCTGTTTTCCTTGAGGAGGCTTCGTTCTAGGGGGAAAACCAATCAATTGATAACATCATTCGATAGTGTGGTTGGTTTTCCCACACTTAAGGCACTTCATTTCTTTTGCTTTTGCTGTATGACCAAGAAGTGTTGAAGCATCCACTAGCATCGGTAATAATGTTGGTTGCCACGTGCGTTGTTGTTCCTGGAATGCAGCATGATATGCTTCCTCTATGGTTGGAAAACTAAAGCGATTCAGAAGTTGTGTCCGTCGACCATGTTAATCAGGGCCAAGTCGGTGAGGAATTTAAAAACTTGATCCTGTTCCCTTTGTTGTCGATATTCAGCGAGGCAATCATCAGTACACTTTCCACACTTGCAATGAGGCAATAGCCGATAAAAGTGATATTCTTCCAAGAGGGTACTAATTTTGGTATAATACTCACAACTGAAGAATTTCCAAGCATAAGAATACCAATTTCATGCTGGATGGCAGTGACGCGAGTGTCATCTGGTCGCGAAAAACGCTTCTGAAGAGTATTCCAAATCTCGAGCGCAGACTCCTTCATATAGATAGTTTAAGCAATCTGTTAATCGACACTACGCACAAGCCAATCAGCAATAAGATCATTACAACAAACCCAGTCCAAATATTTAGGATCTGTAGGTTCTGGAATTTTTAATTCGCTAGTGATGAACCCTAATTTTCCTCTAATAGAGAGCCCACGACTAACGGCTTTAGCCCATGTATAATAATTGAGACCATTGAGAAGAGTAGGGGTCAATGTGAGTTCAGCAGCTCCGCCCGTGAGAATTTGATAAGGATTAAAAGAGGAAGAAGAAGAAGAAGAAGAAGAAGAAGAGGGAGCAATGGAATCAGAGAGTATCACAGAGGTTGTACGAAGAGCTTCAAGAATTTGTTTCACAATTTTGTCAGCCATAGATCCCGTGAAAGAGAGGAGAGAAGAATGGTAAGGATGTAGGCAAGAAAAGAAGAAGCCAGAGGTCGAATTAGCAACCTGGCTCTGATACCATAACAGAAAAGAGAGTGCGAAAAATAGCAAGCAAGGATTTTATTCAAGTAAAAAAAACAATGGGTACAAAGAATAATTTACATAGCCGTATTAATACACAAATCCTAACGGCTAATAGAAACACGACAGCTAATACAATTAATGACCATACCAAAATCCAAGAGAATTGAATTATGGAAACTGAGAATATGTTGTTATCAATGGCCTTTTCTGGATACTATACAATTAAAATTGATTTAGATAGGTATATTAGGCAATCTGATTACCAAAATGATGGAGATAAACCCAATCCAGAAGCAGAATACTCGAAGAAAAATAATCCTCATCCAGCCATTTTTAGTGCGATTTGTATTTATTTTAGGCTAGAGCAAACAAGTTTCAAGCTGATCTAAATGACATAGAATTGAACCCCTGATTTCAACTTTGGCATCCTCAAGGTAAAGATGAGAAAAAAAATTGAACGTATCCTTCTAAAACTGAGAGTAAAACCTTTGATGAACAATCTTCCCCAATTCGCATCCATAAAATCCAGGTTTCTGTTTTCCATTTTAACTAGTGAATAGAGAGGAGAAACAAGGAAACTTTCTCGGAAACACAGCCAAATCGTAGAAACCAAACCTTCAAGCCACAAGCAAAGGGGAAGAAGAAGACGAGCATATCAAACGCAAGAAATGATACACGCAAAAACTCTATCAAAAAGTGCAGCGGATCACATACCTCTGAGACTGGGAGCTTCATGATAAGCTTAGGCTTGAGCAGCGGAATGGCTTGAGCAGCTTAGGCTGCGCCGTTCTCCGACAACAACATCTCGATCGGAGACGACAGCAAGATGAAGAGGACGCAGGATGCCGCTTTCTCCGCAGATCAGAAGCGAAGATTTCGCACGAATAGACTGGAACCGAACGGGATTTTGAAGAGGCCAATGGCGGAGACTTGAGCACGTTAGCCGGGCGAGGGCTTCCTCTTACTTTGTTCCTCCCTTCTTAAAATAATCTAATTTATGAAAAAAAATAATAAACGGTTTAAATTTTACCATATTGTCTTAGGAATTAAAAAATCGTAAATTAAATCCCAATTGAATTTTAAACTTTATTTTCAGTTCTTATATTAGAAAAAGTTCATTTCCACTCTCTAATGCAAAGTTTCATTTGCTTCAGCTCCTAATAAATATTACTTTACCTAATTTTCTTTATTATTTTTAAGTACAAAAACTCCAAAATAAGATATAGTTTCTCCTATATTCAGTATCATATAATTAAAATCTAGTATATTTTCTATCAAATTAAATATCATACTTTTTATACATATAAAAAGTCCAGGAAGAAATATAATTCTTCCTAAATTCAGTATATTTCAATTAAATTTAGTATATGTTCTATCAAATTGAGCACATTTCTTTTTCCACCGGATCAATTGATTAGGAGTTCATGCCTAATTGCCCTTATTTTTTTTAGGTACAAAAAGTCCAAAGTGAGGTATAGTTTCTCCTGAATTCTGTATTATATAATTAAAATCTAGTATATTTTCTATCAAATTAAGTACAATACTTTTTATACGTATAAAAAGTCTAAAAATAAGTATAATTATTCCTAAATTTAGTATATTTCAATTAAAATTTAGTATATGTTCTATCAAATTAAGCACATTTCTTTTTTCATCAAACCAATTGATTAGGAGTTCATGTCAATTGATTAGCTTAGGATGAATTAATTAGGTCATACTCAATTTGATATAATATATACTGAATTTAAAAAGAATTATACTTGATTTCAGACTTTTTATACCAAAAAAGATTAAGGGGTAATTCGATAAATCTGTAGTTGAAATATATGAAACATTGTATGTAGGGAGTGGAAACAAATTTTTTCTAACATAGGGACTGAGGAGAAAGTTGAGTTTAGATGCAGGGAATTTAGGATAATTTTCCCACTAAAAAACCAAAATAATTTGTAAAAAAAAGAGACAAATATAAAAATGGCTCCATTTTTTTCAAATCATCAAAACACCCGCTTTAATTTGTATTTATTAAAAGAACATCATCCCACCCTCATATAGTATAGTTACACAATTACTATATGTATATGATTATCATCATAAGATTTGAAAATTAAATTCTGATTGTTTCGAAAGGAATCGACGTCGACGGCTAGTCACCAGAGTTCAACCCACAAGGATGATGACGAGAGAGGAAGAGCTCCGACCCTGCGAGATTAACATGAGCGTTAATGGGAACACGCCGGAGATCGTTTGGCGGAGCCCACTCCGATGCTCAAGTCAGTGCGAGAGTGTTGCAGATGGAAGGAAATAAGGAGAAGTACGAATAAGAATGCGCGTAAAGAACCCCCTTTACCTGGGGGTTGGAGTACATTTTATACCTGAGGTGGTCATTGCACGTATCCCCACGTTCTTCTCCACGTCCCCTCAATTGTCGATTACTGAATAATCCTTGTAACAACCGTCACAACAATTAAATTTGGATCGTTGCGATGATTAAGGCTTTAATGGTCGCGTATTATGGGTCTGATTATCCCGTAATTATTGGTGATGATTATCCACAGATCCGAAGAAAGGGGACGGTTACTTGAGGTCGAGTGATCCTTGGGCTCCGTTGCCCCGAGGTGATCTCGAGATCCTTTGGCCCGGGAGGTCCCGGACATTCGCCTTCCCGAGGTGATCTCGGGGACCTGATCTCCCGAGGTGATCTCAGGTGTGTGTCCTCCTGCAGCGATCTCAAGAGTACGTTTACCTGAGGTGGTCTCAGGAATCCACCTTCCCGAGGGAGTCTCGGGAATCAAGGAAAGAGAGTCGTCCAGACTCGGTAGCTCTTGTCACATAGCTTCTTCAATCCACGTGTTAGCCACGAGGTGTTCAATCCCATCACAAGTCCCTCTCTTCAAGTCTAATCGAAGAAAGTGTAGCTGACTGATTAGACTAGTATTGTAACGAAGAAGTTATGTTATGGTGGGTCCCTACACCCATTACTACTTCATTGGTGGCACGTTGGGTCCGAGGAATCGAAACATTCTTCCCTTTGTTCCAGGGTTCGAGGCACTCCTTGTTTGAATTAGTCTTCAAAAAGGCTTCGGCGACTTTCGAGGTACCGCAATGATAGTCGTCCATCGCCCATAAAAGCGCATGGAGCCCTTTAATAATGACAAAACCCCTTCGTGAATTCTCCTTTGCCACGTGCCCCAACTTCTCTCCTCGCGATATCTTGTTGACATGCGCAGCTCCGACTGACATCTGTGGTAAGCTCTCATTAAACGACCGCTTAGTGGTGATGCCTCGAGGTAGCTGTTTCACGCTGTCCACGTGTCTTGCCCCTATTGTTCACACGCAAGCGGCTTCCTCTCTTATAAAAAGGGGAGGGGAAGATGTTCAGCCACCTTCCTGCCTCATCGCTTAGCAGATATCGTCTTTGTCTTCTTCCCCAAAGACCCTTCCTCACGCGTAAGTCTTCTGCTTCCTTCTCGTCCTCTTCCTTAGGAGTCATGGGTAAGGAGAGCAAGCAGGACCAGGGTAGGAGAGGGGTTTCAGAGGAGGGCTACCAAGGGGAGTGGTACGAGTCCGCCTCTTTTAAGGTGAGGCCGGAGGCCCTACAAGTGACCTGTGAGGCTTATCGTATTTCGGGTGAGATGACGATGATGATCCCTAGGGTGGATCAGAAGGCGATAGAACCTTCTCTAGGTTTCTTTACCTTCTTCCTAGGGCAAGTAGAGTCCGGGCTTCGTTTCCCTATCCTCCCTTTCTTCATGAATGTATCCTCCTATTTTGATATCCCTCTCCACCAGATGACTCCCAACGCCTTTGCTCAAATGGGTGGGACGTACATCATTTTTAAACTCTTTGACATCCCCTTGACCCCCGCCCTTTTCACTCCTTCTTCATTCCGATTGGCTCACGAGGGGTATTTAGCTTTATAGCGCGCCCCAGCCATAGGTTCTTAGGGGAGTTCCCTTCTTCTCATAAAGGTCGGAAGGAGAAGTTTTTTTTCATCCAGCTACCCCACCGTCCTTTCAATTCCCATCGCTGGACGGAGAATCTGCCTGCTCCCCCATTACTAAGGAACTTTCCACAGGATCCCGCCTATCAGCAAGCTAGGAACATTCTCTCCGGCTTGGAGTTCAACGGTCCCAGCCTGATACAGAGTGAGGAACTCATGTACTGAGCGAGTCTCAACCCTAAAGTTACCCACATCAGCCCCAACCTCGGTGAGTTTGTCTTTTTTATCAACGTTTGTTAATTCTAACTGATGTTCTGTTGCCTGTCTATTGCAGAGAACATCATGCTCTCAAAGGCGATGAACCGACTTATCAAGTGGGATGAAGCCAACAAGGGGGCTATGGATCCTCCTCCAGCCCCTCTCGCTTCACCCTCTGCCTCGGCCGAGGCTTCGGAGGAGACTGCCGAATCATCCGGTGAACATGCAGTGTCGGAGCGGGCAGAGGCTCCTACCATGCCCTAGACATCTGCCGACCAAGGGACTCCTGGGTTGTCTGTTGAGTCGGAGACTGACGTCCCTTCGGAGAATGACCCTCCTCTTGCCACTATCCATACGGTGGAGGTTACGGAGAAGTCCTCACCTCCTGCCGACCCACAAATGCCCAAGTTCTCTAGGCGGCAAAAGAGGAAGATTTCGGAAGGCCTAGCTTTGAGACGGAAGAGGTTGTGTCACACCAACCCCAGCACGCTCCCTTCCATCCCTGAGGAGGGTCTTCCCATCTCTGATGATGAGGATGTTGTCTCCCTGTCTCCGCCTTCCCAGCAGACTGCCCCTACAGGGACAGGCGGTCAAGCCCCCGGCTCCTCCCCGGTCGCTTCTTCTGAGGCCCTAAAAGGCAAGCAAGCATTACCCGCCCAGCCTCGGATGCAGCTTGACTGCCTACGCAAAAGGCTTGACGCGGTCTCAGAGGCTGCCGCACAGTCCTTTGCCCCCCCCCTGTTGATGCAGTCTGGCCCGGTTGTTGTTTTGGTGTTTAACAATGATTTAAGTTTGGTTGAGCGAATTTGGGTTAAAGTCCTGGTCGGGGACTGGGCATGAAACCCTGGTGAGTGAAGACAGGTCCTAGCTTGTCAAGCTAGGTTGAAATCCCGGTGAGTGAAGCCGGGTCCTGGTGAGTGAAGCCAGGTGATTGGAAATCCCGGTGAGTGAAGCCGGGGTCCTGGGTGAGTGGTGAAGCCAGGTGTTGGAAATCCCGGTGAGTGAAGCCCGGGGTCCTGGTGGTGAGTGAAGCCCAGGTGTTGGAAATCCCGGTGAGTGAAGCCGGGGGTCCTGGGTGGAGTGAAGTCAGGTGTGGAAAAGTCCTAACTCGGAAGGTTGGATGAAAAGTCCTAGCTTGGAGGGCTAGGTGAAAAGTCCTAACTTGAAGGGTTAGGTGAAAAGTCCCAACTGGAGGGTTAGGTGAAAAGTCCTGGCTTGGAGGGTCAGGTGCCTAGCTTAGAGGGCTAGGTTGGATGAGGGTCTAACTCAGAAGGGTTGGGTGAAAAGTCCTTGCTTGGAGGGCTAGGTGAAAAGTCCTAACTTAGAGGGTTAGGTGCAAATTCCCAACTTGGAGAGTTAAATGGAAAAAACCTTAGCTTGGAGGGCTAAGGTGGATGAATTCCTAACTTGGAGGGCTAGGGTTTAGTCTCTGGATCGGTCTGGTGACCAATCAGGGACATTGGCACGCTGCTCCTTAGTGGATCGGTCTGGTGACCGATCCAGCTATGTCTGATCGGACTGGTGACCGATCAGGGAGCGCACAGTGAGATTGGGAATCTACTGTGTGGCTCCTGATCGGACCGGTGACCGATCAGGGAGCAAGCTGCTTTCTTGCTGCCTTGCTCCTGATCGGTCTGGTGACCGATCAGGGAGCAGACGATGAGTGAGTTCCCTTGCTGATCAAAGTCCTGGATCGGTCCGGTGACAGATCAGGGATCTTGGATCTGATTAAAAAATCACTGTTTATCTGCCCTGATCGGTCTGGGTGACCGATCAGGCTTCACTCTGATCGGTCTGGTGACCGATCAGGCGTGTATAACTGGGAATCCCAGTGAAGCAGTGGATTGGTCTGGTGACCGACCCACACGCCCTTGATCGGTCCGGTGACCGATCAGGGATCTTGGATCTGATTACAGAATCACTGTTCATCTGCCCTGATCGGTCTGGGTGACCGATCAGGCTTTACACTGATCGGTCTGGTGACCGATCAGGCGTGTATAGCTGCGAGAGCTGGGAATCCCAGCGAAGCAGTGGATCGGTCTGGTGACCGACCCACACGCCCTGGATCGGTCCGGTTACCGATCACTTTAATTCAAATTGCACTGTCAGACGTGGTCAGAGCGTCTGATCGTATCCGATTCGCTGATGTTTGCTTCTGATATTTGATTTACTGTATGATTTGCTGCTCTAACAGTCTGATTAAGCTGCAGGTGACAGGGGAGGATTCAAACACTCAAGGAGAGGTCAACGGAGGCTTTCCTTGGAGCAGGTTTGTCCGATTCTCCATTTCAGGTTGCAACGGCCGAGCTGCAGACTGGAGTCGAGACTGGGGCTTGGCTGAGGGGATCTCAGGAAGACCAGAGAGGGCTCAGTGGTAGCTGGCGTTGGCAGCAAGGTAGCTGGAGGCTACGGAGGATATTGTCACCTGATGCTGAGTGGAGAAACAAAAGGGCGAAATTGGCTTCGTGGATGCAGAGTTCTGGAACTTGTGTTCTTGCCGCACTTAGTGTTCTCCACAATCCGCTTGCTGCGTTCTTGAAGCTTTCATCACTTTGAGCAAGCGATCGAGAAGCAACCAATCTTTACTTGAGCGCTTGAAGGAGGGAACAAGTAACTTGGAGTCCGACAGTGGGAAGACACGAAGAAGGGTTCTTGCGTGAGATCGCCACTGGGTGGAGCTCAGGGAAGTTAGCTGTATTCTTGTCCTTGCTAAGTGTTTGAGTAAGATCTTTCTTGCAGTTTCTTTGTGCTTAAACTTTATCCTGATTGAAACGCTGTGGAGAGGTTTCTCCACCGAAAAGGAGGTTGCGTTATATTCGGTGAAACCGGGGCTTGATCTGCCGACGATCAAGGGATCGCCCACCTTAAGGGCACGCCAAGGAGTAGGGGCAAATTATCCCCGAACCTTGTAAACCCTCTTGTTAGCGTTCTTGGCAGTTGTCTTTGTTTGATCTCATTTCTGTTTTAGCTTACTGCACTTTCAGTTTCTTTTGTTTCTTCCGCTGCTATGCTACTGATAAGTTAAGTGCAGGAAACTTGTTAATCGCAAGTGAAAAGTGATTGACTATATTCACCCCCCCTCTCTAGCCATCTCGTTTCCAACAAGTGGTATCAGAGCTTGGGGCTCTGTTCACGGCTTAATATCCGAGAGCTTACAACAAGATGGCTGGAAGAAAAGGCTACAGCACAAACCGACCTCCATTCTTTGACGGCACAGATTTTTCATATTGGAGGTCAAGGATGGAGTTCTATCTCAAGACCAACATCAGTTTGTGGTTTGTCGTGAAGGAGGGCTTCATCCTTCCAAGAGATGGTGAAGGAAAAGAGCTAGACTTCTCCATGTGGTCAGCTGAGCAAATCAAAAAGGGAGAAGCGGATGCTAAGGCTGTAGTCACCTTGCAATGTAGAATGACTAAGGACCAACTCATCAAAGTTGGTCCCTTTACAAGTGCAAAGGACCTATGGAACAAAATCTTTGAGCTCCATGAGGGAACTCAAGACACCCGGAGAGCCAAGAAGGATCTCCTTCACAGCCAACTCCAGAACTTGACAATGGGAGAAAATGAAACTGTAAGTACGCTTCATTGTCGATTTAAAGAAGTATTGAATGGTCTCCACTCCATTGATGAAAAGGTAGAAAACAGAGACTTAGTGAGGTATGTTCTCAAAGCTTTTCCTAGGAACGCCTTGTGGTCATCCATGGTGGATGCTTACAAGGTGTCCAAGGATTTATCTTGTGTTAAGTTAGAAGATCTATTTTACGAAATGGAACTACATGAGATCTCTAACCAAAGCCCAAAGGAGAAAGGGTTTGCTTTTGTGGTAGGTAACAAAAGAAAGGAGAAGAAGGATGAAAACACCCACTGTCACGTGGCTCTAGTGTCCTTAGAAGATTCAAAGGAGGAGAGTGATAACGAATCGAGAAGCTCCTCAACCGCGCCTTCATCATCTTCGGATGATGAAGAGGTAATCTCTCCGGAGTTAGACAAATGCTATAGAACAATAGCGTGCTTAACAAAAATGCTTAAGAAATCTAAGGCCAAAGTCAAAGCATTAAATTTGGAAGTAAAAGAATTGAAATCCTCTAAGGTTGAGGACATTGATGATTTACATGATAAATCCTTGAAAATGAGAATAAAGACTTGAAGAGAGAAGTTGAAAACCTCAAGAATGTTCTTGAGAAGTTTTCAACAAGCTCTAAAACATTAGATATGATACTCAACTCGCAAAGGGCGATGTACAACAAGGTTGGTTTGGGTTACCAACCTAAAGAACCTAGTGTCATATCTTTAATGTCAAGAACCCAATTTAGATCGCCTAATGATTCTAGGGTTCAAAAGTCAAAAAGAAATTGACTAAGGCATGGGTGCCAAAGTCATTCATTGTAGATTCCTTAGGTCCCAAAATTTGGATACCTAAAATCTCAATATTTAGAATTGTATAAGCTTTAATTGAGGGGAGCATCTATCAACATAGGTTGTTGATAAGTGGTGCTCCAAACCAAGGCTAAGGTTACACTAGTTTTAAAATAAGTCAACAAGCCTTGGAAATTGTTTTTATATATTGCATGAAGGGTCTAGATTCACACATAAGTTGCTCTTGCCATGAATTGCTTAGAATAATTAGTTTTCTTGTAGCAATTTATGTTTTACTGCAATTTGTGTTTTATGAAATTTCACTTGAGTAGTGAGGACATTGTCATGCAATGAATGATAGTATATCCATGCTTCAAAATAAATCTACAAGTTTTGGAAAAATTATATATATTGCATGAAGAGTTTAGATTCACACGTAACTTGCTCTTGGCATGAATTGCTTAAAAGAATTGGTTTTATTGTTGCAATTTGTGTTTTCATGCAAGTTATGGTTTATGAAATGTCTTATCTCAAGCCCAAGTATGCCATGAGTATCTTGTATGTGTTATAACACATGAATGCATGTTTAAGAACAAGATGAACATATAGTTTGGGCTGATCATTATAAAAATCTCACAAGGCATCACCATGAGTTTTAAAATTCACTGTTTAACCTTCTATGACCTAGTGATTCCCTTGTATCAAACAAAGGTTTCTGATATGATCATCCTTTGATACAAACATGTTTCGATACTCAAGTTCATGCTTAGAAAATACTATCATGCTCTGACACAAATCATGATATATATTTTGATTAAGGGAACCCTTAGAATCAAGTGGATCAAATCTAATTGAATTGGGGTTTAGGAATGCTTGAAACCTGATAGACAAATTTAGGGGTTATGGAATTGAAAAAAAATATATTTTGAGCAAACTTGATCATACATTGAGTTTGATACAAACTTAATGTTAATTTGATACAAATCTATTTTGAATGATCAAACTTAGATTTTGGGACCAAAATCATGTTTTGATACGAACCTGTCTTTTGGTTTCTGAAAGTTTGTGTCTGAATTCTGAAATCTGACCGGAACAAACAAATCAGACTTTTAAATCCACCCTGATCGGTCTGGTGACCGATCAGGCACCGTTCTGATCGGTCCGGTGACCGATCAGATCAATGCTGATCAGAGGTATCAGACTACTTCTCAGTCCGATCCCATTTCATCAAGCTGTATCAGATTACTTGATCATATTGATACACACAAATATGATACAAACCTGATTATTACAAGAACATGACATGATCATTCATTGGTACAAACCTGGTACTAAGTGAATACAAATTCATTTCTAAGGAATGTTTAAGACCTTTGATTCTCAGAAATTGTTCTGAAACATCAAATGTTAAAATGCGGTTTGTCTAATCATACTTGGAACAAAACATACTTGAAACAAATCTAATATTGATTTGACACAAACCTATGTTGGAATGTTCAAATTCATAAGAAAGGGTTTGTTGAGTCATGACTCTTGTTCTTGATGTCGTGTTTCAGAAATATTTCTGAAATGACGAATATTAATAGAGTCTACACCCCTATTGTGAATGCAAATTGTTAATGCAGTTTGATCAGGAATGTATCAGAATTACAGAAATTTTTCTGAAAACTGATTGTTCATAGATACATCAGAAATTTTTCTGTATCAATCATAAGTCTGATGAAGCTGCATTATTACTTGTCATATGAAACATATACATGTTTGACCATGATATAATTTTGTATATGTTTTCATGTGCAATTCAAAACTTAACCTTGATCATTTTAGATTTGAGGAGAGACCCGTGTTTGAGGGGGAGGTATGTTCAAACTTAATAACCATACCCTTTTCGATGTTTGACAAAGGGGGAGAAAATGGCTGATTAAGTTTATGGTTATTATAGGGGGAGGATCATGATTCCCTTATGAGAATTGAACGGACTTCAATTGATTGATACCTAAACTTAAATCGGGTTGTCAAACAACAAAAAGGGGGAGATTGTTGATGCAGTCTGGCCCGGTTGTTGTTTTGGTGTTTGACAATGATTTAAGTTTGGTTGAGTGAATTTGGGTTAAAGTCCTGGTCGGGGACTGGGCATGAAACCCTGGTGAGTGAAGCTAGATCCTAGCTTGTGAAGCTAGGTCCTAGCTTGTGAAGCTAGGTTGAAATCCCGGTGAGTAAAGCCGGGTCCTGGTGAGTGAAGCCAGGTGATTGGAAATCCCGGTGAGTGAAGCCGGGTCCTGGTGAGTGAAGCCAGGTGTTGGAAATCCCGGTGAGTGAAGCCGGGTCCTGGTGAGTGAAGCCAGGTGTTGGAAATCCCGGTGAGTGAAGCCGGGTCCTGGTGAGTGAAGCCAGGTGTGGAAAAGTCCTAACTCGGAAGGTTGGGTGAAAAGTCCTAGCTTGGAGGGCTAGGTGAAAAGTCCTAACTTGGAGGGTTAGGTGAAAAGTCCCAACTGGAGGGTTAGGTGAAAAGTCCTGGCTTGGAGGGTCAGGTGTCTAGCTTGAAGGGCTAGGTTGGATGAGGGTCTAACTCGGAAGGGTTGGGTGAAAAGTCCTAGCTTGGAGGGCTAGGTGAAAAGTTCTAGCTTGGAGGGCTAGGTGAAAAGTCCTAACTTGGAGGGTTAGGTGCAAATTCCCAACTTGGAGAGTTAGATGGAAAAATCCTTAGCTTGGAGGGCTAAGGTGGATGAATTCCTAGCTTGGAGGGCTAGGGTTTAGTCTCTGGATCGGTCTGGTGACCGATCAGGGACATTGGCACGCTGCTCCTTAGTGGATCGGTCTGGTGACCGATCCAGCTATGTCTGATCGGACTGGTGACCAATCAGGGAGCGCACAGTGAGATTGAGAATCTACTGTGTGGCTCCTGATCGGACCGGTGACCGATCAGGGAGCAAGCTGCTTCCTTGCTGCCTTGCTCCTGATCGGTCTGGTGACCGATCAGGGAGCAGACGGTGAGTGAGTTCCCTTGCTGATCAAAGTCCTGGATCGGTCCGGTGACCGATCAGGGATCTTGGATCTGATTAAAAAATCACTGTTCATCTGCCCTGATCGGTCTGGGTGACCGATCAGGCTTCACTCTGATCGGTCTGGTGATCGATCAGGCGTGTATAACTGGGAATCCCAGTGAAGCAGTGGTCGGTCTGGTGACTGACCCATACGCCCTTGATCGGTCCGGTGACCGATCAGGGATCTTGGATCTGATTACAGAATCACTGTTCATCTGCCCTGATCGGTCTGGGTGACCGATCAGGCTTTACTCTGATCGGTCTGGTGACCGATCAGGCGTGTATAGCTGCGAGAGCTGGGAATCCCAGCGAAGCAGTGGATCGGTCCGGTGACCGACCCACACGCCCTGGATCGGTCCGGTGACCGATCACTTTAATTCAAATTGCACTGTCAGACGTGGTCAGAGCGTCTGATCGTATCCGATTCGCTGATGTTTGCTTCTGATATTTGATTTACTGTATGATTTGCTGCTCTAACAGTCTGATTAAGCTGCAGGTGACAGGGGAGGATTCAAACACTCAAGGAGAGGTCAACGGAGGCTTTCCTTGGAGCAGGTTTGTCCGATTCTCCATTTCAGGTTGCAACGGCCGAGCTGCAGACTGGAGCCGAGACTGGGGCTTGGCTGAGGGGATCTCAGGAAGACCAGAGAGGGCTTAGTGGTAGCTGGCGTTGGCAGCAAGGTAGCTGGAGGCTACGGAGGATATTGTCACCTGATGCTGAGTGGAGAAACAAAAGGGCGGAAATTGGCTTCGTGGATGCAGAGTTCTGGAACTTGTGTTCTTGCCGCACTTAGTGTTCTCCACAATCCGCTTGTTGCGTTCTTGAAGTTGTCATCACTTTGAGCAAGCGATCGAGAAGCAACCAATCTTTACTTGAGCGCTTGAAGGAGGGAACAAGCAACTTGGAGTCCGACAGTGGGAAGACACGAAGAAGGGTTCTTGCGTGAGATCGCCACTGGGTGGAACTCAGGGAAGTTAGCTGTGTTCTTGTCCTTGCTAAGTGTTTGAGTAAGATCTTTCTCGCAGTTTCTTTGTGCTTAAACTTTATCCTGATTGAAACGCTGTGGAGAGGTTTCTCCACCGAGAAGGAGGTTGCGTTATATTCGGTGAAACCGGGGCTTGATCTGTCGACGATCAAGGGATCACCCACCTTAAGGGCACGCCAAGGAGTAGGGGCAAGTTATCCCCGAACCTTGTAAACCCTCTTGTTAGCGTTCTTGGCAGTTGTCTTTGTTTGATCTCATTTCTGTTTTAGCTTACTGCACTTTCAGTTTCTTTTGTTTCTTCCACTGCTGTGCTACTGATAAGTTAAGTGCAGGAAACTTGTTAATCGCAAGTGAAAAGTGATTGACTATATTCACCCCCCCTCTCTAGCCATCTCGTTTCCAACACCCCCCCGGCACAGTCCTCCATAGTGCCACCAGGAGCTCCCACTATCCAGCCACTCCCCCCACGTAGAGACTCCTTACCCTTCGTGAGCCGCGTTGACCCCCCAAGAAGTCAAGGAGTCTCAAGAGAGGAAGTCGTGCGAGTCTCTGCCGGGCCTCTCACTACCCTTCTTGAGTCTCTTTTGAAGGTAAGCGTTCCGGGTTCCATAGGTTACTTCCCTTTATGTTTTATAACTCCTTTGCACTATGACAGACAGCTTAAGACTGCCTAATGACCGACCACCACTTGTATGCTTGGCGGGAGATTGAGGCCTTGACCCGCCGAGCACTAAGAGCAGAAGCCATAGCTGACCATGAACATAGGGAGGGATTCATGCAAGCGGGGGTTAGTAGAACTCTCCGAGTGAAGGTGGAGCATCAAGGACACCCTGCTGGCAATGGAGTCCTCCCTACATAGTTCCCGGCACCGGCAGCATTTGATGTCCGAGAAGGCGGTGGCCCTCATAGATGAACTGCTCTGGATGACTCAGGAGTGGGGCTGGCTTCAAGCGAGGGAGAAAAGCTATCGGGGATGTCCGACTCCTGGAGACTTCGGTCGGAAGTTGAATGATTGCATTAATGATCAAGCGCATCAGCTGGCCCGGAAGGAATCTGATATCATGACGGCGACTGATCGCTTGACTGACCTCGAGGAGGATGTGGCCCAGGCACGATCGGAAGCCTTGGCCACCTCAGAAAGACTCAAAGAGGACCTGGAAGACCAGGACAAACAGTCTTCTAAGGTGGCTCAACTAAAGGTCGCCAAGGAGGCAGCTGAGGCCGAACTGCACAATCTCCAGGTTGCCGAGGCCTCCTGTCCCAAGGAGGCCGAGGCAGAATTCAAGGTCAGGTTCTTGGAGTCGAATGAGTTCGGCAATATTTTGGTCGGCTAGGTAATGAAGCATTTGAAGCAGGGCTTCCACGGGGCCATTGATCAATTGAGGAAGGCCTAGCTTTTGCCGTCGGATGCCCACTTGAGTTTTATGAGTGTTGGCCGAGTCTGGGAGGATCTCCCATCGGAAGGCAAGGAGTTGTAGACAATATGGAACTCCTTTCCAACCCATTCCATGCCTTTTTTCTGCTTGCTCTTAGTGTCTTCTTCATTTTCCCCGATGTAATAATTTTGATCGTAATGAAAACATTTATTGACATACTGTCCTGAGTATCTTTCCTGTTTTGCTCCTTATGTATCACTTGTCTTTGCCATGAGGAACAAGGAAATTGAAGAGCCAGTGTTCTTCCTCGACTTCAAGGAGCAAGGATGTTGACAAGCAGCAATTTAGCCCAAGCCTACTCACCTCGGGCATCCGCAGCACCGCGAGGTAGTGGGGTTTTACCATCTCTTCGTCGGGCATCCGCAGCACTAAGACCAAGCCTACTCACCTCAGGCATCCGTAGCGCCGCGAGGTAGTAGGGTTTAAGCAACTCTTTGTCGGGCATTCGCAGCACTCGGACCAAGCCTACTCACCTCAGACATCCGCGGCACCACGAGGTAGTAGGGTTTAGACAGCTCTTGGTGGGCATCCGCAACACCCGGACCAAGCCTACTCACCTCGGGCATCCACAGCACTACTAGATAGTAGGGTTTAGACAGCTCTTGGTCGGGCATCCACAGCACCCAGACCAAGCCTACTCACCTCAGACATCCGCAGCACCATGAGGTAGTAGGGTTTAGGCAGCTCTTGTTCGGGCATCCGCAGCACCCAGACCAAGTCTACTCACCTCGGGCATCTGCAGCACCACGAGGTAGTAGGGTTTTACAACTCTTGGTTGGGCATCCGCAGTACCCGGACCAAGCCTACTCACCTTGAGCATCCGCAGCAACGTGAGGTAGTAGGGCTTAGGCAGCTCTTGGTCGGGCATCCGCAACACCTAGACCAAGCCTACTCACCTCGGGCATTCACAGCACCACGAGGTAGTAGGGATTTACAGCTCTTGGTCGGGCATCCGCAGCACCCAGACCAAGTCTACTCACTGTTGGTGCCGGAAGTGTTGGTGCAGAATGCATCAAAGTCAAACCTGTGTTTTGATAATGGCAACAGAGGTCAAAAGTTAAGTCTTACTTGTGTTTCTAACAAGTTACTCTAGTGTGCAGAGATAAAGTCCTAGCGAAGGACTGCTAGGCAACTGGCGAAGGACAGCCAGTAGCAAAGCCCTAGCGAAGGACTGCTAGGCAACTGGCGAAGGACTGCCAGTAGCAAAGCCCTAGCGAAGGACTGCTAGGCAACTGGCGAAGGACAGCCAGTAGCAAAGCCCTAGCGAAGGACTGCTAGGCAACTGGCGAAGGACAGCCAGTATCCAAGCCCTAGCGAAGGACTGCTAGGCAACTGGCGAAGGACTGCCAGTATCCAAGACCTGACAAAGGACCGTCAGGCAAAAGTCCAACCAAAGGAGCGGTTGGCATCAGGTAAACTCTCCCGAGAGGAGTAGGTGAGGACGCGTTCCCCGTCGAGGGAACAGTAGGCGTCGGTTCGACCTAGGACTCCATTTTGGAGACCAAAGTCAGAACCAAGACAGCTAAGGCTGTATAAATAAATATTTTATTGTTGCATTGTGTTTTGGACTAACCCTGGATGCAGGACCGAAGGAACGTGTGTCTGCAGCTCAGAAAGCCTCAAAGGAGAGAGGCAATGGTTGAGTAGGGCGCCCGGAGTGTCCCGGGCGCCCCCAAGGTGCATACAAAACAAGTCAAAGAAAAAGGGTTCGAACAGCTGCTGGGCGAGCCGCCCCCGTGCTCCCGAGCGCCACCGCTGCTCCCGGGCGCCCCCAGCGTCCCGGGCGCCCCCATGCGCATGCCTCGAACCAGAAGCCATCGAAGCCAAGCAGATAACGCTTGACCCGGTCAATCCGGGCGCCCCGAGCACTCCGGGCGCCCCGGTCAAAGCGGATCCAGAGGATAGACGCTGACCGAGACCTTTACGGATCAAAGGCAACGTGGGGGGCGCCCCCGACGTCCCGGGCGCCCCCAGGCCCTATATAAAGGACCCTCGACCAAGGCTTCCAAGCATCAATTCTTTCAACGCCTCAAAGCTCTTCTACGCTCTTGCCTTGTTCCGGAAACACTCCAACTCGAGCCGACGACGTCCCGTTGCCCCGAAAAAGTCAATACACTCCGGACGTCGGTAACGAATAGTGCAATTCTTTATTATTATTTTTGTGCACTTACTTTGTAACCAAATTCTGTAACTATTATTGCGCTTCATATAGAATTGCCCAAAGTAAACGGTCAACGACCGTAGGCCTTGGAGTAGGAGTCGACACAGGCTCCGAACCAAGTAAAATCGACTGTGTCTCTGTGTTGTGTTTATTTTTACTTCCGTTGTGCAATTGCTCTTTACGAAATTCCGAACGATTTCCGATATTCACCCCCCCTCTATCGGTTTTCTCGATCCAACAAGTGGTATCAGAGCGGGGAAGTTCAAACTTGGTGCAACCACCAGTTTGAAAATTTTTCGGATTTTCTTTATTTCTTATTCTCATTCGATTTTTTTTAAATTCTTTTTAATATTTTATTATTCTTATCCCGCACTACTAATCCAAGACCAAGTCTTAGGACATTTTCTTGTTAGTTTTCTTTTACAGATCAAATGGTCATGCAAGAGGGATTTAGCACCGCCAGACCTCCACTCTTCAGTGGAGAAGACTTTTCCTACTGGAAAAGCCGTATGGAGGTCCACCTGAAAACTCAGGTGGACATGTGGATCATTATCCAGTCCGGTCTAGAGATCCCCAGAAACGTCGAAGGACTTCCTCAAAGCTACTCTGAATGGGACAACGCCCTAAAACGCAAGATAGAAGCGACGCAAAAGCGACTCAGACGCTTCAATGCGGATTGACGAAAGAGGAGCTGAATCGCGTGGGCCCCTTCAACAGTGCGAAAGAGCTCTGGGCAAAACTGATCGAGCTACACGAAGGGACATCAGATACTCGAATCAGTAAGAGGGATCTACTACTGAACAAACTCTACACCATCAAGATGGCCGACAACGAAACAGCAGCCCAGCTCCACGCACGAATCTAAGAGTTAATGAACGGTCTTCACACAATAGGTCACAAGGTTGAAAACCGTGACTTAATAAGGTATGCCTTAAACGCGTTCCCTAGAAACACCTTGTGGGCATCTATGGTAGATGCATACAAGGTCTCAAGGGATCTTTCAAAAATAAAATTAGATGAATTATTTTCTGAACTAGAACTACACCAACAAACGGAAAATCAGCCAAAGAAAGGACGAACCAGCTGAACCCGCAAGTGATAAAAACAAGCCCAACGTAACCTGCTACGAGTGCAAGAAAAAGGGCCACTAAAGACAGAATGCCCAAACTTAAAGGAAGTCAAAAAGACAAGAAGAAAGAAGGCGCTCCAAGCAACCTGGGACGAGTCTTCCTCGGAAGAAGAAGAAGAAGCACCCCAATCAAACCTACTAGCTCTGACCGCCTCAGAAAAAGTCGAGACTGAGTCCGAATCAGAACAGGACGACGGCGAGCTGACATTTACAAAAGACGGCGAAATTAAGGTAACTAGTTTTAACATATGTCAATTAACTGAATTAATTTCATTTCTTTCTCGAGATTTGGCAAAAGCCAAACTCCGAGTCGAATCCCTCCGATAGGAAGTAAAACTCCTGAAAGAGGGAGCTGACTCTAAACCCTTAACCGAGAAGGTTCAGGAAGGAACTCCTACTCAAGTTGAAAAACTTGAAAAGGAGAACTCCTCCCTGAAAACTCAGGTTAAGGATCTTAGATCAGCTTTAGAACGATTTACATCTGGTTCCAAGGGTCTTGACATGATCCTTGGAAAACAGAAATCAGTTCTAAATCGATCCGGACTGGGCTATAGAACCAAATCCCGGCAAAGATCTTACCTTGTTGTACTGAATCAGTCCAGAGGTAAAATTCAGGCATGGGTACCTAAACTATGCCTGAACAAACCGACTGGATCAAATCAGTATTGGATCCCAAGGACAAGATTCACATCTTGCCTAACCATCACCGTGGCTTTAGTCCAGGGGAGCCAAACTGAAAACAATATTCATTATTAGATAAATAATTTTAATTCTTGATTGCAATTGCTTGTTTGATTGTTTATTTAATTTCTGCAAATTACCATGCTTAGATTTAGGAATGGTTAGCTAAGGACTAAACAAACTTAACTGAAACTTGACAACATAGTATTGGGTGGAGGTGAGATGATAGTACGTTAGGGAAACCAACTCTAATAAGATCAAGTTCACTTGGTCTCTTTAGACTGGCGGAACTAGCCGAAGCTACCGATCCAAAACCCAAACCAGTTAGACCAGAAATTTTTCAAAGAATAATTTTGAAAATGCAATTTCATTAAAAGGCTTTGTCAAGGAAAGGGTGGATGATCCCATAAGGCTACGGCCAAAGAAGGCCTAGTGCCTCGCCAAGACCTGGAAGCCAATTTTTGAAATTCAAATTCAAATTAATTTTTGTCAAATTCGAATCTAACACAAAATTTCAGTTATTTGTAGATTTAAACATCTTTTCAAGAATTTAATTGTTTTCAAAATTAATCAAAATTTTCAAAATAATCTTAACTATCAAAACCTGTCTCACGAAACCAATAAGGCTAACGTGATTGAAAACCCTAGATTCTGGGTGAGACGGTAGGATTAAGACTCAATTGGAAATTCTTTTAATACCCATAGGATGAGATAATCTTGTATTTGTCAAACCATGGTCAACATATTCAAACCATGGTCAACATAGTCAAACCATGGTCAAAGCAGTCAAACCATGGTTAACATAGTCAAATCAAGGTAAAGGTGGTCAAAGCATGATTAACACGGTCAAACCACAGTCAAAATAGTCAAATCAATTCAAACCATGGTCAAACCGATTAAACCATGGTTAAAAGTAGACAAGACTAAAAATTTGTCTTTACCTACCTTATTCCGAGCGCCCGGAACCACGCGGGCGCCCCCTACCCCAACTTTTCTTACACCCTAGGCAAAAAGCTGTTCTTGCTTTTGACCAGGGCGCCCGGAACCACGCGGGCGCCCCCATCACCTCCAATGCAGCAAAAGCTACAAAAGCTCTCTGTTGAGGGCGCCCAGGCTGTTCCGGGCGCCCCCAACCAGTCCTTTACACTGCCTTTGGCAGCAACCCTGACCAGGGCCCCCGGAAGCTCCCGGGCGCCCCCGTTGAACTCTCTATATAAGGCACCCGAACCTCCTTCACTTCCCACACCAAAATCAACCTCCTTCTCCACTTCTTTCTATTCAAGAAGATCTTGCAAGTCCTCATTCTCAACTATGCCTCCCCGAGCCGTCCGGTATGATTATTGTTATTGTTATTGCATTTAAATTTATTCTCTCATGCAATATCTTTATTCTTCCTTTAATTTCCTTAACTTAGAAGACGCCGATCAAACCCGGCCAACCCCGGTGCCGAACCTAGTCCGGACCCTAGATTTCCTAACCTAGAGTTATGTAATAGGTTTGCACAAACCATCTACAAGCCTATTAAAACGAGTTATCTCAATAGGCACTTTTTTACCCAATCATGCCCTGTCGCCATGAACATCATCAACTTCTATCAATTGGACAATCTTGTCTTCTGCACGCATACCATTAATGAATCTTTATGGCCAGAATTTTATAATAATATAATTCGACAAGATAATCTTATGTTTCACACCACTGTCCAAGGGATTCCTTTAACTATAACCCCGACTTTGTTGAACCGATTCCTAGGACTGCGACCCTCTCAGTCCACATTCTGCTGTTATCCTCCTAGGAACCCCCCATTTGATCCTCCCTACTCAAAGATTACCCTAGATACCATTCACTCCTATTTCTATAGGGCAGACCTCCCAGCAAATAGACGCTTCCAAGCTGTTGAACTTCAGGCCCAGAACTATGCCTTGTATAGAGTTCTGGTCCGCTGTATCTTACCACTCTCCACCAGAGACCTTGGGACTATGCGACCCTTTCATGCTTTCCTTCTTTATGCCCTAGTCCATCACCTTGACCTAAACATTGGACTCCATATGTTTCATACCATTCTGCATGCGTCCAGTGTCACGACCCAGGGACGAGTACACACACCATATTGCCACATCATCACATCCCTCCTTCATCACCACGGTCGTGACATTCCGTTGGTGAAATTACCGCTATGACCGACTTTGACGAAATAGGATTTAGGAACTTTTCGTTAGCAGGTCTAGAGGTGTCAGCCATCGGGGTTCTTAGTTGGAGACGACAGCAGGCCGGAGCACCAGTCGACTCAGACGAGGAGGTCGAAGTCGACATTGGAGACATAGCTGCAGCAGCCCGAGCACACATCAACGAGCCCGCTCCACCGACACTCTACCAGAGAGTGACACAATTAGACATAAAGGTTCAGAGTCTTCGAGAGGAGGTCGAAGCCTACCACCTAGAGCAGATGGAAGCTCGTCGAGCTGATCGAGAAGTGGCTGACCCACGATACATAGAGATGATGGCACGATTTGATGCATGGCAGCCTGGCCCGTCTGATCATCCCGATCCTTCATCTTAGATTCACTTAGCATTGTACCTATTTGACTGCCCCTACTCAGTAGGGTTGACTGGTGTTTGACTATTTGACTTATGTTGAACCTTGAATACCTGCTTTATTCTCTGTTGACCAGTTTATGAGTATTTGTTCTGTTTGCAGTTAGGATTGTGCTCTGTAGAATAGATTAATATTTTTTTTATAGAATTTGAAAAACTGTTTTACTTAATTTCAAAATCAGTTTTCATTTTCGACTTAGTTTTATCTATATTTCAAAACTACCCCCTTCAAAAATTAGGGCTTTTTCGAAAATGGACTTAGCCTAGGCCCTAACCCTAGAACTGCATGCACCTATAGACTTAGAAGCCAGCATTTCACAAGCACCTTAGGGTACTTTTTGAGTGATAACCTAGAAAGGGTTGAGATGCTTAGGTCTTTGCCTTAATTCAAGATGCTTTAAGTCAGTGCATCTGCAGTAATTGGGGTACTAAATACAACTTATACAACAATCAAGTTAAGTGTCAAGTTTAGAAAATCTAACTTGAACAGAAACACTTAATTTGACTAACCCTAGCAAAAACTACTGTTTATAACAGTTAGTAAGTAGCTAATTGGGTTAGACAGGTCCCTATAGAGAAAATTGAATGATTGTGGTTTAAGTCTAATTATGATTTGGTTCAGTACAGCAAAATCTTACTTATTTCCATTATTTCTGCTATATTTATTTATTTTGATATATGGCAAAGGGGGAGAGATAGGAAAGGAGAGAGTAAAATTAATTTTCTTTATCAAAATTTAATTTTCTTAACTCTATCCTTTATTCAAAAAGTATTCAAAAGTTTTTTCTTTATTCAAAACTTTTTTGAAAAATACTTAAGCTTTCAAAATTTTGCTAAGTATTCAAGCCTTTCAAATATTTAAGCTTTCAAAATTTTACTAAGTATTCAAGCCTTTCAAATATTTAAGCTTTCAAAATTTTGCTAAGTATTCAAGTCTTTCAAAATTCTTAAGCTTTCAAAATTGTGCTAAGTATTCAAGTCTTTCAAAATTCTTAAGCTTTCAAAATTGTGCTAAGTATTCAAGTCTTTCAAAATTCTTAAGCTTTCAAAATTGTGCTAAGTATTCAAGTCTTTCAAAATTCTTAAGCTTTCAAAATTGTGCTAAGTATTCAAGTCTTTCAAAATTTTTAAGCTTTTAAAATTTTGCTAAGTATTCAAGTCTTTCAAAATTTTTACTTAAGCTTTCAAAATTTTGCTAACTATTCAAGTCTTTCAAAATTTTTACTTAAGCTTTCAAAATTTTGCTAAGTATTCAAGTCTTTCAAAATTTTTACTTAAGCTTTCAAAATTTTGCTAAGTACTCAAGCCATTCAAAATTTTATAACTTAAGCTTGTCAAAAGTTTTAAACTTTTATAAAGTACCTTAAGCTTAAGATTTTCAAAACTGGTTAAGTACAATGTTATTAAGTACTTAAGTTTTCCAAAAGTACTGTATTAAGTTTTCAAAATTATTAAGTACTTAAGTTTTTTTTTCATCCTACTAAAGTACTTAAGCTAACACTCTCAAAACCTTTGAGTATCTTGAAACTTAAAGCCTCAAACTTTTTAAGTACTCAAAAATCTTGTTTCAAAAATCTTCCTATATACTTTTAACTTAAGATTCCTAAGTACCTAAAACTTAAGTTTTCAAAGTACAAGTAAAGTTTTTTTAACCCCACGAATTTTTGAAAAATCTAGGGGGAGATTCCTTCCAGGGGGAGGGAACAAAGTTTAACATTTTTTTCATGCTTGCTTAAACTTAACTTTTTGAACTAAGGTTGTCATAAATCAAAAAGGGGGAGATTGTTGGTGCAGAATGCACCAAAGTCAAACCTGTGTTTTGATAATGGCAACAGAGGTCAAAAGTTAAGTCTTACTTGTGTTTCTAACAAGTTACTCTAGTGTGCAGAGATAAAGTCCTAGCGAAGGACTGCTAGACAACTGGCGAAGGACTGCCAGTAGCAAAGCCCTAGCGAAGGACTGCTAGGCAACTGGCGAAGGACTGCCAGTAGCAAAGCCCTAGCGAAGGACTGCTAGGCAACTGGCGAAGGACAGCCAGTATCCAAGCCCTAGCGAAGGACTGCTAGGCAACTGGCGAAGGACTGCCAGTATCCAAGACCTGACAAAGGACCGTCAGGCAAAAGTCCAACCAAAGGAGCGGTTGGCATCAGGTAAACTCTCCCGAGAGGAGTAGGTGAGGACGCGTTCCCGTCGAGGGAACAGTAGGCGTCGGTTCGACCTAGGACTCCATTTTGGAGACCAAAGTCAGAACCAAGACAGCTAAGGCTGTATAAATAAATATTTTATTGTTGTATTGTGTTTTGGACTAACCCTGGATGCAGGACCGAAGGAACATGTGTCTGCAGCTCAGAAAGCCTCAAAGGAGAGAGGCAATGGCTGAGTAGGGTGCCCGGAGTGTCCCGGGCGCCCCCAAGGTGCATACAAAACAAGTCAAAGAAAAAAGGGTTCGAACAGCTGCTGGGCGGGGCGCCCCCGCTGCTCTCGGGCGCCCCCAGCGTCTCGGGCGCCCCCATGCGCATGCCTCGAACCAGAAGCCATCGAAGCCAAGAAGATAACGCTTGACCCGGTCAATCCGGGCGCCCCGAGCGCTCCGGGCGCCCCGGTCAAAGCGGATCCAGAGGATAGACGCTGACCGAGACCTTTAAGGATCAAAGGCCACGTGGGGGGCGCCCCCCGACGTCCCGGGCGCCCCCAGGCCCTATATAAAGGACCCTCGACCAAGGCTTCCAAGCATCAATTCTTTCAACGCCTCAAAGCTCTTCTATGCTCGTGCCTTGTTCCGGAAACACTCCAACTCGAGCCGACGACGTCCCGCTGCCCCGAAAAAGTCAATACACTCCGGACGTCGGTAACGAATAGTGCAATTCTTTATTATTATTTTCGTGCACTTACTTTGTAACCAAATTCTGTAACTATTATTGCGCTTCATATAGAATTGCCCAAAGTAAACGGTCAACGACCGTGGGCCTTGGAGTAGGAGTCGACACAGGCTCCGAACCAAGTAAAATCGACTGTGTCTCTGTGTTGTGTTTATTTTTACTTCCGCTGTGCAATTGCTCTTTACGAAATTCCGAACGATTTTCGATATTCACCCCCCCTCTATCGGTTTTCTCGATCCAACAGGAAGCACCAAAGTTGAACCTATGATTTGATGATGACAAAGGGTTCAGAAGTTAAGATTTGGTTGTGATCTAACAAGCTTATTAAGTGTGCAGGAAAGTCCTAGGTACTAAGTCCTGGCCGCGGACTGGGCAACTAAATCCTGACGTAAGGTTGGGCACGAAGACCTGGTGAGTGGAGCTGGACACGAAGACCTGATCGCCGATTGGGTACGAAGATCTGGTGAGTGAAGCTGGGAAAAAGCCCAACTGGAGGAGCCAGTTGGCAAAAAGATAAATTCTCCCGAGAGGAGTAGGTGAGGATGCGTTCCCCGTAGAAGGGAACATTAGGCGTCGGTTCGACCTAGGGTTCCATTTGGGAGACCCAAAGTCAGAACCAAGACAGCTCAGGCTGTAAATAATGTTCTAATATTATTGTATGCTTTGTATGTCTTTGGAACTAACCCTGGTTGCAGGAACGAATGGAAGGGGTTTTCTACACTCAGGCGCCTCAATGGAGTGAGGTGCCCTAGCTGGGCTAGGCGCCTATATTGAGACAGGCGCCCTAGTGAAGGGTTAAACCAAGCATTTGAAGCAAACTGCCATGCAAGCCTCTAAACCAAGTCAGCTCAGGCACCCCAGTTGAAGGGATAAGCGCTGGCCGAGTCTGCAGATTGGAGTTCACGCAGGAGAGGTCGCGTGTCAGGCGTCCCCTTCAACATAGGCGCTCCACTGACTGCTATAAAAGGGGATTCACCCCCAAAGCTTTCACATCAATTGCTTTCAACTGCTATGCTCAAGCACTCCACTCTGACAAGTTCCATACTCGCGATTTAAGCGCTGACGACGACCCACTGCTCTGGAAACTTCCAACTTCTCCGGTCGTCGGTAAAAGATAATTTTGTTAAGTGTTGTAACTGCTTTTTCAATTCTATATTTGTACTCTCGACTTGTAATATTTTACGAAAATATAGAATTACCCATCATAAACGGTCAAGGACCGTGGGCCTTGGAGTAGGAGCCAACCGCGACTCCGAACCAAGTAAAAATAAATCGTGTTAGTGATTGCTTTTCATTTTCCGCTGTGCAATTACTCTTCGCTTTCCGAAAAATTTCTACGATCGATATTCACCCCCTCTATCGATTCAATCCGATCCCACAAGTGGTATCAGAGCGGGTGACTCAAACTTGGTGCAACCACCAGTTTGAGAATTTTTTTCGGATTTTTAAATTTAAATTTATTTTTTGTTTTTCGCTCGAATTTTCTCATTAATCAAGGTTGGTACAACACCACTCAATTTTCTTTTGTGATTATTATTCTTTCAGCACTACTAATCCAAGACTCAGTCTTGGAACGAGTTTTCTTTTTCTTCTTTTTCAGTTAAAAGTTTAATGGTTATGCAAGAGGGATACAACACCGCCAGTCCCCCGCTTTTCAGTGGAGAAGATTTCTCCTACTGGAAAAGCAGGATGGAAGTCTACCTGAAAACTCAGGTGGACATGTGGATAATTATCCAATCTGGGCTGGAAATTCCCAAAAATGCACAAGGCGTGGTGCAACATTATACCGAGTGGGATGACACACTGAAGAAGAAAATTGAGGCCGACGCAAAGGCAACCCAAACTTTGCAATGCGGCTTAACAAAAGAGGAGCTGAACCGGGTAGGACCCTTCTGTTGGATCGAGAGAAACGATAGAGGGGGGGGTGAATATCGTAAAACGTTCGGATTAATGTTAGAGCAATTACGCAGCGGAAATTTAAATCAAACACACGCAAACACCAAGTTTTTTTACTTGGTTCGGAGTCGCGGTCGGCTCCTACTCCAAGGCCCATGGTCGTTGACCGTTTACTACGGGCAATTCTATATGTGCGCAAAACAGTTTACAGAGAGATATTACAAAAGTAGTATAGTAAACTTAAAAATAGCTCTTCGTTACCGACGCCCGATGTAGATGGAATTTTCTGAGCAGAGGGATGTCGTCGGCGCTTGTATCTCGAGTTGGGAGGTTTCCGGAGCAGAGCGCAGGAGCAGAAGAGCGTAGGAGCGTTGGAAGAATTGTTATCCGAAACCATGGGGTTGAGGGCCTATTTATAGCCCCTGGGGGCGCCCGGAACGTCGGGGGTGCCCCCCACGTGTCAGCTGATCCAAATTCTTCTTGGTCAGCTCTGATTCCTTCAAACTCGGGATCAGATCTTGACTGGGGCGCCTGGGACGCTGGGGACGCCCGGGTTGACCGGGTCAGGCTCTTATCCTGTTGGCTTCTCGCTGGCTTGCTTCGTTAGCTTGAGCTAGGGGCGCCCGGGACACAGGGGGCGCCCGGGAGCAGGGGGGGGGGGGGGGCGCCCGGGAGCACGGGGGCGCCCTGCCTAGTAAGCTGTTGAAGCGAACACTTGCTCCATATGTTTTGTGTTCACCTTGGGGGGCGCCCGGGACACTCCGGGCGCCCTGGTCAGCTTCTGTCTCACTCCTTTGAGGCTCTCTGAGCTGCAGACACTCGTTCCTTTGGTCCTACATCCAGGGTTAGTCCAAAACAACACAGAGCAATAATATATTAATTTTATACAGCCTTAGCTGTCTTGGTTCTGACTTTGGGCCTCTAAAATGGAGCCCTAGGTCGAACCGACGCCTACTGCTCCCTCGACGGGGAACACGTCCTCACCTACTCCTCTCGGGAGAATGTACCTGATGCCAACCGGCTCCTCCGGTTGGACTTTTACCCAGCAGTCCTTCGCCAGGTGCCTAGCTGTCCTTCGCCAGGTCTTCAGTACCAAGCCGTCCTTCGCATGATGCCTAGCAGTCCTTCGCTAGGTCTTTGTCTCCTGGCATTCCTTCGCCAGGTGCCTAGCAGTCCTTCGCTAGGGCTTTGTATCCTGGCATTCCTTCGCCAGGTGCCTAGCAGTCCTTCGCTAGGACTTTTCCTGTACACTTGAGTAAGATGTTAGATAAACATTATACCTTAACTTTTGAACCCTTTTGCCATTATTAAAATACAGGTTCGACTTGGGTGCTTTCTGCACCAATAATCTCCCCCTTTTCGATTATGGCAACCTTGGTTCAAAAAGTTAAGTTAATCAGAACAAGTAAAATGAAATTTTGTTTCCTCCCCCTGGAAGGAATCTCCCCCTAGATTTTTCAAAAGTTCATGGGGTTTTTGAAAATAAATTCTAAGTCTAAAGATGAAATTAATTTTTTAGAAAATTTTCAATTTAAGCTTTAACGATATATTTTCCAAATTAATTTTCGTTTGTGCACATTGGAAAATTTATACTTGTAAATACTCAGACAAATTTGAAGACTTAAGAAGGATTTTGAAAACTTAATTTTGAGTACTAAGAAAAATTTTGAAACATTAAGTTTAAAGTACTCAAAAAGTAACATTTGAAAAACTTTAAGTACTTAGGAAAATTTGAAGAAATTTTAGTTTTAAGTAAAAATTTTGGTTTTAAGTACTTAGGAAACTTTGCAAAAAAAATTAGTTTTAAGTACTTAGGAAAATCTGAAAAAATTTTGGTTTTAAGTACATAGAAAAATTTTGGCAAAATTTTAAACACTTAAAAAAAATTAGTACTTTTGAAAATGAATTAAGTACTTTTTGAATAAAGGATAGAGTTTGAAGTTTTGGATTTAAAAAATTTAAACTCTTTCCTTTCCTATCTCTCCCCCTTTGCCATATATGAAAAATAAATAAATATACCAAAAACAAGATAAATAAATTGCATAAGAGATAATAAATTACATAATTTGTTGTACTGAGCCAATTCAGGATATGAACTAAACCAAATCAGTTTCAATTTTCTCTTTTAGGGTCCTGTCTAACCCAATTAGTTACTTACTAACTGTTATAAACAGTAGTTTTTGCTAGGGTTAATCAAGTTAAGTATTCTGTTCAAGTTAGATTTTCTAAACTTGACACTTAACTTGATTATTGTGTAAGTTGTATTTAGTGCCCCAATTACTGCAGATGCACTGACTTAAAGCATCTTGAATTAAGGCAAATACCTAAGCATCTCAACCCATTTTAGGTTATCAATCAAAAGTACCCTAAGGTGCTTGTGAGATGTTGGCTTCTAAATCTATGGGTGCATGCATTTCTAGGGTTAGGGCCTAGGCTAAGTCCATTTGCGAAAAAGCCCTAGTTTTGAAGGGGGTAGTTTTTAAAATAAAACTAAGTCGAAAAATTTATTTATTTTTAAAACTTTTCAAAAGTAAGTAAAAGTTGATTTTGAAAGCATTTTAAAAACTATTTTAAAAACTGATTTTTTAAATGAGCAAAGTAGTAAGAAAACCAAAAGGTGGACTTAACCTATTCTACCAAGCATAATCCTAACTGCCTTCAAGTAGTAAACTCAAGTATTCATTTCCATAAGTTCGCTAGTCAACAGAGAGAATCAGCACAGTCATAAAGGTCAAACATGAGTCAAGTTTTAGTTACTAATACAATGCATCGGCTGAAATAGTCTAACTATGAAGACGGGCCAGGGTGGTCAGATGAGCCAGGCTGCCACGCTCTGAGAAGCGACATCATCTCAATGTATCGTGCATCGACCACCTCTCGATCGGCTCTACGAGCGTCCATCTGCTCTAAGTGATAGGCCTCGGCCTCCTCTCGAAGACTGTGGATCTCCGTCTGCATCTGTGCGAAGCGCTGGTCGATGGTCGGTGGTGGAGGCTGGTCTATATAGTCCCGTATCTCTGCTGCGAGATCAGCAATGTCAACGTCTACCTCCTCGTTGGAGTCGATCGGAGCCCCGGCTCGCTGTCGTCTCCAACTCAAAACCCCGGTGGCCGATACCTCTAGACCAGCTAAAGAGAAGTTCCTAAACCCTATCTCATCAAAATCGGTCATCGCGGTTATTTCACCCATGGTAATGTCACGACCGTGGTGATGAAGGAGGGAGGTGATGATGTGGCAGAAGGGAGTGCGCACTCGTCCCTGAGTCGTAACACTGGATGCATGCAGAATAGTATGAAACATGTGTAGTCCAATGTCAATGTCAAGATGATGGATCAGGGCATACAGAAGGAAGGCATGAAAAGGTCGCATGGTCACGACATCTCTAGTGGATAGTAGCAAAATACAGCAGACCATGACTCTGTACAGGAAGTAGTCCTGGGCCTGAAGGTCAACGGACTGAAATCATCTAGCTACGGGGAGTCTAGCTTCCCTATAAAAATAGGAGTGGAGAGTGTCTAGAGTAATATGGGAGTAGGGAGCATCAAATGGAGGATCCCTAGGTGGATAGCAACACAAGGTGGACTGGGAGAGTCGTAGTCCAAGAAATCGATTTAGTAAAGTAGGGGTGATTGACAAGGGTATCCCTTGAACAGTAGTGACAAACATGAGATCGTTCTGTCGAATTATGTTATTATAGAATTCTGCACATAAAGATGTGTTAATTGAATGAGTGCAAAACATTAGATTGTCTAGTTGATAGAAATTTATAACATTCATGGCTAAAGGACAAGATTGGGTGAAGAAGTGTCTATTTAGATAGCTAGTTTTGATAGGTTTATAGGTTGTTCGAGCAAACTTATTACACTGTTCTAGAGTTGGAAACCTAGGGTCGGGACTCGGTTCGGTACCGGGGTTCGCTTGGTTCTCTCGGCGTTTTCTAATTTAAGAAACATGCATTTATAAGAAAAGAATTAAGAAAATAATTCTAAATGCATAAAAGAAATCATACCGGGGAGGCATGGTTGAGATTGAGGAAGCACAAGTGTCACTTGATCTCCTTGGAAGGAAGGAAGTGAGGAAGGAGGATGGTTTTTGGTGTGGGAAGAAGAGGGAGTTCGGGTGCCTTTTATAGGCAGTTTATTGGGGGCGCCCGGGAGCTCCCGGGCGCCCGGGACAGCAGCCTACTACCTTTGGCAGTGACTAGTGCTGGTTGGGGGCGTCCGTAGTGACCCGGGCACCCCGGTCAGCCTGGTCTTTGCAGCTATTGCTGCTTTGACTGATACTGGGGGTGCCCGCGAGGTTCGGGGCGCCCCGGTCAAGGGACAAGGGTAGCTTTTTGCTTTGAGAGGAGTGAAAGTAATGGGGGGGGGCGCCCGAGGAGTCACGAGCGCCCGGATTGATTATTGATTGGCATTTTTGTTGTCTTGTCATCATTTGACCATGGTTTAATTGGTTTGACCATGGTTTGAAATGATTTGACTATGGTTTGACTACTTTGACCATGGTTTGACTATTTTGACCATGGTTTGACTGTTTTAACCATGGTTTGACTATTGTTAGGTCAATGCCTTTCTAAACTAAAACAACAATGAATTCTGATTAAGTTAAGTTTACTGTCTCACCCAATCTAGGGTTATCAATCATGTTAGCCTTACAGGTTTTGTGAGACAGGTTTTGATAAAAGAATTTTTGAAAAATTATGATTTATTTTGAAAAACTTAAATTAATTTTGAAAACAATTGAATTTATTTTGAAAAGAGTGTTTAAATCTACAACTAACTAAAAATTTGTGTTAGATTTGGATTTGACACAGAATAATTTGAATTTGAATTTCAAAAATTGGCTTCCAGGTCTTGGCGAGACACTAGGCCTTCTTTGGCCGTAGCCTTATTGGATCATCAAGCCTTTCCTTGACAAAGTCTTTTAATGAAATTTCATTTTCAAAATTAGTCTTTGAAAAATTCTGGTCTAACTAGTTTGGGTTTTGGATCGGTAGCTTCGGCTAGTTTCACCAGTCTAAAGAGACCAAGTAGAGTATACTTGACCTTATTAGAATTGGTTTCCCTAACGTACTATCATCTCACCGCCACCCAATACTATGTTGTTCAAATTTCAGTTAAGTTGATTCCGTCCTTAAACTAACCATTTCTAACTCTAAGCATGGTAAATTGCAGAAATTAAATAGACAATCAAACAAGCAAATTGCAATCAAGAGTTGAATTTCATCTAACAATAAATATAGTTTTTAATTTGGCTCCCCCTGGACTAAAGCCACGATAATAGTTAGGCAAGATGTGAATCTTGTCCTTGGGGATCCAATATTGATTTGATCCAGTTTGTTCGTTCAGGTACAGTTTAGGTACCCATGCCTGAACTTTATTTCTGGACTGATTCAGTACAGCAAAGTAGGATCTTTGTCTAGATTTGGTTCTATAGCCTAGTCCGGATCGATTTAGAACCGATTTCTGTTTTCCAAGAATCATGTCAAGATTCTTGGAACCAGAAGTAAATCGTTCTAAAGCTGATCTAAGATCCTTAACCTGAGTTTTCAGGGAGGAGTTCTCTTTCTCAAGTTTTTCAACTTGAGTAGAGGTTCCTTCTTGAACCTTCTCAGTTAAGGGTCTAGAGTCAGCTCCCTCTTTCAGGAGTTTTACTTCCTGTCGGAGGGATTCGACTCGGAGTTTAGCTTTTGCCAAATCTCGAGAAAGATACGAAATTAACTCATTTAACTGACTTCTAGTAAAACCACTTACCTTGATTTCGCCGTCCTCTGAGAATGTCAATCTTCCGTCGTCCTGTTCTGATTCTGACTCGATCTCGACTTCTTCTGAGGCGGTTAGTGTGAGCAGGTTCGACTGTGGGACCTCTTCTTCTTCGGAGGAGGAGGACTCGTCCCACGTTCTTGAAGTGCCTTTTTCCTTCTATTCTTCTTGGTCTCCTTTAGGTTCGGACACTCGGTCTTGTAGTGACCCTTCTTCTTGCACTCGTAGCAGGTCACGTTGGGTTTGTTCTTTTCATTTGAGGGTTCTGCTGGTTCATCCTTTCTTCGGCTGGCTTTCCTTTTGTTGGTTTGGTTCTTCAATTCCTTGTAGTAGTTCCGGGCCAGTCGGACTAGCATTGGTCGATCTCCTTCGTCTTCTGAGTCTGAGTCTGATTCAGACTCAGGTGTTGGTTGAGGTTTCTTCTTGGATGTCTTTTCAGATTTACCTGCAATAAAGGCAATGCCTTTCTCGGCCAGGGTGCAGTTAGTCTGCTCATGTAATTCTAATTCAGAGAACAATTCATCTAATTTAATTTTTGAAAGGTCCCTTGAAACCTTGTATGCATCTACCATAGATGCCCACAAGGTGTTTCTAGGGAAAGCATTTAAAGCGTACCTTATTAGATCACGGTTTTCTACCTTGTGACCGATGGTGTGTAGTCTGTTCATCAATTCTTGAATTCGGGCGTGAAGCTGAGCTGCTGTTTCGTTGTCGGTCATTTTGATCGTATACAGCTTGTTCAGGAGGAGATCCCTCTTGCTGATCCGAGTGTCTGATGTTCCTTCGTATAGCTCGATCAGTTTCCCCCACAGCTCCTTGGCACTGTTGAAAGGACCTACCTGTTAGTGATATGAGAGAAGTGTCCTAAGGCAATCGCCTTATGATGTAAACATTTATTTTAATAAATGATAATTCACTATTTGAGTATACATGTTTTGTGTATTTGATTGGGATCTTAAACTCATCTACTGAATGTCCGCAATACAACTCACAGCATAAGAGAATTTGTGATGGGATCACAACTAGTGATTATCTCTAATGTGCAATTGTGAAGTATTGGAAATATCCCTAGTCGATGAATTGATAAAAACGGACACTATCAATTCTGTTGAGACTAGCATGAGTTATTCTCTAATCAGCTGATTCTCACTAGCTGGTGACATTGGGATGTCCGGAGATAAACATGGATGCTAGTTAAGGGAACTAGTTCATTGGAGTGACTAGCTGTAAGACTTCATATGGGAATCTACATGTAGATATGTCAATGAAGATCTTACTGCGGCTTAAGTGCGATGTTCCTTTGACTTGCGGTGTTCAAGTCATCTTGGTCATGGAGACTTATACTTTGACATCTTAAGCAAGCATCTCCAAGGAGGTGTGGACCCAGGATGATCGGGTATAAGCCGAAATGCCCGAAGATGTTTGAACAGCCTACAAAGGATTCACCACTCCTTGCGAGGAGATGTATACCCAGGCCTATCGTCGGATTGTTACTCAAAGCCTCTGGCCAGAGCATATCATGTTAAGAGTGCGAGTCTCTTAAATACATGAGAGTAATTAGAAATCCAAAGGACGAGGAAGACACTACTTGGGCTAGGTGTGACGTAGTCAGCCTAGTGGGGACTGACACCATAGACCGTGTCCTGAACCAAGTGGGTATAAGGTGGTGAAGGGAATGAGGCACGATTCATTAGAGCTGCTGAAGGGTTTCAGAATAATTTCTTCTGAGGTCAAACCGTTGATCTTTCGATTAATTGGGGATCATGATGTACTACTAGGTGCCACTCATGATCGTTCTATAATTAATGGGTTAATTATAGACGGCCAACATAAATCGAAAGCCTATTTAGTCACACGCAATACGAGTAATCCGAGGGATTTAAAATGAGTTGAAAATTGGATTTTCCGATCAAGAGAAACGAGTCGAATCTGAGTTAGTCAGAGGCGCAATGGAAGCCAAAAATGGCTAAGTCTTTTGAAGGCTTTTTGGGCGAATTAAATGAGTTTAATTCGTGGTTTAATGGGTTGGTTTTGGCCGGCCAAAGAGGGTGTTAAACCCTCTTTGGTGGCCGGCCAAATAAGAGGAGAAAAACCAATTTAATTGGTTTAATTAATAAAATAAATCTAGTATGATTTATTTTATAAATTATGGATAAATAAATTTGTATAGAGAAATTTATATAAATAAAATTTGTAGAAATTTATTCTTTTATGGAAGATTAAAATAATCCATGAATTGGTTTATTTTAATTTTATAAAATCAATTATGAATTGATTTTTTCCATAATAAGAAAGTTTATAAATTTCTTATAAAAATTTATTCCATAATTTAAAGAGAAAAAGAATTAGTTTTATTATAAATTGGTTTATAATAAAGACTCGGTTTAAACGGAATAATTAATAAGAAAATTTATAAGATAAATTTCTTATAACTAATTCCGTTAATTCGGTTTAGAGGGAGACTTAGCAAAGGAGTTGCTACTATATAAAGGAACCAAAGGCTAGCCCTTATTCCTAACTAATTAAGAGATTAATTACTCCCTCTCTCTTTCTCTTAATCTCCTCTCCTCCTCCTCTTCTTCCTCCCTTAGGGCCGGCGCACCCTAGCCTCTCTAGGGCCGGCGCCCAACCACAACACCAACAAGGGTGTTTGCCGTGAGCTTTGAAGAAGGAGGAGAACTCGAAGACGAAGAAGAAGAAGCGGATAGCGACTCCTCTCTTCCCGGAATTCGATTCCATTACTTCGTTGGTTAGTTTTTCCATTATTTCTCTTATTCTTCTAGTTGTGCCTTCCGAGAATCTAGTAGTTCTCGTCGGCACAAAACTCGTGACTTTGTGAAGTCATCCCGAAGAGAACTCGGCGTGGACGCGAATAGAGGCGGAGCTTCCAAGGGACGCTACGGTTGGATCTCGTCCCTTACTTCGAGTTACGAGAGGTACTTAGTAAATTAGTTTACTTTTCCGCAAAGTTTTATTTTATGATTATGTCAACACACCATAAGATTGCATGCTAGATACGAAGTTAAAATAATTTAGGAAATTATTTTATGCAAACTCTTCCGCTGCACGTAAAAATTTTAAATTTTACGAACTCGTATCCTTGTCGACATGCACCCGGTCCCAACAGTGGTATCAGAGCCGGTTAGTGTTCGACTTAATCATATAATTGTTTTGTGGAAAACTTTGTCATGATCTCAATTTCGGAAAATTTTTCCAATTATGGAAACTTTCAAATTATAATAAATTTTAGAATTAGGAATTTCAAAGTTTGGAAATCCTCATGAAATTTCGCAAACGTTTGAAATTTTCTAGTTTCTAAATTTTTATAATAATTGTGAAAATTTCCCATCTTTGGAAACTTTCCAACTTTGGAAATATGTAAGTTTTCTTTGTACCAGAAACTTACAATTATTCTGAAAACCTATTTTCGAAATCTCGCAATTTTGGGCACTTTCCTTTTAGAAAGTCTAGACAAATTCATGGACAGTTAATTGACAATTAAATTTGAATTGGTTTTTAAATTGACAACAAAATTCTTTACTTTGGATTGAGCCTCGGGGAGCCGTCCAATTTAGAGTTAGTTGTTGTAATTTAATTTCCCAATTTTTAATTGAAATTGTCATGTTTGATTTGGATTGAGCCTCGGGGAGCCGTCCAATTGGATTTACGACAAATTATTTTTCTTTGGGTATCTGAGCCTCGGGGAGCCACCCTTAGAAAACGATTTGTTGTAATTAATTAAATCCATGAATAAAATATGTTTTAAGAGGTAATGCTCTTACATATTATTGTCTCCAAAATTAATTAGGAAAATGGTTTCCTATAGAGTTTCTTAAATGAGATTTTCATGAAAATAATATGTGGTTGAATTAAGGGAATTATCTCTTAATTTAATAAGTTTTGATTTAGAGAAATCAAAGTCTTGAACATATTATTTCCGAAATTAATTATGACAATTTAGGAAATTGTTTCCCAAAACAATTCCTTCAATATAGTATGAAATAGAATTAGGAAATCCGGTTCCTAATTCAATTAATGAGACTTGATAACTTGAGTCACATACATACTTTATTAAGGAAATCGTTAGTCATGACACATGTCATGAATGTGCTTAGAAAAGATGAGACCAAAACCCCTTACAAAATATTAAGGCCAACACCTTCCATTAATATGGTTAGAATCGGAGTTTTGTTTCTCGTTTGGGTTGATGGACACATCCATGCCCAACTTGAACCTTAACATGTTCAAACCATGGAATTAGTTTATGAATAATATAGTTGGAGTCAGAGGTCAATCCTTAGTTTTGGTTGTTGGACACATCCAAGCCTGACTAAACGGTTGAATGAGCTCCAACCATATTAAAACTATTTCTTGATTAATGGGTCAGCCTTAAGCTTGGAGCATCGATTTGTTGTGCCACAGCCAAGGTCGATGTAAAGAGAGGTGCAGTTGGGTGCTATGTATATGATGCATACTTGTTAATGAGTTAACAACCCAATGATTTATGCAAATATTCAATTAGTTGATAGCATAATGTGATAGTTACATATATGTGATATGTAATCGGTATAATTACCTACCTTCATAGCTAAGAAAAAATTGATGGCCACAGCCATGGTGGTTCTTATCTATGGTTGGATATCAACCTATTTGGAGATGTTCCTACGATCTCCCGAATTGATAAAAAGGGTTATTCAATTTGAAAAATAAATAGGATTTCAATTTATGTATATTGATACATTCTTTAATCATTCCTCTCACATAATCTCAATTTGAATTTCTAGGAAAATCACTCGATCATGTCTTCTTTAAACTTGCGTTCTATTTTGGACACCAATAAACTGACTGGGCCAAACTTCATGGACTGGCTTCGAAACCTGAGGATAGTCCTCAAGGCAGAGAAGCTTGCTTATGTCCTTGAAGATCAACTTCCCAACCGTCCTCCTGAAAACACAACTCCAGACCAGTTTCCTGAGTTGCTCAACCTGCTGAAGACTGTAGAGCCTTCTGTGAAGTAGGATCAAAAGACGGTACTGTTAGTTGGTTCCTCGAAGAAAGGTTCTAAGAGGAAGGCCAATGAACAGAATAAGGGAAAGAAGAAAAAGGCCAAAAAGACTGAAAATACCCTAAAAGGCACTTGCCATCACTGTGACAAGGAAGGTCACTGGCGAAGAAACTGCAAGATTTATCTTGAGTCCGTGAAGAAGAAGGCATCCGATGCCCCATCCTCTTCAGGTATCTTCGTTATTGAATGTCACTCTATTTCCTCAGATACCTGGGTACTTGATACTGGGTGTAGCTCACATATATGTAATGACATACAGGGGCTAAGGAATAGAAGAAGGCTCGTCAAGGGAGAAGCGAATTTGCGGGTTGGAAATGGAGCAAGGATTGCTGCTATTGCCATCGGAACATATTTGCTAAAGCTCCCAACTGGACGTGTCTTAGAATTGGATAATTGTTATTTCGTTCCTTCGTTAATAAAGAACATTGTATCTATTTCATGTTTGAATGAAAAGGGTTATCATTTAACTTTCAGTAACAATTGTTGTTACATAACTTTAAATGACGTTCTTTATGGGAATGGAACTTTGTGCAATGGTATCTACACGTTAGATTTATCCGGTGACGTTTTCAATATTGAAGTTAGCAACAAACGTGCTCGAATAGATAATCGAATAGACTCCTACACGTGGCATTGTTGTCTTGGCCATATAAGTAAGAAACGCATGACCGAATTACACTGATGTGGAATTTTGGAATCATTTGAACCGGTTCATTTGATACATGCGAATCATGCTTAAAAGGCAAGATGACCAAATTACCCTTTCCCGGAAAAGGTAATCCAGTGGGAGAATTGCTTGGTCTAATACATACCGATGTATGTGGACCAATGTCAACTCTTTCACAAGGAGGCTATAGCTACTTCATCACCTTCATCGATGATCACTCACGATTCGGGTATGTGTTCCTGATGAAACACAAATCTGAAGCCTTTGAGAAATTCAAAGAGTTCAGAATTGAAGTAGAGAAACAGCTTGGCAAAAGTATTAAGATACTTCGATCCGATCGAGGTGGTGAATACTTAAGTCAAGAGTTTCAAGATTATCTAAGGGACAATGGGATATTGTCCCAATGGACTCCGCCATATACACCACAGCATAATGGTGTATCTGAGAGGCGCAACCGAACCTTGATGGACATGGTTAGGTCTATGATGAATCATGCAACTCTTCCAAAATCCTTTTGGGGCTATGCACTTAAGACAGCTGTTTACTTGCTAAACAGAGTCCCGACCAAGGTAGTCTCTACTACTCCATATGAGATTTGGAATAGTAAGAAACCTCACTTAACTCACCTTAAGATATGGGGTTGTCCTGCTTATGTGAAGCGGGTTGTATCAGACAAATTGGATGCTAAGTCTGATAAATGTCTATTTATTGGATACCCTAAGGAAACGAAGGGTTACCAATTCTATCATCCCTTGGAACAAAAGGTGTTTGTTTCAAGGCATGCTGTATTTCTAGAGAAAGAGTTTCTTTTACAAGAAAACAGTGGGAGTGGGATTGAACTTGATGAAGTTCAAGAAACTCCAATAGACATCACAGAGACACCTAGTCTAGGCCCACAACCGATAATTCATAGTGATGAGCTATCAGTTGAACCTAAAACTACACCACTCTTCGTAGGTCTGATAGGACACGCAACATTCCAGAGAGATACGGATTTCTCGTAAGTGAATCGAACGACGTGTTGCTCATTGGCGATGACGAACCTATCAGTTATGAAGATGTTCTGAAAAATTCAGAAAGGGACAAATGGCTTGAGGCCATGAAGTCGGAAATGGATTCCATGTATGAAAATCAAGTATGGGACTTGGTTAACCCACCTGAAGGGATTAAACCCATAGGGTGCAAGTGGGTTTTCAAGAAGAAAACCGACATGGAAGGTAATGTTGTTACCTTTAAGGCTAGATTAGTGGCAAAAGGATATCGTCAAAAACAAGGAATTGATTATGACGAAACCTATTCGCCAGTAGCTATGCTTAAATCCATTCGGATGCTCCTAGCCATAGCAGCTCATTATGATTATGAGATATGGCAAATGGATGTGAAAACAGCTTTCCTTAACGGAAACCTGCTTGAGGATGTATACATGATACAACCTGAAGGTTTCACATCGGTTGATAAAACCAAGGTATGCAAGCTTCGACGATCCATATATGGACTAAAGCAAGCATCTAGGAGCTGGAATATCCGTTTTGATGAGACAATCAAAGAGTTTGATTTCTCACAAAATCCTGACGAACCTTGTGTGTACAAGAAGGTTAGTGGGAGTGCAGTCGTATTCCTAGTATTATATGTCGATGACATCTTACTTATAGGAAACGATATATCAGTTTTACAGACAGTTAAGATTTGGTTGTCCAAAACTTTCTCCATGAAAGACCTGGGAGAAACAACCTATATCCTTGGGATTAGAATCTATAGAGATAGATCAAAACGGTTGCTTGGTCTTTCGCAGTCTACATATATAGACCGAGTGCTAAAAAGGTTTAGCATGTCGGAATCCAAGAAAGGTTACCTTCCCATCAGGCATGGGATCAACCTTTCGAAGTCTATGTGTCCGCGCACAGAAGACGAGAGGATTAGCATGAATAAGATTCCCTATGCATCCGCAATAGGATCTATCATGTATGCTATGTTATGTACCAGGCCCGATGTATCGTATGCTCTGAGCGTCACAAGCAGATACCAATCTGATCCAGGAATGGATCATTGGGCGGCTGTTAAGACAATCCTTAAGTACTTAAGAAGAACTAAGGATGTATTTCTAATATATGGAGAAGGAGATTTGATAATACGTGGGTATACAGATGCCTGTTTCCAGACAGATAAGGATGACTCCAAATCGCAGTCTGGATACGTATTTACTTTGAATGGAGGCGCAGTAAGTTGGAAAAGTTCCAAACAAGACACCGTAGCGGATTCTACCACGGAAGCGGAGTATATCGCAGCTTCGGAAGCAGCAAAGGAAGCAGTTTGGATCAAGAAGTTTGTCTCAGAACTTGGTGTGTTCNTATTCCCATTTTCGACAATACAACTCTGTCTGACTCAAACACAATGCGAAAGTCATGCTTGCTTAATTCTTTCGAATCTCCAAAGCATACAACACATTGGTTAGAGTGAGGTCCTTGCTTGAGGTCATCTTCAGCACCACTTTCTCTTGGCGCATGATGTCCGAGGTTGCCGAGTTCCCCATGAACAACTTCTCTCTACTAATTTCTTCAAACCACTAATTTCTTCAAATTTGTGGAGCAGTTCCTTATTGCAGCACACATGTCTAGTGGCTCCAGTATTGATCCACCATTGTCGCGGGTTTGAACCCACCAGGTTCAATTCAGAGACCACGGCATAGAGGTCTTCCATTTCTGGTCCCTCATTCAGGTTGGCCTTCTACTTCTTCTTCGGTTTCTTGCATTCCGAAAATTTGTGACCAACTCGGCCATAGTTATAGCACTTCCCAGAGAACTTCTTGGTTATGCCTCCTCTGGGACCCATTTTGGAAGATTTGAAATTCTTCCGTTTCGAGCTTTGTCTGTGCTCGACCACGTTGGCTTTTACAGTAGCTTGAGAAAACATATTTCTCTCTGAACCCTTGTTGTCTTCTTCGATGCAAAGTCTAACAACGAGTTCCTCCACGTTCATCTCCTTCCGCTTGTGTTTCAGGTAGTTCATGAAATCCTTCCAGCTGGGAGGCAGCTTCTCAATGATGGCTGCTACTTGGAAGGTATCACTCAGAATCATACCTTCTGTGTGGATCTCACGTAGGATCACCTGAAGCTCCTGGACTTGGTTGATCACTGTCTTAAAGTCAACCATCTTGTAGTCCAAGAATCGTCTCATGATGAACTTCTTGGCCCCTGTATCCTCCAACTTGTATTTCTTGTCCAAGGACTCTCATAGCTCTTTAGTCGTTCTCTTCGTGTTGTACAAGCATACAGTGAGTCGGTCAGGCAGTTGAGGATGTAGTTTCGGCAAAGGTACTCAGAATGAGTCCAAGCCTCCACCTTAGCAACCTCAACATGCTTGGGAGGAGGGTCCTCAGTAAAGAACCGAGCCAGATTGAGCGTGGTCAGGTAGAAGAGCATCTTCTGCTGCCACCTCTTGAAGTTCAACCCAGTGAACTTCTCTAGTTTTTCCCCATGGTTGATTGGGGCATTCCCAATCAGGGCGGAGGAGGCCTAGTGATGAGTCTGTTTCGCCTCAACACTTTCCGTGATCATCTCAACAGAAACGAAAGTCTGTTTCAAGATTGTTGAAGGATATGCTCCTTTTCACGGAGAGTTAAGAAAACTAAATTGAAATTATATAAATTTCAACTTATCTGTTAAGTGGCCCGAGATTCCCTTCTATGCAGGGTGCAGTCTCTCGTGCTGGAATCCCCGACCAGTATCTCCTGACCAGGTCTCCCGAGCTCCCGACCAGTATCTCCCGAGCTCTCGACCAGGAGTGGAGAGGCCTGTGTAACGTAGTTTCCTTGAAACAAATTTGTCCTCCTCCGACAGTGCTTCGAGGCTCCGATGAACGTCTGTCTCTCAGGATACAACAGCGAGACCACGGGCACAACGGAGCACTCGTTGCTCGTGGTGAACTGAGGAAGTGCCCGAATGCTATCAGGGGAGGTTGGGAAGGAGGTGGAAGATAATTTCTTCTCTATCTATCTTTTGCTCTCGGTCACAGCCTCTTTATATAAGCTCAGACCCCGAATTAACGTCATTTACTGTCAATTAACCAGCCAGATCTAAACGTCTTAATACTCCATCTCCCTTTCCATTCGCTAGAAGGTTTCAATGTGAGATTAAAATCCTACCATCTTTCTTTTCATTCACACTATATCCAATAGGGACGAGAGTTATTGATTTTTATTTTTCATGACTCTCTTCAGACAAAATGCAAGCTCGTACTGTATGGGGATGATTGGCTTCGGCAGATTCATAGAGTAAAAAAGAAAACTAAAGTAACTTAAATTTCATTATTAGTTTTCTAAGTTACAAACTAAATTTAATTACTTATTTATCTATTTTTACTTTTTTAGAAATTTTTCGGCAATTTACCAAAGGGCGTATCCAACTATTCGTAATTACCGAAAGGTGTACCATGGTTTCTATTATACCAAAGGGCGCATCTCATATAGTGAAGTTACTTTTATACCCCTCCCACCAAAGAATTGCTTTATCAAACACATTTTCGAGACAATCGAACCACTTTATCAATAAAATATTAATTTGTGGTTCGGATGGGAAGCAGTCGAATTTTTCTCCATTCTCTCTCAGCGCAACAACGTAAATGGAAGGTTTGAAGGTGGAGGACATTGTGCGTGCCCTAGCTGTGATATAGTTGCGAGCTCATCCCCTGAATCCCTGCGGACAACCAAAACCTAGGCAATTCTCGAAAGTGTTTCTGTGTGATCCTGAGGTGGGTTTTAGTGTTAACGTTGAAGTCCAGACTGATCGTCATAATACACCAAGGGGTTAGGGTTTCTGCACGTTTGATTTATTTGATAATGTCAGGAAAAAGGTCTGTGGGTGGTTCAGCGTCTTCTTCCTTGGCATTATCCACCAAGGTATGTTAGCGATATGCTTAGGTCAAACCAGCATAGTTTGTCAACATGTTTAAAATTATTTTGCTGAATAAATTTGTACTGTATATAAACTGTAGGATTCAGATGACTTTGGACAAAAATTACGTTGGTGCAGTGTTTTAGGCCACTTTAAACAATTTTTTGAAGCATTTGAAATTTTAAATGATCGACACATTGCGAAGATCAAAGGGTCGCCTTTCAGTTTTTTCCTAGACATACAAGAATTGCAGCATATCCGTGGAATTTTGGTTAATATATTTGAAAATTGAGATTCAACCTCGCAAGTTTTTAAATTCTCAGGTAATAGTTTTAGTTATGAATTGTAGACAATATCTATAGTATCTATAGTAAGATAAGACAATAATATAGATGGCCTGAAATGATCAGTTTTTGATAATGTTTAATCATTTCATTTCAGGGCTACTGAGGGGCTGAAGTGAAATTGACTTCAGGCCCTCGGTAGGCCTGAAATAAAATCATTTCAAGCCTATCGAGGGCCTGAAGTTAATTTAGTTTAGGCCCTCGGTAGGCCTGAAATGAATAGATTTCAGGTCCACCTCGGGCCTGAAATGTATTCATTTCAGTCCCTCGTCGGGCCTGAATTGAATTCATTTCAGGCCCAACGTGGAATAATTTCAAGCCTATATTCTTGATGATAACTAAATATTGTAATTATTTCAGGTGTACCGGTTGCGTTCTCCAGACGAGATGTTGTTTTGATACTGGGTATAGTGGACCGTGGTGTTTCGGTCCCTATTAATTCAACTAAAGCATCGGGTGACCTCTATCGTACTTACTTCTCAAAAGAAAAACAACCTACAAGAACAAGACTTGAGGAGTTACTTAAATATTTTTCTAAAAGTGTTGAATCAGAGGATGATGTGTTATTAGTGTGTAAATTTTATATTTTGTATATATTTGTTTGAGTTTTATTTTCGTCTAGTGCATATAAGGTTCCTCTAGGTCTTGTAGATATAGTAGATGATTATGACAATCTAGGTAGATTCAACTGGGTAGAAGCTATCCATCAATTTTTGTCTCCACAATTACCTAAGATTGGGGACTTATTTTCATCAACTCAGGGAAACCAGAGCACCACCAACCTCCCTTACCTAAAGGGATTTGCAGGGCTTTTGGCAGTGAGTAGAATTATCTTGTTAAATTTTATAATATTTTGATGTCATTAATGTATTTGGCTGGAAAACTTTGTGTAGGCATGGTTTTTGGAGCATGTACCAATTAAAAAACCATTCAATGTTGAAGGACCCCGAATAAATAAGTGGAGGAATATTCCTTCGCATATTAGTAGGGTGAGGGGCCTTGTCGACCGACTCTCGTCCGAAGAGGTAATTATTCTTAAATGTGATCTATCTGAGTTAGATATAGAGGTAGTAACATTTGTGTACTTCGTAATTGACAGGTTATTGTTGAATTAATTCCTAACCTACATGAAAACACATTGTTTGAGAACCTTGATATCGGTGATGGCATACCACGGCCAATGGAGACATCAGAAGGAGATGTTAGGCTATGTGATGAATGCATTCTTAAGGACAACCGAATCAAGGAGCTAACAGAGGAGAATATATGTTTGAATGAAAGGGTTAAGGAATTACTTTCAATTATTGAAAAAAAAAGGCATGGAGGGTCAAGAAAGCTATCCTGTAGTCGATCCTCTTTCTGATCCAGTATCTTGTACACCTAGGAGAGGACGTGACCGAACTCGGTATGATTACAGGGATACTCCAATTGACAGTCCAGTATGGCACCAGCTTTTACCTAAGGGGAAGCGGGACAGGAAACAAATATCAAATGTCATGGACAAGGGAAAACGGAAACTTAGTGAGGAGGATATGGATGAAGCAAGACAAAACATTAATGTAATGGAAGTCATGTCTGAAGAAGACATAGAGGAGGAAACAAGAAGAACCTCCGAACTATACAAAATGAGGCAACAAGGCATTGATGTAAGTGTGTTAATTTCATTTAAAATACGTCAATTGTATTGAATTTGGTCAATAATTAGTTTGGTCTAAATAAATTTTATCGATGTAGTTTGTGAAGAAACATTTTATGAATACAAAGAAGAAAAATCAAGATAAAGAAGTGGCCTACCTGATAAATAGATTGGAGAATCTAAAGTAAGTTACAAAATATTATAGATTAGTTTAGTTAATATATCTTCTTATGTAATATATAATCTTATCAATTTACATGACAGGTTGGCAAATGAATTTACTGGGAGGATGCACCCTTTGCTTTGAATTTGCATTCATTCTTACAAATCCTCAATGGAGAGATTTTTACAAAAGGCGAGGTCATTGATGCCTTTTGTAAAATTTTATTTAGGGGAGCATCCGCATGTGGTAGGTCATACAACAAGTCAATATATTGTTCAACCTTCTTCACAGTAAGTGATGTATATTAATTAAACAGATATATTGTAGAAGACCTAATATTATGATATGTAAGTTATTAATTTTGTGAATGCATATTTGTAGGCATCAATCAGATCGTCAAGAAAGATTTCCCTGCAACAAGTGATGAAGAGTGATATGCTAGAACAAGGGTTTAGATTTATTTTAATCCCTTTGTGCAGTGATAATACAGACTTTCACTTGTTGGCGGTGGATATAGAATCCATGACGTTTAATCATTTTAATTCTCTTGTTAGTGGCCGTAAATATAAGCATGAATTTGACACAGCGGTGAGCTACCTTCCTTTATTCTTATATATGGTCATCATTTTGTCTAAAATGTCATTGATGGTGATTAATAAATTCATGATATGTTTGACAGGTAAAAGAACTTAAACAATATACTCGCGAGGAACTTACGGCTATTCATCCGTATCTACAAAGTCATCATCCCTTGGACAAATAGCCATCCGTCAGACAAAAATGTCCCTAACAAGAATATAGGTAACTAAATGAGGAAGAGGTTAAAAAGTTTTAAAAATAAGAAAGTATTTTATAAACCGACTTAATTAGAATTCTAAAAAAGTGTTTGTTAATTTCAGCGTGGACTGTGCCTTCATTGTCATGCAATATGTTCGATGTCTCCTATACGATGAGAAGATGGATTTCAAACAAGGAGACATGAGTAAAATCAGATTTGAGCTGACAGTTAATATTATGAGGGACATGTTTTGTAAAACTTGAGATAATGTGAATGCTGTATCGGTGATGTAAAAATCCATTGCTGTCGATTGACCTCCATTTGTATGGAAAAATCTCATTATGTGGATGTTGTTATGATTATGTAGATGTTGTTATTCTATATAATATATTGTCAACAAAAACAAAACAATTGGGTGATGTTTATTCAAATCCAGATGCTGCACTGTTGTGTGCCAAGTGATACGGTCGATATAATAACTGATAATGCACTATTGTGTGCCAGTTGCTGCACTGTTGTGTGCCAAATGACCTATTCTGTCACATCTTGTAGGTAAATATAGAATATTATTCTCAAAATCATTATATAATTTAATCATCAATATATTTTATATAAATCAAATTTAAAGATGGTGGATGGGGTCAAATGATTTCATGCCCACGTTGGGCCTGAAATAAATGTATTTTAGGCCCAAGCTGGGCCTGAAATCAGTTAATTCAGGCCCACACTGGGCCTGAAATATATTAATTTCAGGCCCAACTTGGGCCTGAAATACATTTATTTCAGGCCCGAGTTGGGACTGAAATGAAGCTATTTCAGGCACCAATATATTTATTTCAGGCCAACCGTGGGCCTCAAGTGTTATACCTAAACAACACATACTGCAATGGTACTTATAATAATTTGAGGATTGGACAACTAAAACACTTTCTCCAACCTCAACCCTAACTACTGATAATGGTTTTCCGGAAATCCAGATATGGGAGGTCCATCAGTGGGTTTTGAGCTAAACCCAATGATCGAACTAAACTAGACCAATTGCTTTGGAAAAAATTATAAATTGAGGTTTGGGACACCTAAAATACTTTCTCCAACCTAATCCTTAACTATTGATAATGGTTTTTCAGAAATCCAGATATGGGAGGTCCATCAGTGGGCTTTGAGCAAAACCCACTGATGGAACTAAACTAGACCTATAGCTTTGGAAAAAATATAAATTTGAGGTTATGGACACCTAAAATACTTTCTCCAACCTCATCCCTAACTATTGATAATGGTTTTTCAGAAATCCAAATATGGGAGGTCCATCAGTGGGTTTTGAGCAAAACCCATTGATGGAACTAAACTACACCTATAGCTTTGGAAAAAATATAAATTTGAGGGTATGGACACCTAAAATACTAAAAATATTAATTTGAGGTTATGGACACCAAAAATACTTTCTCCAACCTCATCCCTAACTATTGATAATGGTTTTTCAGAAATCCAGATATGGGAGGTCCATCAGTGGGTTTTGAGCAAAATCCACTGATGGAACTAAACTAGACCTATAGCTTTGGAAAAAATATAAATTTGAGGTTATGGACACCTAAAATACTTTCTCCAACCTCATCCCTAACTATTGATAATGGTTTTTCAGAAATCCAGATATGGGAGGTCCATCAGTGGGTTTTGAGCAAAACCCACTGATGGAACTAAACTACACCTATAGCGTTGAAAAAAATATAAATTTGAGGGTATGGACACCTAAAATACTAAAAATATTAATTTGAGGTTATGGACACCTAAAATACATTCTCCAACCTCATCCCTAACTATTGATAATGGTTTTTCAGAAATCCAGATATGGGAGGTCCATTAGTGGGTTTTGAGCAAAACCCATTGATGGAACTAAACTAGACCTATAGCTTTGGAAAAAATATAAATTTGAGGTTATGGACACCTAAAATACTTTCTCCAAACTCATCCCTAACTATTGATAATGGTTTTTCAGAAATCCAGATATGGGAGGTCCATCAGTGGGTTTTGAGCAAAACCCACTGATGGAACTAAACTACACCTATAGCTTTGGAAAAAATATAAATTTGAGGGTATGGACACCTAAAATACTAAAAATATTAATTTAAGGTTATGGACACCTAAAATACTTTCTCCAACCTCATCCCTAACTATTGATAATGGTTTTTCAGAAATCCAGATATGGGAGGTCCATCAGTGGGTTTTGAGCAAAACCAACTGATGGAACTAAACTAGACCTATAGCTTTGGAAAAAATATAAATTTGAGGTTATGGACACCTAAAATACTTTCTCCAACCTCATCCCTAACAATTGATAATGGTTTTTCAGAAATCCAGATATGGGAGGTCCATCAGTGGGTTTTGAGCAAAATCCACTGATGGAACTAAACTACACCTATAGCTTTGGAAAAAATATAAATTTGAGGGTATGGACACCTAAAATACTAAAAATATTAATTTGAGGTTATAGACACCTAAAATACTTTCTCCAACCTTATCCCTAACTATTGATAATGGTTTTTCAGAAATCCAGATATGGGAGGTCCATCAGTGAGTTTTGAGCAAACCCTACTGATGGAACTAAACTAGACCTATAGCTTTGGAAAAAATATAAATTTGAGGTTATGGACACCTAAAATACTTTCTCCAACCTCATCCCTAACTATTGATAATGGTTTTTCAGAAATCCAGATATGGGAGGTCCATCAGTGGGTTTTGAGCAAAACCCACTGATGGAACTAAACTACACCTATAGCTTTGGAAAAAATATAAATTTGAGAGTATGGACACCTAAAATACTAAAAATATTAATTTGAGGTTATGGATACCTAAAATACATTCTCCAACCTCATCCCTAACTATTGATAATGGTTTTTCAGAAATCCAGATATGGGAGGTCCATCAGTGGGTTTTGAGCAAAACCCACTGATGAAACTAAACTACACTTATAGCTTTGGAAAAAAATATAAATTTGAGGGTATGGACACCTAAAATACTAAAAATATTAATTTAAGGTTATGGACACCTAAAATACTTTCTCCAACCTCATTCCTATCTATTGATAATGGTTTTTCAGAAATCCAGATATGGGAGGTCCATCAGTGGGTTTTGAGCAAAACCCACTTATAGAACTAAACTAGACCTATAGCTTTGGAAAAAAATATAAATTTGAGGTTATGGACACCTAAAATACTTTCTCCAACCTCATCCCTAACTATTGATAATGGTGTTTCAGAAATCCAGATATGGGAGGTCCATCAGTGGGTTTTGAGCAAAACCCACTGATGGAACTAAACTACACCTATAGCTTTGGAAAAAATATAAATTTGAGGGTATGAACACCTAAAATACTAAAAATATTAATTTGAGGTTATGGACACCTAAAATACTTTCTCCAACCTCATCCTTAACTATTGATAATGGTTTTTCAGAAATCCAGATATGGGAGGTCCATCAGTGGGTTTTGAGCAATACCCACTAATGGAACTAAACTAGACCTATAGCTTTGGAAAAAATATAAATTTGAGGTTATGGACACCTAAAATACTTTCTCCAACCTCATCCCTAACTATTGATAATGGTTTTTCAGAAATCCAGATATGGGAGATCCATCAGTGGGTTTTGAGCAAAACCCACTGATGGAACTAAACTACACCTATAGCTTTGGAAAAAAAAATAAATTTGAGGTTATGGACACCTAAAATACTTTCTCCAACCTCATCCCTAACTATTGATAATGGTTTTTCAGAAATCCAGATATGGGAGGTCCATCAGTGGGTTTTGAGCAAAACCCACTAATGGAACTAAACTAGACCTATAGCTTTGGAAAAAATATAAATTTGAGGGTATGGACACCTAAAATACTAAAAATATTAATTTGAGGTTATGGACACCTAAAATACTTTCTCCAACCTCATCCCTAACTATTGATAATGGTTTTTTAGAAATCCAAATATGGGAGGTCCATCAGTGGATTTTGAGCAAAACCCACTAATGGAACTAAACTACACCTATAGCTTTGGGAAAAAAAATAAATTTGAGGTTATGGACAGCTAAAATACTTTCTCCAACCTCATCCCTAACTATTGATAATGGTTTTTCAGAAATCCAGATATGGGAGGTTCATCAGTGGGTTTTGAGCAAAACCAACTGATGGAACTAAACTACACCTATAGCTTTGGAAAAAATATAAATTTGAGGGTATGGACACCTAAAATACTTTCTCAAACGTCATCCCTAACTTTTTGTGTAGTGGGTTTCAGAAATCCAGATATGGGGGCTCTATCAGTTATCCTCTTTACAAAATAAACACTTCCATCAGAAAACCTATAATTTTTTTTTTGTTGGTACAATCAAGATATATAAGTGTAATGAGAAACATTGTATATTTGTGATTTTAATGTATGTAGTTATAATGTATGTAACTGATATTGAAATCAATGGAGAATTTCAACCTCCTTAATTATGTGTAATCTCTAATCTTTAATCTGTAATTGTTGTCGACAATATCAGTAATTTTTTAGGGACCTATTTTGATTTCAGGCCCACGTTGGGCCTGAAATGACATTATTTCAGGCCCAGCGTGGGCCTGAAATGATTGCATTTCAGGCCCACACTGGGCCTGAAATGCTAGTATTTCAGGCCCACGTCTCTGAGTCCGGATCCTCTGTGCCAAGCACAGCCCTGTGCCCGTGTGCCAACTCGCCGGCGAGTCGTCCGATCGACGATCGGACACCGCCAATAATTTTTTATCGTCGTTCCGAATAAGATGATATCCTCGGAGAACGGTGAACCCGTCAAAATCGTCGCATCAAACGTCTTGTCGGATTCGACGGTGAATACGGTAACATCACAATTGTGATGATTTTGACGGGTTCACCGTTCTCCGAGGATATCATCTTATTCGGAACGACGATCAAAAATTATTGGCGGTGTCCGATCGTCGATCGGACGACTCGCCGGCGAGTTGGCACACGGGCACAGGGCTGTGCTTGGCACAGAGGATCCAAACTCCACGTCTCTAGTTGCAAAAAAAGTTAATTACAGTATGAGTAAATATTTATACGTTAATCTTTTAAATAAATGAACATGTTGTCACCACATTTTCAAAGATAAACAAGAAGGAGAGTACCTAAATACACATTGCATACCACAATTGAATTCCCTTCACATCAAGATCTCATATTATCAGAATTTGGCACATCAGGAGGTTTGTATAATGGACCTAGCATATTTAGATTTTTCAAATCTCATTATCAGTAGTCAGACTTTACCTAATTATTGGTATTTTAGCTTGGATATGGTATTTTTCGTCTCCATACATTGTCCTAATGCTTATCTAAAACTTTGTGTTGATACAGTATCACTTGGCACACAGCAGTGATTCAACTAAGTAAAAATCAGAGGGGGTCAAACAACAGATATTCAGAATCCATAGGACTTCAGGACTTCAAGTGCCTGAAATAACATTATTTTGGGTTTACAAATCATACTACTTCAATTCTGATATATTCTGCTTATATTGATTGGAGACAAGGTAAAATGTATCATAATATTGAAATACTTCTATAAGTCACAACATTAACAACTAGTTTTTTTTAGGATACTATACATTCAGTTATCCTACTTACAAAATAAACACTTCCATCAGAAAACCTTTATGCAATATATAAACCAATTAACTCAAGACCTTGGGGCTGGTGGCATTCTACATGTCCTTTTATTATGGCCAAGTTGTTTGCACCGGCTGCATTTAAGTTTCACCTTGCCATTGTGTCTTGACTCATCCGTGCCTTCTTTCGTCTACCAGGCTGCACAAGGCTACGGGGACATCGAACTGTAATGTTGTTTACTCCACTAGGCCAAAACTGCTTGCTTCTACAAGGGTAAATACGATCCATGTAAACCCACTTCCAAGTTTTAGAATAAAAATAATGTTCACAATATCGGAGTGTATCGATGTTCCTGTGAATGATTACGGCTATAGCATGTGAGCAAGGGAGTCCTGAAATTTGAAACTCCCCACAATGACAAAATTTTTTTTCCAAATCAACAATGTATGAAGTGCCCCATGTTTCTACCTCCATTTCTGATTGAGAGTAAGGGTGAACCTTATAAGCTCTATCTTTCTCTCTCCTTGATTCCATTTCTTTTGTAGCATGAGGGGTCAAAGCAACATGACATTTGGAGACTTCCTCTCTACGGTTATAGAACCATTGAGCTACCTTTCTTCTTGTATTATCAATTAACCTATTTATGGGAAGCCCACGTGTAGACTTAAACAAAGCATTTAAGCTCTCCACACAATTTGTGGTAAGCATTCTGTACCTTCTCCCAGTAAAGTGTGCATTTGCCCACCTTTTAGGGTCAATGTTCTGAAGCCACTTATGAGCATCTAGATGTTTTTCGATGTTTTTCAAGCATTGTCTGCATTATCATATCATATTGGAGTGTTGTGTTGGCTCGTGCTGCTGCCCAAAACAAACCTACAGCAGCTCTACTTTCAGTATCAGTTACCATATTATAAGACATGTGGTGGCAACAAAAACCATGATGCGCATTTGTGAATACTTTTCTTACTGCTGATATAATGCCCTGATCTATCTGATACTATGGTGAGTGAGTGATCATCGACAGCAAAGAACCTCTTTGTATGCTCCAAAAACCACTCTCAAGCAGACTCACATTCTACTTCAGCTATTGCAAAGGCAACTGGGAGAACATTGTCATTACCATCAATCGCCATAGCAATCAACAATACTCTTGGATACTTTCCTCTTAGGTGTGTCGCATCAATTCCGATAAGTCTACGCAAATAAGACCTGAACACCCTTCGGCAAGCACCAAAAGCCCAAAAACACCTCTGGAACTGATTGTCACCATTCGTGCATAGTGCCACATAAGTTTCAGGATCTCTAGCTCTTAACTCACGCAGATATTGTGGGAGATCTCTGTATGCATCATCATAATCTCCAACAACCTTTTTCAATGCTTTCTCCCTAGCTATGTATGCTTTTCTATATGATATCGTCACTCCAAATCTAGCTTTATTATCTGAAATAATCATACTTGGTTTGTATTTGTCATTATGAAGAAATTGCTCTTCAATAAAAGAAGCAACAAATGATGAAGAGCATGTATGATGATCAACACTTTCCCTAACACTTTCACATTGGTGTTCCTTTTTATATTTTGTAACAGTGAACTCTACTTCTCCCCTTCCTACTACTCTCCATGTACATGGTTGGTTAAAACACACTGTTTTAACTCTATTTTTCCGGGTGTCAACTGGGTTATATCTCATATGCTTAACCATCGCATGTTTAACAAGTGCATTCTTGAATTCTTCTCTAGATGGAAATATCTGCCCCATAAAAAATTCATACTCATTTCTTGCCTCTAGCTCTCGAATTGGCCCAGCAAGCAATCGAGAATTCAAAATATATGGATCTTCAGCTAATGGAAACTTCTCCTCTAAGTCACTGTATTGATCTGGGGGGGATTCATATTGCTCAATCTGCATATCATCAGCTTGGAATTCTAGTACACTTATACTGGGTACAAATTCTTCTGCATTCCGGATTTCAATTTCTTCCTCCCTACTCTAGGTTGGCTGAAAGATTTCAACTACTCTTGTAGAAGAATTCAAACCCTTATCTTCTATATTATTTGCTTCTTCATTTAGATCAATTGCCAAATTCCTTGTAATGCTATTATCACTATACTGAGAAGATAATGAAATATTATTACTAGCAAATTCTAATCCTTTCCCCTTGACCGCATTATCATCAAGAGTATTCCATATCTCCGAGAGAATTTCGTCAACAACATTATCATCCCTGAAAAAAATTACAATTACCTTTATCAAACTTTGAAATTGATAATAAAGGCCCTAGGAGCCCCTGAGGGTCTGAAATCATTTGATTTCAGGCTCAGGGATTTGATTTCAGGCCCTATCAGGGCCTGAAATCATTTTATTTCAGGCCTAGGTCGGGCCTGAAATCAAATTATTTCAGGCCCAGACAGGGCCTGAAATCAAATGATTTCAGGCCCACTCCGGGCCTGAATCATTACATTTCAGGCCCAGGACGGGCCTGAAATCATTTGATTTCAGGCCCACTCCGGGCCTGAATCATTACATTTCAGGCCCAGGGCAGGCCTGAAATCATTTGATTTCAGCCCCTCCCTGGCCCTGAAATAAAAGAAATTCAGGCCAGGCCCTGGGAGGGCCTGAATTCCTTTTATTTCAATCCCTCCGAGGGCCTGAAACAAATTATTTCCGAGGGCCTGAAATAAAATTTTTCAGCCTCTCCTATTGCCTGAAATTTAATGAGATCATGCACTCCCATGGCCTGATATCATGTAATGTATATCACCCTAAGCCTCCTCCAATCATAAAAATAGTAGAAAGAGTTTATCTTGATTAAAACTAGATCTGATACCATATCAAAGATGACAATCATACGTACATTACTATTTCTCTTAGTTATCAATCTGTTGCTTTCTTTTTCTCCTTCGACAACTTATTTTTCTCAGGTGCTTTGGTGATGAATCGAGTTGTGCAAGGAAGCAATATATACGTACCTTCGTGATCATTCGACTTGTGCAAAGTAGTAATATATATATTGGCTGAGAAAAATTCAATTGCTACACATCCGAACCATAAATTATTATTTTATTGATAAAGTGGTCTGGTGTCTCGAAAATGTGTTTGATAAAGCCATTCATTGGCGGGAGGGGTATAAAAGTAACTTCACTATATGGGATACGCCCTTTGGTATAATAGAAACCATGGTACTTCTTTCGGTAATTACGAATAGTTAGATACGCTTTTTGATAAATTGCCCTTTTTAGAAAGAGAAAACTTACCAGGAAATTTTTCTTCCGTAACTACCTCTTAAAGTAAGTTAAATTTTAGTTCTTAGTTTAACATGTGTTTCCGATGTAATTATTAAACTATTATTGTTAAGCTTAGTAGCAAGTTATATTATTGAATGCAGGTATCAGTACAAGTGGTATGATTGAGAATTTAATATGGAGATAAATATTTTGAATAACGTAGAAATTTGGTATTTTGTGCAGTTAGGTGATTTGGATTTTGGAAGATTATGTTTTTAGATTTGGTAAATTATGTTGGAATGAAGTTTGAGGCTGAGATAATTGTGTTTCGATGTTGAGTTGTTTTTTTCCATTAGAGAGACTTTCAGTTTATGGATGAATTTGGTCAATTTTTTTTTATTTACATTTTATTATTGTTTGATTTACAAAGTACAGCAAAATTGGCTTAAGTTATGACTTTGGCTCGAGTTCGTATTTGAGCTCAAGTTTGAGTTCGAGCTCGAGCTTGAAGGCTTGATTTTAATTCGAGCTTTTCGAGTCGAGTTCGAGGCTTGGATTAAATGATCGAGCCGAGCTCAAGCTCGAGCTCAAATTTACAAGTCGAGCTCGAGCTCTAGCCAAACTAGCATATTTCGAGTCGAGCCGAGCTCGAGCTCGAGCTCGAGCTCGGCTCGGCTTGTTAACACCCCTCTTCCCTTTTAAAATCCTAATCCTTCCCAATCATTTTCACATCATTATTTTTAAAGAGAATAATAATAACAAATACTAAAAATAAGAGCATCAAGTCATAATGCACGGTAAAAAATAATACGTTGATTCCAAATATTTTATATACTCGATCACAAAATTATTTATAAAAAGATAAATTAAAAAATAAATAAGTCATGAAAAAGTATTTCTATAAACTTAGTTGAAAATTAATTCTTATTTTATTTTATAATTTACTATATGATAACCAATCCAGTAAATTTCAGAACACCTAATCATAATGTAGAAAAACATTCTCATAATGTCGAAGAACAATGTCGAAGGACTTGAGTGGGGATTTTTGGCGTCAGATTGAACCCGGTCCAGTTTGACGGCACCCACCCACTCCACTAGATTCTGGGGGGCCCACCACGCCCACAACGTAATCTAACGTCGAAATCTTTGTTTAAATAAAAGTCCTTTAGGATTAATCTAACGCGGGCTGCCGACAGGGTGGTGGACCAGACAGGATCTACCATAGCAGAGTCGACACGTGCCGTACTCAATAACCACTCGCAGATTGTGGGCCGGAGCTAAGGGCCCACGATTTTCTCCATACACAAGGTGCGCTTTTGCCTTTCGATTAGTAAGATAAAAACAATATTTTAATCCACTCCATTCTTCATATGTCTTGAGTAAACTTAAGTTGGTTAGGATCCTAGTTTAGTTTATGTCTCCAACAGAATGATCGAGAAAATCATAATCAAGTTCCCACATTATTCTCGCAAGTTTTCTCATCTATGAGCAATTAGGAATTGTGATCTCGTTTGAGTTCAGTTGGGAACTAGTGTTATTATCATTGATTAGGAGGTCAATTACAGATTGCCGCATGATATAGGAGTTCGCTACATGGCATTTTCACATGGACTCATCCAAATGGTCGCGGGTAACTCCCGGTCGGAAATCACCCGATTGTGAATTGTCTGATCGAGCATCAGCCTCGCTCGACTGAGCATAATAGAGTATTGCTGGACTAAAGGAGGGGTGAATGTCTTTGGTCTCACTAACCCGTCTTGGACCAATGCTCCTCGTCGGGATGGGTGGATGCTCCCGGTTGAGAAGAGTCATCCCTGTCCGGTCGGGAGAAACTTTCTTAGAAACATCATGTGATGGTTGTTCATTAAAGAGAGCATTTAATATTTTTAGAGACGTCAACAATGTATTAAATAACCAAAAGGAGAAACGATCGCATGCTTTAATGATTGGTGGCGATAATTATTGACCGTTATTAAAATAATAATGTTATGGTTATATTAAATGTCATTATTGTCAAAAGAAGAGGAATAATCACAGGGATAGAATAAAAGGTAATCAAGGATGCTTAAAAAAGTGCTAGACTCTCTCATTTTCATTCAATTGACTTCTCCTTTCTTGATCAACTTCTGACTTGAGCACCAGACTGGAATCATCGAAGCTCCTTCCAGCACTCTTCTAATGTTCCTTGAGTTTTCTTCTCAGGCAATCCTCCTCACTAGAACGTCTATCGCATCATCAGGAATCAACATCCTACCTGTCAACTTCTAGATAATTATATCACCATTAGTATAGAATACCAAATGACATAATTATTGAACAAGTTCTCATTGATCTTTATGATCAGTTTAGCATTGTTTCTAAGAGTGTAGGGATTATTTCCTCTTCTAATAAACAGAATTGGATGATTAAAAAATCACATATTTAGTTTAATTTAGAGAAAATGATGCAAGACCTATAATGTACAAGACTTCAACATAATTAAAAAAATAATATAAAAGACAAAATCTTTACTACACAATTTGTAAACAATGTAGTATCTCTTGCACTACAAGCAATCTAAGTTAAATACCTTTTAGAAAGAATTAATGCATGATGATGTTGCATGCCCATTTGTAATTAATTGCAATCGAGACAATTAATTCTAATTGTCATTATTAATGTATAGTTAAGAAGTCTTTTTTTTTAAAAAAAAAGTTAACACTTTGTTCTACACTAATCATGTCAATGAAGATATATAATTATGATGATTTAAATGTTCAAATGGCGTTACAACACATCTTTTTAAGTATTCTCCAAAAATAAATTAATAGATAGAATAATTCTGACAAATAAATATTAAAGAATGTAAAGAAAGCACTTAATTACGTTATGAGTTTAACTTGTAGAAATCAAACTTTTGCATGAGGCTTGTTTAATTATAGAAATAAACATCCACATGGTACATTTTTAAAATAAAAATAAAGGGATCATGATATCAGAAATACGATTTTATATAATATGCCAGCATAATCCCTCTGTTAATACCCATTAATAATAAAACAAATGAGTACTCGTTAGAAATGGTACTAAGAAATTGCATAATAGATTAACAGTGTTGGAATAGGTTGAGGGTAAATAAGATAGAAATTGTGTGTGGCATCAACTACTTCACTGAAATTGATATGAGTTCGGTTCAGACTCGGGTAGTCTAGCTGAGTCAGTCAGATACAACTTTCCTAAGTTGAATAGTTAACTGAAATTCTTTGCATTATGCGAGTTTTAGCATACACCATCCGAGTGTGAGGTTTTAGTTATTTTCTCTCTGAATTCTTTTTCATCAAATAGTGATTAAGTTATAATATTATGTATAAAAAAAATTTAAACCGAAAAAAATTTAAAATTTACATAAAATTTATGTTATAAAATCCTTAGTATAGCAATTCCCTTACGATGTAAATGTTTGGAATAGACTCTTTTTTGGTCATAACGTAGTGTTGGAGCAAGCTGTTCACCTCAACAATCCACCTGTTTCGCAATAATCAAGAAGATTTTCTTTCAAAAAAAAATATATAAATAATTATATATATATATATATATATTTCTTTTTTTATATATTCATAGTTATTCATTAGGTAGGCGACTTTTGTTGTCAAATACGCGGACGCAACCAACTCTACCCAACACAACTGGCCAAATACTAAGGAAATCCAGCTGTAATATAATTATTTTATTATTTTCTCTGTTTTAGATATTTTATTATTATTCAATATATGTGATCCTGTCTACAAGCGAAGAGGGCTCTCACTCAGATGATTTGAAAATTTTGATCCGACAGAGATGACCCGATTAGACGGACGAGTTGCGACGGCGTGTGAGTCGGGATCGAGATCGAAGGTTAGTAGGACAAGGTTAACTCGGAGTCGGACCCAAAATGAGGACACAGGAAGTAGAGGATGAAGAGGAAATATTTCAGCAGTGGAATCCCCTTCTCTGAAGCACCAAGGGGGGCTTTATATAGGGGAGGGGGAGGTCCCTGTCTTGTTGGGGTTGTCTTATCTTATTAAAACTCAGTCTTCTGACATAATCCCTGGCAGCCTTAGTCTCCCCGAGGGTTTGTCACAGCCGCCTAAAGATCTGTTCGGACCGTCACTTCTATCCTCATTAATGTCTGATGCTCTGGAAATATATATGATTATGACAGGTGTCTTTTTCTCATAATAAGAGGATAGAGAAGATCCTGGAAAGTCTGATCATAATTAAACTATTGAGACAGTGGGACCACCCTGACTTGTTTTACTTTGTGTTGCGGCAGTGACTCCATACAGATCCAGCTGACCGGCCGGGAGTGATCACCCGGAGAGGCTCAGTCACTCGGCCGTTAATGGCTCTTGGGTGGGCGAGTTGTCTGAATGAGTTCAACCGTTCCCAGTGCTAGTCAGTATTATTGACTAGTTGGGTATGCCCGTCCGGACGTCGGATACAGACCATGAGTCATTCAGAGCGGGGTGAGTAATTTGATGGACAGGATGATTGATTCGTTCGGTCGGGCTTTCCCGACCGGGACCATCCGTCCAGAACTCATCTACACCACACCCTTTCAAAAAGGGTGTCGTGTTTTCCGCCCGTCCGACTGAACCTTCCTGGTCGGGTTCTACCGACCGGGCCCGCCCCTTCGACCGGCTACCCCCTGCAAGACCAGACCCGCGTAACCCCAAGTACATTCATCAGGCTAGGTTAACACCCTAGGCACCCGACTGTCCTTACCCGATCAAGTCCCCACCCGACCGGGCTTTCTGCTAGATCAGGTGACATATCCGACCGGATCACTCTTAAACCTCTCAAAGGATTCACGATAACATGATTGTAATGTTGGATATTATCTTGTTATGCGGAGCACGAGTATTTGTACGTTAACGGAACAAACCCATTAATTAAATAATTTAATTATAATTAATTATGGATTTATATTATTAAATGTGGATTCACCTGTATAAAACTCATTAACTCATTTAGTTATTATGGATGAGGTGATAATATATAAGATTGAATTCATTGCAGATACAGTTCCCATAGGATAGGACATCATCATATTTCTGACCTCGATGTCATTCTAAAACTATGAAAGACCTAGCTACCTTCTTCTTGTCCGAATGCGACTATTTCTCTTACATTGAAAAGGTCTAATATATGCTATGCCTCATCACACTACTGCATCACCGGTTGAATTCCTAAATTAAGCTCGCTCTACAAGACTGAATCAACTGAGACTTTTGCTTCAGGACAGAACTTTACTATTATTCAAATCCCTTAATGCGTTCATTTGATTGATTAGTTAAGCATTAATTACCCTTGAGAAAACCACACGCAGACTCTTGGTATTAATGACCCATAATCTTGGAATGCTGCTGCTGCATTGACAACTTCCATGCCTGTGCAGCCATGCATTTCACCGACTAAATAATGGATATAAATTAATATGGCCTACATACATTCTCAAGCACATTTCATCAAGTCGCCTTCGCCATATGCAACAGGACAGAAAAGAAAGAAAGAAAGAAACAATTAACGCGGAGAACAAATATCTATATATACAAAAAGAATATTCTCCACTAAGTATATATTCATTCATGTCAAGAACGCGTAGCCAAGTGATTTTCTATTTCTTCAGTGTCTTTGGCACGTTCAATAACAACAACAAGAAGAAGAAGAAGAAAAAAAAAGTCGAAAGGCTGCGTGCGTCAAGTGGAGAACAGATTGCAGCCACTTTGTCTTCGAGCCTCTTCTTGAGGGTTCTAGTTAGTGGCCAGTCCAAGTCAATGTCTGGCTGCTTTGGCTCGTCAGAGCTGTTCCGGTTTCGTGTGTTCAAACTGCGGATCGTGTCATCTCCTTACAGATGTTTTGGCATGCATAGTTTTATTAATCTAAATAAATAATTAATGCAGTGGACTTTGACGAGCATGAATCTCTCCACTTGTTATTTATTTATTTATTTATTTTAACTTGGATATTCATGATAATGATGTTGTAAATATGTAATACTGTGCGATCGAGGAAACACTTGGCAAAGATCAAAATTCAAGATTTTGTGTAGAAGAAGAAGAAGAAGACGAAGAAACATTCAAAAGAAGCTTATCCGTAGTCAGGAAGAAAATGGACAACTTGTTTATTTCATGCACTGTGACGTAGTTGCAACGTTATCCTTGTTTCAAGAGTAGTAATGAATGAGAGCTAGCTTGAAGAACAAATCCAAAAGTTGATGTTTTTAATTAACAAATATCTAATTAATTACAACCTGTACAATACCAAAGAGAAAAAGGGCGGGCGAGACTCAAGAACATTAATATTAAGCGATCGATCGAGTGCCTTAATTAGCTTCCTTAATTTTTATTACATTTTTGTACTACTCACATGCATTAATGTTCGATCGTCTGACAATTAATTAATTAACCTTCCAATCAAAAGAGCTCAAACTTCCATGATTCATGATCCAGCACGCTTCTCTGGCACTCCCATTCATCGTAGATGAAGTCCAGATCGTTCCCGCAGAGGTTATATGCTGGATCTAATTGCCATTCCGTGCATGGGATTTGGAATTCCGACGGCGCCGCAAACTCGTGCGGCTGAAGCAACGGCACTTCGTCGGTGCAGAAATATTGGACAGGGGAGGTTGCAGAGGCAGTCTCGAGGAGCGATTCCATGTCTCTCATAATGGATTCTTGGCTCGTGGTGGTCTCCATCTCATCGTCCAGCTTCCGGGAATCACCGTGATCGATTGCATCAGAAGCTTGCTGCTGCTGCGGAGGCTCGTCGGGCAGAACCGAAGGCAATGGCTTGTGAGTCACGGGGTCAATGCCCATCTTCCTCAGCTTCTTCTTGATGTGAGTGTTCCAGTAGTTCTTGATCTCGTTGTCGGTACGGCCAGGAAGGTGCGACGCGATCTTGGACCACCTGCAAGATCATCAAGTTTGAAATCAACATATATATAAATTCAAGCTTCAAAAAGAAGAAGAAGAAGAAGCAACCTGTTTCCGAGCTGCGAATGGAGATCGATGACCATCTTCTCCTCGTCTTTCGACAGCAATCCCCTCTTCAGATCAGGCCTCAAATAATTCGTCCATCTCAGCCTGCAACTCTTCCCGCACCTCAACAGCCCTGCAACCACCAACAAGGCCGGCCGGCGACTCACAATTAATTCATGCCCCCAAAATCATCAAAAGGAGAAAGTCGGTCGGTGATCGACCTGCAAGTTTAGGCACAGCTCTCCAGCAGCATTGGCCGTTGGTGAGGATGAAATTCACCAACTTCTTGTCTTCCTCCGCAGTCCATGGCCCCTTCTTCAGCCCTACCTTCTCGCAGCAAGGCTGCCTCCCCATTCACTGACTGCAGGAGCTGAAACAGAGATAGAGAGAGAAAGAGACACAGACATACACACACAAACACAATCACAAACACAAACACAAACACAAACACGCCAATGGGAAAACAATGGTGATGGATCACCTGTCATTTATAGCTACGGCTGAAGCTTGACCTTGCTTTGCAGGCCAAGACAGGGTGGGACACGTGGCGGTTCCGGATGGGAGACAGCACCACCCTATCTGCCGTTGCTTGGCCAATACATGAAGGCTTCTTTCTACTTTGAGATGGACAAATTTTTTGTCTAAAGGATCAGCAAGAAACAGTAGTGCTCAAATTTTCACTCTGTTTTAGTCTTTTAGAAGCATATGCTTAGACCTCAATGGCTGGTGGAACACTTTTTAGGTCAGTTAGGTGCTTTGTCATGTGAAATTGATGATCGGATCACGCCGCAGTAGAACACGAGTTCTAAAAAAGGCCATGCTCTCCTATTCAGAATTCAGGATTCAGAATTTAAGATTTAAAATTTAAAATTTAGTGTTCTAATGCAAATACTCTAGAATACTTTTCGAGAGTAATATACAAGTTTTCGCCTTAAACCCTAACACTAATAGCAAGAAAGATCATCAACTGCAATGCACAAATATATAATTTTTCCCCCAATGCTTAATTAAGTATTTGGAATAAAAGAAACATTTCATGGATAAATGGGAAACCATTAATTAGTGAATTGGTTATTATTTTAATGAATTTATGTTAGAATGGATGCATAATTTATAGATGATAACAAAGAAATTAAATCCTTGTCAAAAATAATTTATTTTATTTTCTTTCATAAATTTATGGTATATCATAAATGTATAGTCAAGGAAGAAACCCTTCTTTACCATCCACGCGCCTCTTGTTATCAACTTGACTTTGTGCTCGGCGACTTGACTTTTTTAGATAATAAATTATAATTAATTAGCCTTGTCCCTAAAGTTTTTCAATATCCTTGTTCTCTCAATGTCTTTTTCCCAAATTTATATATGAAGAGTAAAATAAATTCTAGATTCCCAATTTGATGAAAAAGATCATTCTATAGGGACATAATGAACTAATTTTCTTGTGTTCACATTGCCCGTCGTTTAATTATATTTTAAAAAATGAATTATTATTATTATAAATAAATTTCATCTTCGTAGAAAGTTATATCCACCTTTCAATCTATAATTTAAAAAAAAAATAGAGAAAGCACAATTTTTAGAAAAAGAAAATCTGGCGGATCAATTTATATATAATTTTCAGGGGAAAATGTATAATCAAGTACAAGTACATGACATTGACTTGGAGGACATCCATGGATGCCAAAGCAAAGTCAAACTCGAGGGTAGTTTATTCCATTTGTTCTTGTCAAGAACATTCATACCTCTCACTTGAAAGGTGCAAATTAAAGAAGACCAACACGTTCTAATTGCTCTCATGAAAGCAACAATAGTTCTGGCATCTCATCGAATCCATGAACTAATTAAAGAGGGCATGAAAGGACATGCCTCCCAACAAAATCCTCCACCCTAAAATATTTGAAAGTGTGTGGCCAAGATATGATCGAGGAATATAAGTGGCATTCCATAATAATAATACTAACAACAATAATAATAAAATATAATAAAAACAAGTACCCGAGTCTTTAGTCCTTTTAATTAAGATTTTGAAAGTTATGTTTAGTTTGGTGGTCGTGAGGTAGGAGTTTTGTTGATGTGGGTCCACTATTTAGACCAATGGATGGTTGGCACATGTTGTCGAAAGGAGATGGAGTGGTAGTTGAGGTTGGGAGAAGATCTGAGGACTGAATGACATAAAGCATCGAGTGGGTTTTGTTGTGTTTTGGAAGATCATGGAGCTTGGTGAGAGCTACTTTATTGAATGGTGTTGCTAGACGACCTAAAACGAGGTTATTGAAGGCGTATCAGAGAGATAAGCTGCATAGGCCTAGGCGTATCAGACGACCTAAAATGATTTTTCAAGTTTGGCTTAGTTTATTTTTCATAAACTTGAGCTTGATTTAAACTAGACTTGAATATCGTTTGTTTAGATGTTATCAAATTCTCAATTCAAATTTATTTGATTATTTAAATTTTAACTTGTTTGATTAGTTATAGACCTTGATAATTCAAATTTATTTATTTAATTTAAGAGTTTATTTATTTATTTAGCATATTGATTTTATCAATGAATATGGTCCATGAATGTTGTCTACGAACCTAAACAAACTAAACACATATATTAAATTTATTTATTTAATTTAATAAATTACTAAACTTATTTATTTACTATGTGCATTCGACGAGCTTATTAAGTCGAATATCAAATTTATCAATGAACGTTGGAGTTATTTACGGCAAACAACTAGAGTCTTTTGGGCATTAGACTGCAGCCAACAACATCTTAAATTTCTCTTTGATCTGGTGTTTAAAGTCTAACTACTTGTATAAAACTTGATGACTTCTTTGAGATCTTGAAAATCTATTCTTCCATAATCATTCAGTTATATGCTTCACAGAGTAACTCATTACCAATTTGCTACAATCGTATCGAAGAGCTTACAAAGCTGACAATATTGGACACCAACTTAGTATACTATTCAACACAATTTAAACTGAAAACATGATTAATAGAGATAATCTAAAAATAACAAATGAAAACTTAATCTGTATAGCCCATATGGATGTTCTTGTGAGCATGTAATCACAGGAACAAAACATAACAGCGGTGTGTAGTGGATGATGGAGAAACAAAATGAAACCAGAGGCATGGTTTCATGTCATTACACTTGTACAGAACTGTTTTTTTCACCAGACTTTGGAGGATACACCATCTCATGCATCTAAATTAACTAGGGATGCCTACGATCATCGACTGTCTATTGGTTCCACAGCAGTTCGAAAGAGAAGAATGTAGACCTTATCGATGGAGAAATACAGGAAACCTCCCAAAGAATGTGTGACATAAGAACCAAAGCTTGTTCCTACTATGCAATGCCAAGCTGGGCCATAGGTTGAATCAAATTCCTGGCAATAGAAAAGAATAGAGTAACGAAGAGTGAGAACTTTCTTTACAAACATAGCATGTACAAATTCAAGATATCTGACCGTCGTGGGAGAAGACGCAAGTATGACCGCAAGAAAATTTAATTATGAAATGCTTTCAGCCATGTTCATCCTCAGTTCCATATTGCTAGGTGAGGCTTCTTAAGCATGCCTAAATACTAAGAGCTCCCCACCTAAGTAACCTTGTATTTTGGGTTAGACTGGGCTAACCTACACATTGCTAAGTGGAGGTTCTTAAGCATGCTTGAATACCAAGAGATCCCACCAAAGTACCTTAGCATTTTGAGTTTTAGTTGGCACCTTCTTGGGCTTTAAAAAGGAGAACTATAAGCAAGTCCTCGTCCAAAAGACATAATATAAATATCAATGTTAGTAATCATTAGGTCAAATGCATACTATACCGCTGAATCCTATGAATGCCTACCTCCACTGTGAGGCGAGGTGCCAACTTATCTTGGCCATCTTCCAGCTATTGGGTTATCAAGATAGGCAGAATTGCCACAATGTGGCTGCTTCTAGACTTTGAGCAAGTAAAACCCAGAAAGAGCTACTATTGAGCTAACGATTTTCCTAAAACAGTGTGCAGTTTCATGGACCGTCAAAGAATTGTAAGAAAACTCATGCAAGAAACCTCAAAAACAATCTCATCTATATGGTACTAAAATAATATAGAAAATAAAGTAACTTAAACAAGTAACTTAAAGTAATGCGGATAATAAAGTAACTTAAACAAGTAAGCATCTAATGAGAAGCTTGAAAGTCTTAGCTCATTCAAGCAAGCAATGCGGATATTCTCTTTTATTGCTGCATATATTAAACCTGTTTATTGACTTTCTTCTTTTGTCTTATTCTATCGTATTTATCCTGAACTTTCTTTTAAATATTCTTAGAAGTTACCTTCCCGACAACAAGGCTAATAGACAGTAGTTTGTCAACCCAACAAATTATATTCTCCATTACCTTTATTGCCATCTTAATAATTTATGTTATTTACATGCATATTTACAGTTGACACTGCAAATGCAATTGAGATTAAAAAAAAAAAAATTAAGTTAGGCCGTTGGTATAAGGTGAAAACAACGTCAAAATCTTATAAATAACTCAATAGCAAGATAAGATTCATGTAGTAGTTGGGGCATACAACATTATGAGGTATTGATCATGATGAGGTACTGATCATGTAATCATCAGATATAACTAAGTACAATAGAAAAAATCGTCTATAAAAATAACAAAATATCGAGTCCCCAATGTAGAAGAAATATGACTTGGACCCTATACATCAGAATGAACCAAAGGGAAAGGAGGCATAGCCTGACTCACAGTGCGAGAAGAAAAAGAAATACGAACATGCTTTCCTAATTGACATGACTCACAAGCCAAAGACTCTAAGTGAGAAAGGCTAGGATGTAATTGTTTCAACTTATCAAAACTTGGATGTCCTAACTAAGCATGAATAAGAAGAGGAGATGTCACCGTCGAACTAATAAGAGAAGGCCGATAAAGCCGATATAGGCCATGAGACTCACATTCGAAGCCAATCATCCTCCCCGTACTCCGGTCTTGTAAGGAAATAGAAGTTTTAGTAAAAGAGATGACATAATCAAGAGACCAAGTAAGTTGACTTATTGATAACAAATTAAAGAAAGCTCCAGGATTATAAAAAACATTATGAATCGGGAGAGACGAAGATGGATGAACAATACCAACACCCTGGGACTGAGTTTGAGAACCATTTGACATGGTGACAAAGGGTAAATAACCGGAAGTAGTGAGAGAAGAAAAAAGAGATTTATTACCAATGATATGACCGGTGGTCCCAGAATCAAAAATCCAGGGATCCGAAGATCGAGATATGCCAGCAAAGGAATTATCAGCGTGTGCAACGACAACAATGGAATAAGAAGTCTGCCGATCCTCATACCATTTCAGAAAGTCGTTATAGAAAGACGGTGGGGTCGGATCTGGTGGCAACCGTGAAGTGGAAGCTGAAGAAGCGACAGAACTCTGGATAATCTAAGTAGCACGAGGGGGTCGACCATGTAGACTCCAACATGTGTGTCCTGGTCGGTGGTAGTGATCACACCAAGGGCGTCCTTCACCACCCTTACGGGGTGGAGGTCTGGTGTTGCTTCGAGAGACCAAAGCTGATGAGTCAACATGAACGGAAGGAGGTAATGTAAAGACTTTGGCATGGATATGAAGGAGAGTTGTCCGGGTACTATCCATGGTAGCATCAATGGGGCTGCCCAGAATCTAATCACGAACATGAGAATAATATGTAAGCAGACCATATAAACCCAAAGACATAAAAATTTTCTTTCGATTTTCAAGCTCTGCAACAGGAGTAGCCGCAAGTGGAAGCAGTTCATTGAAGTCACAAAGAAGGCTAAAGACCGAACCCAGATAAGTTAACATAGAATACTTAATCTGATGAGCACTGAGGATGTTCATGAGATCTTGACAAACTTGATAGAGTGGCCGAGAGGTATTTGTAAAGAGTTGTTGAGCCTGTGTCCAAACAGCTTTGTAGGTTTTTTGAGTGTGGAAGACATCCCTAAGAGATGGATGGATTATGGCTTGGATAATACAACACAACTGAGCGTCAACCTTTATCCACAGAGGACGATCAGCGACTTGAGCATCATCTTCGGTTTGGATGAGATGTGTCTCATAACCCTGTCCAACAAGCCAAAGCTCAATGTGAGAGGCCCAAGAGGAGTAGTTCTTACGATCCAACTGCTCGAAAGAGAACGGTACAGTGATGTGGTTGGTAAAGATTGAGATATCCGACTTTGGAGTGCCAGAGATAGCCATTGATCAGTTTTAGGTTGTTGAGAGATTGTTAGCGTCTGAAATAGGCATCGGAATACACAAGCGACGAAGGAGCCTTCGACGTTCGACGAAGGAAAGCACACTGATGAGAACAGCACACCGCGTGTGACGGCGTGCAGGAAGAAGCCTTTAGCGCACCTAAAGATGGAGGTTGCGAGCCGAGGAAGAAAAGGAAAGGTTGTCTTGTGCGAGCAGGACATGGAGAGCGACGTGATCGGGTGCAAAGAGAATGCGATCACTTGTGGAGAGCGACGCGTTGCCGGAGCTCGCGACGTGTGCAGGAGAAGAACATCAGGTTCGGCTTCTCTGGAGAACATTAGCTTTGGCTTCTCAGAAAAACAGCAGCGTCGCGTGCAGGAGAAGAACAGAAGCGTCGCGAGGAAGAACAACCGCGTCGCGAAAGGGAAAAAAAGAAACGGATGGGCCAAAATTTAGCATAAAGATAATTTTAGGGTAAAGGAAAAACTTAAACCTTGTGCTCTGATACCATATTAAAGAATTTTTTCCATCAAATATTATAAGACATAAGTCCTATTTATATAGGAAGTTACGACCTATTCTAAGAAATAATTAGAATTCTATTCTAGAAAATAAATCAGAATTCTATTCTAAGGACTAATTTGTATTTTAGGTAAAACACAAATTAGGATACATCTAATTATCCCTAGCTATATTTACAATATTTTAACAGAACCATTTAAATGTGTTAATACTTCCATCAACATAGACCAGCTACACCTTTGATGAGAATAATCTTTTCTAGCATTGGGATCAACTTAAACTAACAAGAGCTTAGTAGCAGTGGTATTAACTTAAACTTTTGAACCACTCTTGAGATCGTAAGTCTAGAATCTACAGATTATTGTGGTCTCAAATCTAACATTACCTATCCTATAATTTTAGGCATCATTTTTGAATGGGCAACAACTAACAAGAGCTTAGTAGATGTAGTATCTATGTTCTTCTACTTATAAATACACTTACGAAACAAAGACTCAAAAATTGTAAAAAAGAAATGTGTTAGCGTAGTGTATATTAAAATAATTAAGGATATGGTTGAGTATGTAACAACAAGAGTGAAGATTCCAAACAAATTAATCGAAACATTTTTATAAAGATAAGGTTACATTAAGAGTAGTCCTGTGTACAAAGTTCCTTCTAATACGGGATCCCGGAAAAGGATCTATTGTACACAGCCTCGAACCTGTGACCTCTAAGTCACACGACAACAACTTCACCGTTACACCAAGGCTCTCTTTCATAGGGTTACATCAAGGATTAACTCTAATATATATTTTTTTACACAAATCATGGTGAATTCACTAGACACATCCAAAATATGTTACTATGGTGCATATTATTTGCAAATGATATGGTTTTAATAGATAAGACACGTGAAGGTATAAATGCTAAGTTCGGATCTTAACCGGAAACACTAAAAGTACATTTTCAGTTTAATAGAGTAAAAACAGAATATATGAAATTTAAATTTAGTAATATTATACATAGTAAAGTAATTGTTAAGTTAGGAGATAATACATTACCTTTTAAGTATTTAGGATCATTTTGCAAAAGGATGGAAAAATTAAGAGATGTCTTACATAGAATACAAGTATGTAACATGATTGAAATGGAAGAGAGCGACAACTGACCATTGTGAACATAAAGTATCTCTAGAATTTAAAATAAAGTTTTATAAAATGGCAGTTAGACCTGCTATGTTATATGAAACTGAATGTTGGCTATGACTCAAGCACATGAGCAGAATATGAGAGTCATAGATATGAGGATTTTAAGGCGGATGTGTGGACATACGAGTATGGACTGCATAACAAATGAGAACAATAGAGAGATAGTATTGATTGTGTCTATTGAAGAAAAACTCAAATGGTACAAGCATGTACAATCAATAAATACTCCAATAATGTAAAACTATGATAAATGTGCACTTTAAACAAGGAAGACCAAAGAAAACTTGATTAGCAACCATAAAATAGGATAAAATATATTTAAATATGGACGATGATATAGTAGGGGATAAGCTCAATGACATAGGAAGATTCATATAACCGACCTCGCCTACTGGGATAAAACTTGTTTGTTGTTGTTGCTAGGATACAAAGGTCTATGGCCACAAATGGATTCCGGTAAGGGTTGTCCTGGGCTATAGCCCAACCCTTACCGACAACCCTTAACTAGACAACTCTTACCTGAACTAAGTTTTGTTGCATCCTTTATGAAAATAAGGTTATGAAAAAGGATTATAAGATAGCCCTTGTTTGGAATGTTGATTTTTTCATAATTGTTTAGTCATGGTTTTTATAATCCCTTTACCTGTGATTTTATTGCAATCTAACAGTTACAATCCATGTAAGTCTTATCCTCTTTTTCATAATCCTTTTGGCTATAACTTTTTTATTATCTATATAAATTTGGTTGAATATTACATTTTTAATAAAATAAACAATTAATGAATTGAATCATGAATATGAAGTGAAGGTACTAAATTAAAATCAGATTATAGTTGAACAAAATCCATTGAGTCAGTGCGGAGATAAAGAGTATGTTGGTCCAAATCGAGATTGATTTGGACTTGATTTGACTAAGTTATGACCTAACCAATTGTAATTGGGTTAAATTGATTCAATCGTTTTAAAATGAATTAGAAAATTTTTAAGAAAACCTATTTTCTCTTTTCTTTTCTTTCTTTTTATTCTTTTCCTCACTCCCATCACCTCACGTGCAAGCCTCCACGTGTTGGTTTCTTCTTCTCCCAATTTTTTCTTCCCAAATCATAGTTTAATTGTTTTTCTCTTCTCTTTCTCCAACAGTAGCTCTCTCTTCTTCTTCCTCTTCTTAAGAAGAGCATCCCTATTTTTTCCTCTGCAATACGAGCAATCATTGTTTTGTCTTTTCTTATTGTGGGATGAGACCATTAGAAAAGATAATTTATTACATTAAGCACAGGCCCCCCCCCCCCCCCCCCCCCCAACTATTTCCTGGACCCGTCCCTATCTATGGCATTGCAGTGGTTCATGTCTTAGGTGCCAGAGAGCAATGCTTGAGGATTTCACAAGAGAATTAGAGATAAAATATGTGGTGGATGCTTTACTACTATATTTTTGGTCAGTCCTACTTGTGGATGACGACCAAAGGGTGGTAAGTGCTTGAAAACGTTAGGTTGATTCTACTTCTGCTAAATGTGCAAGCATTAAGGCAATTCCATTTTCATTTGTCCTACGAGGATTCATTGACCAAAAGGTGGTAACAAGCTTGAAACATGTTCTTCGATTCTTCTCTATTCAGGCAGGCTCCATCCATATATTCACCATTGATTAAACAATTTCCTATTGGAATACTTCACACGGTACACTAAAATACATCTCTCATTTTCATACCAAAGTTGCTACATTAACTTTTTTGTCGTTTGTTCTAGAAATGCATCAGGTTAGGAGTATCAAATAGATCAAGCGAAAGTAAACTGAATGGTGCCTTGCATATTGTCGTATCAAACCCGGCCCCCGACCCAATTTGTAACAATGAAATTTATATTTCGCTAATACTTAAAGAAAAACAAAAAGAAAGACTAAGAGAAACACACACAAACACACATTTTGATGGAAAAGTGCTTGCCTTTTTGAGCGCGAAGGCCAGCCTCTTGCTCTCGAGCTTGGGCATGGAAGCAAGCATCTCGTGCGCACACCGGAACGCTCGCTTCTGCAACGCGACGGGCATGTCTGCAGCTCTGACCTTCACAATGGGCGGCTTTTGCTGCTTCTGTTCCAGAGCCGTATTGCCATCGCATTGATCTACTTCCCGGACGCCCTTCTTCTTCTCGTCCTCCTCCTGATCGCCTTCCGGCTTTCGCTGCTGCTCCCTCCTCATCGGCTTAACTTCGGCCTTGACGACCTCCTTCTTGACCTGATCTCCGTCCTCAGAAATCCTGGTGCGCTGGATCAGCGAGCTAAGGTACTGGCTGCGGCGCTCTAGCTCCTCCGACGCCCCGCTCTTTGCCGCCCCTCTCATCGCCTTCTTCTTCTCCTGCAATGAGTTGAGCATGGCACGAGAAGAGAAGGAGAAGACGACGAAGGAGCGATCAAAGGCGAGATTGTCGCAAGCTTTTGCGTTGCCGTGGTTGGATTTGCCCCCTTTGGTTCGTGAGATTTGGACCTGTGAGAGTGACAGAACAAGAAATGATGCTGAAGCTCGTAATTTACGGGAATGCCACTGCATTGAACGGGTCGGGTTCAGATTGTCTCACGGATCAAGTTCATGGTCAAATCCAGTCAACGACAGATTTCGGATTCTATGAAATATTAAAAAGTCAATCCAAATACAGAGGGAGCTTCTTATAAGCATCCGATCTCATCAGATCCGATTTGATCTGGACGTGCTCAATCTTAAGGATTTAACGAAACTGTCAAATTTTGATTTGTGTACGGTAAACTAATTCAATAATAAAATATATAAAATTTTAAAGATAAAATAATATTATAATACTTTTTATGAAAATTAGGATAAAAATAAATAAAAAAGATAAATGTAAAAAAAATTGACCTCTACGTATATACCTCAAATTATAAATTTTTTACATGTACTCCCCCTAAAAGGATTGATAAAATAATTTTATATATTATTTTTTATTAGTACAAAATAATAAAAAAATAAGTATATATTATACAGATTTAAATATAATTTTATAAGATTAAGTATTAATTTAAAAAATTAAGTATAAAATTTTGATAGTCCATCCATCATGATCTTGATACGGTGATTCCTGTATCATGATCTTGATGTAATTTAAACTAATTCATACTTAAAATTTTATAATATTTAAAAATTTTACTTTATACTGATATAATATATACTCAAATTTTTTATTAATAATACTAAAAATTTTAAATTAATACTAAATATAAAATAATTTATACTTAAATATTTACAATATACATTAAATTTTTCTTATTTTATAATAAAAAAAATAACATAAAAAATTACTTGTCAATTTTATCAGGAAGTGCAGGTAAAAATTTTATAAGATGAGGATTATATACAAAATTTCATTTCATTTTATAAAGTTTTCATCAATTTTCTCAACCGATAATCTTTTATTAAATAGTTAAAAAGGCATCCATTTTCCTTGATGCGGCACCTAAGAGTCAAATCCTACGATGATTGGTAAAAAAATTTTCACTATAATTTTAAGAATATTAACCACTTTGTTGAATTTTTATAAATATCTTCTAATTTATTTAATAATCTATAAAAAAATTATGAAATCGAATTCATATATTAGTTGGTTTTAAAAAGTTAATACCTGAATTAAACAAAACATTCCATCCTTGAAAAATCTTTTATTCCAATTATATAAAAATATTATTTCAATTTATTAAAATTAGTACATTAAAATATTATTATATTAAAATATTCGTTACTAATTTGATTGATAAATTGGTCAACTTATTTAAATCATTCTAAGTTAACTAAAATCACTTTGTGGTACCTACGCTATTTATGGATCATAATTTTTTTATAATTCAAATATTCAATTCAACTTTATGCCAATCAATTCCATCTTATAAAATTTTTTATTAACTATGAACTAAAAAAAACTCATCCAAAGGATCATATTTTTAAAATTATTATTTCATTGGAAGAAAATCTTTAATATTAAAATATAATTTTTAAATATTTAATTAATTATTTAAAAGATTTATTGGTTGCATCATTTGGAGGAACGCTATAGATGATGGAATAACATGCAGCCGTCATAGTAATTATAAGGGCAATTTACCAAAAGATATATCCAAAAATAAGTATTTATCAAATAACGTACTATAGTTTCATTTTCATCAAAAGGCACACTTAATAATAGTGAACTTCCTCATATACCCCTCCTATTATCTATTGTGTTTCTCCTTCTCTCTCAGTAACAAATTTCGAGACGTCTGCAGATACCTTTTCAGATTTTTATTTTAAAATAATATATTATGAAATCGGCGCTGAAAACGTTGTAAGGTAAACATCAAAAAAAATATTTCAGTTAACAAATATTTCATCCAACGTGATTTAAAAATATAAAAATATAATTTTTATATTTGATTAATAGAAATTAATATATTAAATAATGTTTAATATATATATTAATATATATAAAAAATAATAATAAATATATTAATAATATTTAATAAATATATTAATATCTCATCCAACGCTTTTTATTAATAAATATATTAATAAATATATATAAATATATTAATATATAAATAAATATATTAATATATCAAAAAAATTTGAAAAAAAAACGTTGGCTGAAAATTAAAAAAAAGAGTGTGTATTGATTTCACGCCCACGCCGGGCTGAAATCAATATTTCAGGCCCAGCGTGGGCCTGAAATATTTTTATTTCAGGCCCAGTGTGGGCCTGAAATTTTTTATTTCAGGCCCACGTTGGGTCTGAAAACTTTTGATTCAGGTCCGACGTGGACTCAAATTTTTTTTATTTTAAAAATATATTAATATATAAAAAACTTATCAAAATACTTAATTTCAGATTCAAATACAGGGCCTAAAGTCATCCCAGGAGGGTCTAAAGTCAAATAACTTCAGATCCTATAAATAATTAATTTTATAAATAATAATTAAATATAAAAAAAATATTTTTAAAATTAAAAACTTTTCAATGCCCTGGGGCCTGAAGTCATCCGACTTCAGGCCCAAGGAGGGTCTGAAGTCATTAGACTTCAGGCCCTCCATCATTGATATAAAAAAAATATAATTTTTTTTTATAAAAAGGTTTAATATATAATTACATATTATATAGGAGTGGTTTAGGTATATCAGTGAGTTTGGGTGTCGAAACATCTAATAGCATTGGTCTAAGAGATGAGCTTTTGGGTGCCGAAACATCTAATCTTGTTGTATCACCAATGCTATAGGAGTGGTTTAGGTATATCAGTGAGTTTTGAGCAAAACTCACTGATGGACTTACCATATTTGGAATTCTAAAAACTCTATATCAGTAGACAGGGTTGAGCTAGGAGATGAGATTTTGGGTGCCGAAACCTCTAATCTTGCTGTATCACCAATGCTATAGGAGTGGTTTAGATATATCAGTGAGTTTTGAGCAAAACTCACTGATGGACCTACCATATTTGGAATTCTGAAAACCCTATATCATTAGACAGGGTTGAGCTATGAGATGAGATTTTGGGTGCCGAAACATCTAATCTTGCTGTATCACCAATGCTATAGGAGTGGTTTAGGTATATCAGTGAGTTTTGAGCAAAACTCACTGATGGACTTACCATATTTGGAATTCTGAAAACTCTATATCAGTAGACAGGGTTGAGCTAGGAGATGAGATTTTGGGTGCCGAAACCTCTAATCTTGCTGTATCACCAATGCTATAGGAGTGGTTTAGGTATATCAGTGAGTTTTGAGCAAAACTCACTGATGGACCTACCATATTTGGAATTCTGAAAACCCTATATCAGTAGACAGGGTTGAGCTATGAAATGAGATTTTGGGTGCCGAAACATCTAATCTTGCTGTATCACCAATGCTATAGGAGTGGTTTAGGTATATCAGTGAATTTTGAGCAAAACTCACTGATGGACTTACCATATTTGGAATTCTGAAAACTCTATATCAGTAGACAGGGTTGAGCTAGGAGATGAGATTTTGGGTGCCGAAACCTCTAATCTTGCTGTATCACCAACGCTATAGGAGTGGTTTAGGTATATCAGTGAGTTTTGAGCAAAACTCACTGATGGACTTACCATATTTGGAATTCTGAAAACTCTATATCAGTAGACAGGGTTGAGCTAGGAGATGAGATTTTGGGTGTCGAAACCTCTAATCTTGCTGTATCACCAATGCTATAGGAGTGATTTAGGTATATCAGTGAGTTTTGAGCAAAACTCACTGATGGACCTACCATATTTGGAATTCTGAAAACTCTATATCAGTAGACAGGGTTGAGCTAGGAGATGAGATTTTGGGTGTCGAAACCTATAATCTTGCTATATCACCAATGCTATTAGAGTGGTTTAGGTATATTAGTGAGTTTTGAGCAAAATTCACTGATGGACTTACCATATTTTGAATTCTGAAAACTCTATATCAGTAGACAGTGTTGAGCTAAGAGATGAGATTTTGGGTGCCGAAACCTCTAATCTTGCTGTATCACCAATGCTATAGGAGTGGTTTAGGTCCATTAGTGAGTTTTGCTTAAAACTCACTGATATACCTAAACCACTCCTATACCATTGGTGATACAGCAAGATTAGAGGTTTCGACACCTAAAATCTCATCTCCTAGCTCAACCCTGTCTACTGATATAGAGTTTTCAGAATTCCAAATATGGTAGGTCCATCAGTGAGTTTTGCTCAAAACTCACTGATATACCTAAACCACTCCTATAGCATTGGTGATACAGCAAGATTAGATGTTTCGGCACCCAAAATCTTGTCTCATAGCTCAACCCTGTCTACTGAAATAGGGTTTTCAGAATTCCAAATATGGTAGGTCCATCAGTGAGTTTTGCTCAAAACTCATTGATATACCTAAACCACTCCTGTAGCATTGGTGATACAGCAAGATTAGAGATTTCGGCACCCAAAATCTCATCTCCTAGCTCAACCCTGTCTACTGATATAGAGTTTTCAGAATTCCAAATATGGTAAGTCCATCAGTTAGTTTTGCTCAAAACTCACTGATATACCTAAACCACTCATATAGCATTGGTGATACAGCAAGATTAGATGTTTCGGCACCCAAAATCTCATCTCCTAGACCACTGCTATTTGATGTTTCGGCACCCAAACTCACTGATATACCTAAACCACTCCTATATAATATGTAATTATATATTAAACCTTTTTATAAAAAATTTTTTTTATATCAATGATGGAGGGCCTGAAGTCTAATGACTTCAGGCCCTCCTTGGGCCTGAAGTCATCACCGTCAGGCCCCAGGGCATTGAAAATTTTTTAATTTTTAATTTTTTTTATATATTTAATTATTATTTATTAAATTAAATATTTATAGGATCTGAAGTTATTTGACTTCAGACCCTCCTGGGATGACTTCAGGCCCTGTGTTTGAATCTGAAATTAAGTGTTTTGATAGATTTTTTTAAATATTAATAGATTTTTAAAATAGAAAAAAAATTTGAGTCCACGTCAGGCCTGAATCAAAAGATTTCAGGCCCACGCTGGCCCTGAAATAAAAAATTTTAGGCCCACGCTGGGCCTGAAATATTGATTTCAGGCTCAGTATGGACCTGAAATCCATACACGCATTTTTTTTTTAATTTTCAGCCAACGTTTTTTTTCAAATTTTTTTGATATATTAATATATTTATTTATATAGTAATATATTTATATATATTTATTAATATATTTATTAATAAAAAGCGTTGGTTGAGATATTAATATATTTATTAAATATTATTAATATATTTATTAATATTTTATATATATATTAATATATATATTAAATATTATTTAATATATTAATTTTTATTAATCAAATATAAAAATTATATATTTATATTTTTAAATCAAGTTGGATGAGATATTTGTTAACTGAAATATTTTTTTTGATGATTACCTTACAACGTTTTCAACGCCGATTTCATAATATATTATTTTAAAATAAAAGTCTGAAAAGGTATCTGCATACGTCTCGAAATTTGTTACTGAGAGAGAGAAGGAAAAAGACAGTAGATAACAGGAGGGGTATAAGAGGAAGTTCACTATTATTAAGTGTGCCCTTTAATGAAAATGAAACCATGATACACTATTTAGTAAATACTTATTTTTGGATACGCCTTTTGGTAAATTATCCTAGTTATAATGATATCTAAGTGATTTTAATTAAGTTGATAAGTTTAATTAATTTTTATCAGATAAAGAATATTTTAATATACAAATATTTTATAGGTAGCAATTTTAATCAAGTTGAAATAATTTGATTAAAGTTGTCTTTTACGACGTATAATTATCACTATTTATTGGTATATATATATTTACATAGTTAATAACTTAATATATATAAGTATTTATTTTAATAAATTTTGGGATCAATTAATGCAAAATATCTCGTATCTAATCTCTCTCATGCCTTATCATAGCTAGGATAAAATAACCATCATTATTTATCCATTTGTATTAATGTGGGATGAAACTAAGTCGTTTGAGATGAATGATATCATCTTTTATTCTAATAATTATTACAACTTCTAGCAATTATGTTGTAACTTGTCCTCGGAGCTACATTGCAACAATTAGATTTCTTTTTGCTTAAAAGATAATTGATATTCTCGGATAGATTCTCAACAATGATATACTATATAATTAATTTTCTCTCGTCAGGAGATATCTTTGAAATTCTAGTTGTAGAGCAATAAGTTGTTCGTGTTTTTCAATTTACCTTAATAATTGATTAGAATTTTCATAGACCCAAATTTAATAGAAAATACATTAGATTTTAATTTAAATGTGTTGAATTTAAGAAGTAATATATTTCTCTTTAAACATTTCATATCTATAAAAAATAAGGCAATTTACCAAAGGGCGTACGTAACAATACGAAATTACCAAAGGGCGTCCCATGGTTTCTATTTTACCAAAGGGCGCAGCCCTTTAAGTGAACTTCCTATTCTACCCTTGGCGCCACAATACACCTTTTTCATTACCATTTTCGAGACATCCGAACCACTTTTGTAGTAAAATAAGAATATGTGGTTCGGATGGCAAGGTCATTCTATCTCTCACCGTGAAAACGTAAATGGTATTGTTGAAGGAGGACATTGTGCGTGCCCTAGTTGTGCTTTAGTCGTTTGCTACTCCCTCGATTCCCTCCGCCCAACCAAAACCTAGGCTCCTATACAGGAAAGTGATAGTGTGTGATCCTGAGGCTGCTTGAAGTGTTAACGTTGAAGTTGATACTGCTCGGCACTATCAAAGTAGGATTTAGGGTTTCTGCAGGTTTGATTTGCATAATAATGACAGATAAAAGGTCTGTGGGTGGTTCCTCATCGTCTTCTTCATTTGCATTAATCACCAAGGTATGTGATATTGTTTATACTTAATTTTGCTGAATAAACACTGCTTGTGATATTGTTTAAACTTATTTTTGCTGAATAAACACTGCTTGTGATATTGTTTATACTTATTTTTGCTGAATAAATTTGTAATGTATAAAAACTGTAGGGTTCAGATGAGTTTGGGAAAAAATTACATTGGTGCAGTGTTTTAGGCCATTTTAAACATTTTGTTGAAGCATTTGAAATTTTAAAAGATCAACACATTGCGAAGATCAAAGAGTCGCCCTTCAGTATTTTCTTAGACATTCAAGAATTGCAGCATATCCGGGGAATTTTGGTAAATATATTTGAAAGTTGGGATTCAACCTCGCAAATTTTTAAATTCTCAGGTAATAGTTTTAATTATGAATTATAAACAGTATCTATAGTAAGATAAAACTTGGATATAGTTGACCTTAAATGATTGATATTTGATCAATTTAAATGAGTGAATTTAAGGTGAAATTCACTTCAGGTCGGTAGGCCTGAAATGAAATAATTTCAGGCCTACCGAGGGCCTGAAGTGAATTTACTTCAGGCCCTAGGTAGGCCTGAAAAATTCATTTCAGGCCCAACGTGGGCCTGAATGATTCATTTCAGGCCCAACGTGGGCCTGAAGTAAATTCATTTCAGGGCCTGAAATGAATTCATTTCAGGCCCACGTTGGGCCTGAAATAAATTCATTTCAGGCCCAACGAGAAATAAATTGAATCCTATATTGTTGATGATAACTAAAGATTTTAATTGTTTCAGGTGTACCGGTTGCGTTCACTAGACGAGATGTTGCTTTGGTACGGGTATAGTGGACCGTGGAGTTTCGATCCCTATTAATTCAACTGAAGCATCGGGTGACCTCTATCGTACTTACTTCTCAAAAGAAAAACAACCTACTAGAACAAGAATTGAGGACTTACTTAAACATTATTCTAAAAGTGTTGAATCAGAGGATGATGTGTTATTAGTTTGTAAATTTTATATTTTGTATATATTTGTTTGTGTTTTATTTTCGTCTAGTACATATAAGGTCCCTCTAGGGCTTGTAGATATAGTAGATGATTATGACAATCTTGGTAGATTCAACTGGGTGGAAGCTATCCATAAATTTTTGTCTCCCCAATTACCTAAGATTGGGGAATTATTTTCATCAAGTCAAGGAAACCAGAGGACCACAAACCTCCCTTATGTAAAGGGATTTGCTGGGCTTTTGGCAGTGAGTAGAATTTACCTAAATTATATTTTATAATATTTTGCTGTTATTAATGTAATTGGCTGGAAAACTTTGTGTAGGCATGGTTTTTGGAGCATGTACCCATTCAAAAACCATACAATGTTGAAGGACCCCGAATAAATAAGTGGAGGAATATTCCTTCGCATATTAGTAGGGTAAGGGACCTTGTCAACCAAATCAGCTCCGAAGAGGTAATTATTGTAAACTGTGATCTATGTTAGTTTATCTATGTTAGTTTGATATAGAAGCAGTAAAATTTGTGTACTTGGTAATTGACAGGTGATTGTTGAAATAATTCCTAACCTACATGAAAACACATTGTTTGAGAACCTTGAGATTGGGGATGACATTCCACAGCCAATAGCGACATCACAAGGACATGACACAGAAGATGTAAGGCCATGTGGTGAATACATTCTTAAAGACACCCTAATCAAGGAGCTAACAGAGGAGAATATATGTTTGAATGAAAGGGTTAAGGAATTACTTTCAATTATTGAAAAAAAGGGCATGGAGGCTCAAGAAAGCTATCCTGTAGTCAGTCCTCTTTCTGATCCAGTATCTTGTAGAACAAGGAGAGGACGTGACCGAACTCGGTATGATTACAGGGATACTCCAATTGAGAGTCCAGTATGGCACCAACTATTACATAAGGGGAAGCGGAGAAAGGAACAAATATCAAATGTCATGGACAAGGGAAAAAGGAAACTTAGTGAGGAGGATATGGATGAAGCAAGAGAAACCATTACTGTAATGGAAGTCATGTCTGAAGAAGATATAGAGGAGGAGAAAAGAAGGACCTTCGAACTATACAAAATGAGGCTTCAAGGCATTGATGTATGTGACTTATTTTCATATTAATTACGTAAATTTATTGAATTTGGTCATTAATTAGTTTGGTGTAAATTGTATCGATGTAGTTTGTGAAGAAGCATTTTATGAAGTCGAAGAAGAAAAATCAAGATAAAGAAGTGGCCTACGTGATAAATAAATTGGAGAACCTAAAGTAAGTTATGAAACATAGTTTAGTTAATATATTTGGGGCTTTAATATATAATCTTATCAATTAACTTGACAGGTTGGATAATGAATTTATCTGGGAGGATGCACCCTTTGCTTTGAAATTGCATTCATTCTTACAAATCCTCAATGGAGAGGTTTTTACAAAAGGCGAGGTCATTGATGCCTTTTGTAAAATGTTATTTAGGGGAGCATCCACATCTGGTAGGCCATACCACAAGTCAATATATTGTTCAACCTTCTTCACAGTAAGTGATGTAAATTAGTAAGAATTAATAGATTGTAGAAGACCTAGTATTATGATGTGGTTATTAATAATTTTGATTTTGCAACTATTTAGGCTTCAATAAGATTGTCAAGAAAGTTTTCCATGCAACAAGTGATGAAGACGGATATGATAGAACAAGGGTTTAGATATATTTTAATACCTTTGTGCAGTGATAATACACACTTTCACTTGTTGGCGGTGGATACAGAAGCAATGACTTTCGTTCATTTAAATTCTCTTGCTAGTGGCCGTAAATATAAGCATGATTTTGACTCAGCGGTGAGCTACCTACCTTTATTCATATATATGTTCATCATTTGATAAAAAATGTCATTGAAATTCATGATATATTTGACAGGTAAAAGAACTTAAACAATATACTCGCGAGGAACTTACGGCTATTCATCCATATCTACAAAGTCATCATCCCTTGGACAAATGGCCTTCCGTTAGACAAAAATGTCCCCAACAAGAACATAGGTCAGTAAGTGAGGAAGAGTTTGAAAATTTTAAAATGATCAAAGTATTTTATTACCCAACTTATTGAAATCTGAAATACTATTTGTTATTTTCAGCGTGGACTGTGCCTTCTTTGTTATGCAATACGTCCGATGTCTCCTATACGATGAGAAGATGGATTTCAAACAAGGAGATATGACGAAAATGAGATTTGATCTGACAGTAAATATTATGGGAGACATGTATTGTAAAACATGAGAGTGTCAATCTCTTGAAGTAATGTTGTAAAAAAACATTCTTTGCTGGTGATTCGGCTCCATTTGTATACAAATTGTGTAATTTGTATGAATATAATTTATTGTCCAGAAAAACAAAACAATTGTGTGATGTTGATTCACATCGAGTTGCTGCAATGTAGTGTACCAACTGATACGGTAAGAAAACAACTCATAATGATTTGGACAAAGTTTGCACACCAGAAATAACATCTCTTTGGTTAACTCTAACTACTGACATATATCCAAGTACTGATCTAGGTCCATAAGTGGGTTTCTGATACATAATTTGAAAACATGACTTTATCGTCTCGAAGGAATTGAAAATTGGTATGCATTCTGTATTGAATTAGTAAGATGGATTATCTCTACCATAAATTTAAAATACTTGTTTCAAATTGTAAATTTTGATAATTAAATAAANTAAGTCTTTTGAAGGCTTTTTGGGCGAATTAAATGAGTTTAATTCCGCGATCGGTTCGGGGTCGGTTTTGGCCGGCCAAAGAGGGTATTAACCCTCCTTGTGATGGCCGGCCATTAAGGGAATTAAATCAATTTATTTGGTTTAATTCATAAGATAAATCAAGCACGATTTATTTTATGAATTATGGATAAATAAATTTGTATAAAGAAATTTATATAAATAAATTTATAGAAATTATTCTTTTATGGAAGATTAAAATAATCCATGAATTGGGTTTATTTTTAATTTTATAAAATCAATTATGAATTGATTTTTCCATAATAAGAAAGTTTATAAATTTCTTATAAAATTTATTCCATAATTTAAAGAGAAGAAGAATTAGTTTTTATTATAAATTAGTTTATAATAAAGACTTGGTTTAAACGGAATTAATTCATAAGAATTTATAGGATAAATTTCTTATGATAAATAATTAGTTTTATTATAAAGTTAGTTATAATAAAATTCATAAGAAAATTTATAGGATAAATTTCTTATGATAACTAATTTGTTTTATTATAAATGGTTATAATAAAACTAGGATTAAAAGGAATAAGCAATAAGAAAATTTATAAGATAAAATTTCTTATAACTAATTCCGTTAATTCCGTTAATTCGGTTTAGAGGGAGACTTAGCAAAGGAGTTGCTACTATATAAAGGAACCAAAGGCTAGCCCTTAATTCCAATTCAAGTAATTGAATCATAGAGCTTTCCATCTCTCTCTCTTCTCTTCTCTTCTCCCTCTCCCTCTCTTGCCTAGGGCCGGCGCCCACTTGGAGCCTAGGGCCGGCGCCCACTTGGTGACTTAGGGCCGGCGCAACTCCTCCCTTAGTTGAGGTTGGCGTGAGCTTCAAGAAGAAGAAGGAGAACCCGAACGCGAAGAAGAAGAAGCGGATAGCGATTCCTCTCTTCCCGGAATTTGATTCCGTTACTTCGTTGGTTAGTTTTTCATTATTTTCTCTTATCCTTCTAGTTGTGCCTTTCGAGAATCTAGTAGTTCTCGTCGGCACAAAACTCGTGACTTTGCAAAGTCATCCCGAAGAGAACTCGGCGTGGACGCGAATAGAGGCGAAGCTTCCAAGGGACGCTACGGTTGGATCTCGTCCCTTTCTTCGAGTTATGCAAGGTACAAAAGTAAATTAGTTTACTTTTTCGCAAACTTTTATTTTATGATTATGTCGATACACTATAAGGTTGCATGCTAGATACGAAGTTAAAATAATTTAGGAAATTATTTTATGCAAACTCTTCCGCTGCACGTAAAAATTTTAAATTTTACGAACTCGTATCCTTGTCGACATGCACCCGGTCCCAACACACAGGAGGAGTTCTCCCTACTACGGGCAGACGTTCATGGACTGAGGGAGGACTTCCACACATTTCAGCAACACCAGGTTGGTATTGATTGGGTGATTCACGGCCTCATAGAGCAATTCCATGGGTTCCAGCAGCGGCAGGATGAGATGTATGCGATGATGCAAAGCTGGAACCTAATGTATCAGGCCCCTCCTCCTCCTCCTCCAGGCGATGACGTGTGATTCAGTAGATTTGATGATGAGGGTGTTGAGAGTGGACTTAGATCGTGTTAGTGAGAGCCCTAGAGCCAATCATGTGATGGTTGTTGTATGGACTCATTGTATCATATTTCATATATATATATAAAGGCATTGGATTATGGTTATTATACTTACTTGTATTGGTGTCAAATAACTAAGTGTAATAACGTCCTTGGTAGTAGGTTCATATCTATATCAATCGATTGGTTGAATCGATAGTGAGATGATATAGAGAACACTACTCTTAATTATTCCTAGTCAAGTATTAACATTCAGGGACAATGTTAATGCATAGAGACTAGCATGTAGGTCAACACGATGACTTGATCTCACAAGTCATGGATATGAGATATCAAGTTGACACATGAGTATGCATTGGAGAATGTATACTGAATGACCCACCATGAGAAAGTATCATGGATTGTTATATGAGTGTCATATACTTTCTCATGTGACTATTAGTATGACTATTAGTCCTTAGACCTGAAGTCACCATAGTTCCCTACATAAGGAGTTATGTACTTTGGTTTCGTCAAACGTCACCCGTAACTGGGTGGACTATAAAGGCGATTACTGGATATGTACCAAATTATGCGGAGGGATGTGAGTGATGTAGATGGGATCTATCCCTCCTATATGACGGGAGAGATATCATAGTCTTGATAGAGTGAGATCACTAAGTGCATGGCCAAGCCCAAATAAGGCAATATGAGATATTGAGCTTATTTGATTATAGTGAGCCTACTTGGAGTTCAAGACACATAGATTGATTGGAGGATGACACGGTCTATGCTTCATAGAAGATCAATCTAGATATCGACGATAGAAGGACATTGTCACATATTATGAAAGTCATAATTAGTAGTCACATTGGTGATGTTGGATCTCAACATTCTTGTAACTTGGGTAGCAATGATGTGTTGCTAGATACCGCTCATTGCTTATGTTTCTAAGAGGTTAGAAGCATTGCTAACGTTACAAGAACCTATAGGGTCACACGCAAAGAACAAATAGATGGAGAAAAAATGAAGTCAAGTTTGACTTGGCTAAATATGGAAAGTCCATAAAAGGCAAGTTTGACTTGACCCAAATCCAAATCAAGTTTGACTTGACTTGGTTCCACTTCAAGTTAGACTTGACATGGGAGAAGAAATGAAGTCAAGTTTGACTTGGCTAAATATGGAAAGTCCATAAAAGGCATGTTTGACTTGACCCAAATCCAAATCAAGTTTGACTTGACTTGGTTCCACTTCAAGTTAGACTTAACATGGAGAAGAAATGAAGTCAAGTTTGACTTGACTAAATATGGAAAGTCCATAAAGGCAAGTTTGACTTGACCCAATCCAAATCAAGTTGACTTGACTGGTTCCACTTCATGTTGACTTGACATGGAGAAGAAATGGAGTCAAGTTTGACTTGACTAAATATGGAAAGTCCATAAAAGGCAGTTTGACTTGACCCAAATCCACCTCAAGTTAGACTTGACTTAATGCACTCATGGTGATGAATTGGCATGGAGAACCATTGATGATGCTCCACATCATCAAGAGCATTACCCCCCCCATTTGAATTTGAATTCAAATTGAAAGGGGGTTATGGCAGGCCACTTAATGGCCATTAATGGCCATTATGGCCGGCCACTTAATGGCCATTAATGGCCATTATGTGGCCGGCCACGATGAGAAAAAGAAAACAAAATGTTTGGTTCCATTTTTCTCAAGGCGTGTCTTCTCTTCTTCCTCCTCCAAGTGTTGGTGTTCTTCTTCTTCTTCTTCTCCTCTTGGCCGAACCCTTGAAAGGTGCTAGCACACCTAAAGGGTTTCCTCCATCCACTTTGTTCGCGTGGATACTTCTAGAGGGACGGCACTTGACGTCCTAGAGATCCGACATCCAAAAGGAGCGAGCGGGATTAAGCGGGGCACGCACCAAAGGTAAAAATGGTTTATCCCTCTTTAGATCTAGGAGTAGATCGAGTTTTGAGCATGAAATGAATACGTGATTTTTCGTTTCGGAATTTTTTCTTCGCACGAGATCCATGGCTTTGGGTTCTCGGGGTTTCCGCGACGCGAAATGGCGGTTTTCGCGGCCCGAAAAACTCAACAGTGGTATCAGAGCCACGTGCGAAGCACGTATTTTTTTTTTGTATGGGATACAAAATTTAGAGTAGTTTATGATTCTGTAATTTTTTAATTTTTAGGATTTTATGAGTATTTTTCTCGTAGAGGTGAAGTAACGAGTGCGAAGCACTTGTACACTTCGACCACTGAGAAAAACTTCTCCGAAACGGTAAGTTTCGCCCAAATAGATTTTGGGACAGCAGGTTAGGCACTGTTAGATCACGATACGACACTCACGAAATTAATTTCGTGAGTAGGGGCGCTGCCCCTAACCCCGCAAGGGGCCTTGTCACGTGATTGTGACCGAAACCCGCTTAACGGGACCGCCGTGGAGTTGTGACTCATAAAATTCGTAAAATACATAGAAAAATTAGATAAATTTCTACAAAATATATAATTTTAAATTATGTACAGTAGTGTGATGGTCATGGCCCAATACCCTATTTTAATTAGATTAAAATATGTGTGTAATTCATATTACGTCCTGCGTGCCGTTATTTGTGTTGTGTGTGTTGTATTGTGATTGCGACCTGCGTGTCGGCCGTTTATTTATTATTTTTGTTAAAATTAGTTTAAGACTCGAATATAACTCGAGTATAAATTTTGTAATGTACAAAATTGAAGATGAAGGAAATTCTGGAGAAGACGGACTCGTGGGAAGCAAGCCGACAACACATGGAAGGAGGAGCTTGGAGAAGCTGCTGCCTAGACCCTAGGTTGACCAAAGGATCTTCTCATTGGCTTGAGAAGATCTTAGTAGGGCCATGACTAATCACACTTTAATTTTCTTGTATATTTTATTTTTTGCTTATATGTATGTGATGCATGTTAGTATAGAATAAAATATACATGAGTGTATGTGATGCACATGTAATGTGGGAACCACATCTTGATGTGCACCTAATACACATTTAGGTTAAATTAGATTTAATAAATGCCTAAATACGATGCACATCATCGATTAGATTAGATCTAAATCGAAATCAACTCGTATATGCCTAACGAGCCTTGATACCCATCACTACCACGATCATATGCGATTGTTGAATCTGCCAAAGCAGAGCAATGCATTTAATCATGGTGGGATGCGGAGGGACAACCTTGGTCCCGCCTATCACGCTTGGGTTAGATTGAGCTCAATTAGATTGAGTAACTAGTTAGCTCAATTGGATCGAGCCTAACTATAGGCATACTCCAATAGTTGGAAAGGTAGGACAAGATCACATTTATCAATAGTCTTGGGCGATTTAGCCAAAGCTAAATCAAGATTATTCATAAATGTTAATTCTTGATCCTATAAACAAGAGTTGCATAGAGATGTAATTGGTAATTAGTACCTACCGATCATACTAAGTCTTGGGCGATTTAGCCAAAGCTAACTCAAGGCGTAGTGTGATGTGGATCTTGACCTACGAGAATTATAGTTAGTTGGTGTGGATCTAGTAGTGTGGTTTTACCACATCTATGACTTGATTCTACCAAAGCCCTATAATTCAGTGGGAGCATCATTTAATTAAAGGCCTAGTTAAATGATAAATAAAATATGATACAATGGTGGATATTTATTTTCTGCATTTTATGTTGTAGATTACCATGTCAAACACGAACACTCTCTCTCTACGATCTGTTCTTGAGAAGGACAAGCTCCTAGGAGCTAATTTCCTAGACTGGTACAGGAATCTGAGGATAGTCCTCACGCAGGAACGTAAGCTGTACGTTCTGGAGCAAGCAGTTCCTGATGCACCACCAGCCTCTGTCGCTCGTAGTGTTAGAGATGCTCATCATGCATCTAGATGACGGGTTAGACGTGTCATGCCTAATGCTATGCTGTATGTCTCCTGAGCTTCAGAAGCAACACGAGAAAATAAATGCTTTTGATATGATTGGCCATCTCAAGCAACTATATCAAGGGCAGGCAAGGCATGAGAGGTTTGAAGTGACTCAGGCCCTCTTTTCATGCAAGATGAAAGAGGGAACCCCTGTAGGAATTCACGCACTCCAAATGATTGGGTACGTCGAGAACCTCGAGAGGTTGGGGTTCCCTTTGGGCCAAGAGCTGGCTACCGATCTGATCCTGCAATCGTTGCCGGTGAGTTACCGTCAATTCGTCATGAACTATAACATGAACGAATTAGACAAACCACTGCCCGAGATACTCAACATGTTAAGAACTGCTGAGCCTAATCTCACCACTGCCAAGTCCAGTACCGTTCTAATGGTACAAAAGGGCAAGGGTAAGGGCAAGTGGAAGCCCAAAGGTAAGGGTAAGACCCAAACCATGGGCAAAGCCAGCTCTTCAACACTCAAACCTAATGGTGGGGTTGCTAAGGATGCTACCTGCTTCCACTGCGGTAAGACTGGTTATTGGAAGCGGAACTGCAAGGTATACCTAGAAGATCTGAAGAAGAAGAGAAGTAAGATTTCTACTTCATGTATAAATGTTATAGAAGTCAACCTTTCTATTTCTACATCATGGGTATTAGATACTGGGTGTGCTTCTCACATTTGTACTAATGTGCAGGCGCTGAGAAATAGCAGGGCATTGGCCAAGGGCGAGGTGGACCTACGAGTAGGCAATGGAGCAAGGGTTGCTGCTATTGCTATAGGGACTTACTTTCTATCTCTACCCTCTGGGCTTGTACTGGAATTGAATAACTGTTGTTATGTACTTGTACTAACAAAGAATATCATTTCAGTTTCATGTTTAGATAACAAAGGTTTTTCATTCATAATAAAGGACAAATGTTGTTCTGTTTATTTAAAGGATATGTTCTATTGTAGCGCACATCTGATGAATGGCCTCTATATTCTAGACTTAGAGAGCCCTATCTATAACGTGAATACCAAGAGGTTGAGATCAAATGAGTTGAACCCAACCTATCTCTGGCACTGTCGCTTAGGCCACATAAATGAGAGTCGCTTGTCCCAGCTCCATAAGGATGGTTTGCTGGACTCATTTGATTTTGAGTCATATGAGACATGCGAGTCATGCCTTCTAGGCAAGATGACTAAGACTCCCTTTAGTGGACATAGCGAAAGAGCGACAGACTTGTTAGGACTCATACATAGTGATGTATGTGGCCCTTTCAATGTCGCTGCCAGAGGTGGTTACAGGTACTTCATCACATTTACTGATGACTTCAGTAGATATGGCTATGTGTATTTGATGACACATAAGTCAGAATCCTTTGAAAAGTTTAAAGAATTCAGAAATGAAGTACAGAACCAACTTGGCAAGAGTATTAAGATACTTCGATCAGATCGAGGTGGAGAATACTTGAGCCATGAGTTTCGTGACTACCTAGCTGAGTGTGGGATTCTATCCCAACTCACTCCCCCTGGAACACCACAGTGGAATGGTGTATCCGAAAGGAGGAATCGTACCTTATTAGATATGGTACGATCTATGATGAGTCACGCAGATCTTCCTATATCCTTTTGGGGATATGCTCTAGACACGGCAGCGTTCACACTAAACCGTGTTCCATCAAAGGCTGTCATGAAGACACCATATACGATATGGACAGGGAGGAGTCCCAAGATGTCTTTCATGAGGGTTTGGGGTTGTGAGGCTTATGTACGACGTCAAGTCTCAGACAAACTGGGACCCAAATCTGATAAGTGTTATTTCATAGGGTATCCCAAGGAAACGAAGGGATACTACTTCTACATTCCTAGTCAGCACAAAGTGTTTGTTGCTAAGACTGGAGTATTTCTAGAAAGGGACTTTGTTTCTAGAAAGACTAGTGGGAGTACGTTCAGTCTTGAAGAAGTTCAAGACATGGACAATAGCACTGAAGCCTTGAAGGAAGTTGAACAGGAACCACAAAGTGTGGTGGTTGATGAGGTTGTTGCACAAGAAGCTGTGGAACAACAACCTGTTCATGTAGACCTACCTCTTCGCAGGTCTGATAGGGTACGTCGTCAGCCTGAGAGATACTCATTTCTCTTGTCTGACCATGATGACGTTATGCTCGTTGAGTGTAACGCCCCGAAATTTCCTATATGAAATATTAGGAAATATATAAATTCATGAATATGAAATATGGTGAAATTCATGAAATAGTATCATGAAATATTATGAAATATTATGAATTCATAAATATGAAATATTATGGAATTCATGAAATAGTATCATGAAATATTATGAAATATTATGAATTCATAAATATGAAATGTTATGGAATTCATGAAATAGTATCATGAAATATTATGAAATATTATGAATTCATAAATATGAAATATTATGGAATTCATGAAATAGTATCAAGAAATATTATGAAATATTATGAATTCATAAATATGAAATATTATGGAATTCATGAAATATTATCATGAAATGTTATGAAATATTATGAATTCATAAATATGAAAGATTATGGAATTCATGAAATATTATCATGAAATATTATGAAATATATGAATTCATGGAATATAATTAATATTATGAAATTTCATGATAGGCTTGGCTTAATGGGCTTGGATTAGTGCAAAATGTGATAAAAAGAAAATATAGAAGGGAGGAAGCAGGGATTGAACCTTGAACCTCCTAGTTGCACTAGCAATGTCTTAACCATTGCACCAAGCCATGCTTCTTGTAGAGAGAATAAGAAACATGCTTGTTAAAAGCTAGGGAGGTGAAGAGACATGTCTTTTCATGAGAAAAGTATAAATAAGGGAAGTTGGAATAACTTCCTCATTCTCTTCTTCTTCCTCCCCTCATCACCGAAATTCTCTTCTTCTCCCTCTCCATTTTCGAAAGTGAACCTAGGGTTCTAACCCTAGGAAATTGGAAGAGTAAAGGAACCCTTTAAGGTTCTTACCTTCTACTAGGACCAAGATTGCTAAGAGAAGGCAAACAAGGGAAACACTCACCTTCCTTCAACCAAGGGCATCTTAAGAGGTTAGAGAAGGAGAAAATCAAGCGAAAGGATGTAAGTATCCCCTCGCCTGCAGTGTAATGGTTCTTGTATGTTGTATCCTTCAATATGTTGTAGACAAAAACCTAGGGTTTTTGTTCTTGAGGGTTTCGGCCACCCCCTTAGGGGAAGGCCTTGATTCTTTCCTTGATACATGATTAGACCCTTGACACTTAGGGAATATGTGTATATTGATTTCCTTCATGATAGTTGAACAAAAGGGAAGAAGAACTAGGGTTTTGGTTCTTGTAAGATTCGGCCACCCCCTTAGGGGAAGGCCTTGTTCTCTTTTGTTACATAATTAGACCCTTGGAACTTAGGATATATGTATATGTGTGGTTTATGCAAAATGTTGTGAACAAAACCTAGGGTTACACCCTTGTGTCGGTTTCGGCCAACACCCAAGAAGGGACCTTGGTTACCCCTTGATGCATGTGAAGACCCCTTGGAATTTAGAGTATACCTATATGTTGTGTCCCTACATTTTTGTGATAGCAAAACCTAGGGTTTTGAACTTGGATGGGTTTCGGCCAAGGTTTAGAAAAAGGGGTTAGTGAGGGTTGAATTATCCTACAATATATATCCATGTTTAAGATAAGTATACAAGGTGTTTGAATAAATGTATGTGTGAATGATTAATGCAAAAGTCCTAATATTTTCCTACTCTTGATGTTTCGGCCAACCCACTAGGACTAGGGTATGTAAAGGTCAAACTACCCTATGATATATGTTTATGGTTGGGGATGATCATATGTATATGTATGTGGTGTTAAATGGAATGGTTGATGAGGAAACCTTAATTGTTAGCATGCTTTGATATGTTTATGTATGAGGTGTTTAAATGAGATGTCTGATTGAAATCTTAATTGATAGCATGCTACCACTTCCTACGATATGAGTATGACCTATGTGACCAAAGCTTGTCAGGTCTAAGGTAGGTTAAGTGGTTGAAATATGATGCATGATGAAATATGATGAACATGTATGAAATGTGATGTATATATGAACATGTATGACATATGATGCATGTATGAACATGTATGAAATATGATGAATATATGAACATGTATGAAATATGATGTATGTATGAGCATGCCTTATAGCCCATGAGGTACATTTATGAAATTGCATGTGATATGTTAAAATGCTTAAATGGATACTCAAATAAGTATGGGATCAAGAGCACCCCTTATGTTGTGTGGTGTGTCCCTACGGGATCATGAGCACCCTTGAAGAGTGGTGTGTCCCATAAGAGTGAATATGGAGTATTCCTTAGCATATATGTAACAGCATGATAAGTATTTTACTTTTAAGTTGTGTACCCGACTCGGAAGGGGGTCGTTAAATAAATCCGGGGTGCATGTTAACGTGGCTCCGGTAGGACGGAAGGGTCCTGCTCTAATGAATTGGTGGCTCGCTACCCCAATTCATTAGGGAACGCGCAATAGTTTCCGCGCGATAGTTGGTACACAACAGGGCCCGATATGATATGGATGTATTTTTAAGTAATACCATTATGGAAATGTTTTGAAAACATTCATTGAAAATATTGTAATATGTGAAGAGTATGCTTGAGGTACTTGATACTGCATGTTAGAAACTCGGATGTTTAACATGCTTTGATGAACTCATGCTTATGATTTATTATGTGTACATGTTATGCTTTCGTATGGTTTTAGCGAGTAGGACAGGATCCTTACTAAGCATTTATGCTTACTAGTTTATGTGTTGTCTTATGCTGCAGATAACACTTAAATGGAAGGAAGAGGCAGGAGGCTGAAGATGTGTGGGGTGGTGGCTCGGGAAGAAAGATTTCTATATCTACATATTATGCTTATGTTATGCTCCTTGACAATGAATGATAGTGATTAGGATTGATATTGCATGATAATAGTTACACTTGGAATTTTCATATACTTGATTTATTGGATTATATTATGGTGTGAAATAATATGTGAACTGATAATTTTGCAAGATGCTTAGTACCTAGTTTCTTAAGTCCTTGCATTGTTGTTTTAATGTCATGCTAGGAGATAAAATAGAAAAAAAAATATTACTATATGATTGAATGTACGTAACCCCGCCCCGAGAGTAGATGTAAGGGCGGGCGTTACAGGTTGGTATCAAAGCAGATTTCCCCTCCACCACACACACATCAAGCTTCCTCCTGCCGCTTCCAAGTAAGAAATCCTAACTCGCTTTATTTTATTGCATGTACAGTAATGATAGAAATAGAGATGGTTTATGCTTGCATAATATAGAGATGATTTATGCTTGCATAACAAGAAAAAGTAGCAGTAATTCTCATGTTAACTTATTTATCATCTGTATGATAGATATATGGCTAGAAGACGTAGCAACCGGGGTAATGAGACAGTACCCCCACCTGATATGATGCAAGTGATCACAGATCTGCAGCGTCAGGTCACTGAACAACAGCAGATAATAAACACTCTGATGACCCAGCGGGGGAACACTACAACCCCGCAGGGAAGTCAGAATGTAATGCCTACTGAGCCTCCAACTGCACAGGCACCCCCGGACACTCCGGCCCGGGGAGCCCGACAGGAGGCCTATTTGATTCAGTGGCAGAAACTGAAGCCGGAAAAGTTCTCGGGCACCTGCGAGCCCTGGGATGCTCAGGCCTGGCTTAAGACAGTTGAGAGCACAGTGGAGTTAGTAGACTGGCTCGAGCATGAGAAAATTTAAATGTGTCTCGTTCTGCCTCACTGGCGACTCCAGGATATGGTGGGAACGGGTAGAAGCTAGAAGGTCAGTGGATCAGATGAAGTGGAAGGACTTCGAGTTCGAATTTCTGTTCTGAAACACTGCCTCGGTGAGGTGATGCCTCTACCCAAATGCTGCGTGCCGCACCGATCAGAATCGCAGATAGGGAACTCTACTGCGATCTGATAGTGCTTGATATGTCAGATTATGATGTGATATTGGGCATGGATTCTTGAACAAATATGACGCCTCTATTGAGTGCCGAAACGAAGAGTATCTTCCGACTGAGGCGAAATTCTGTTCGAATTATCGGAGAGCCAAAGAAGAGGACAAGTAAATTCTTGTTGGCTCTGAAGGCAAGGAAATGTTAAAAAAGGGATGCTCTGGATTTCTAGCTCATGTGGTTGATACCAGTCCTACAGAGGCCAAAGCTAGAAGACGTCAAGTGTATGCAATTACCCAGAGGTATTTCCCGATGACTTACCAGGGTTAGCACCTGAAAGGGATATAGAATTTGCAATTGAGTTGGTTCCTGGTACCAACCCATTTCTAAGGCACCGTACCGTATGGCGCCGACAGAATTAAAGGATTGCAAGGACAGTTACAGAGCTACTTGACAAGGGATTCATCCGCCCTAGTCATTTCCCTGGGGAGCTCCCGTGCTGTTTGTAAAGAAAAGAAGGATGGGTCGATGCGAATGTGTATCGACTATCGGGCACTGAATAATGTGACTATCAAGAACAGGTACCCTCTACCCCGGATAGATGACCTGTTCAGATCTTAGACCGGGAAGTTAAAAAGCTAAGGAACAAGGAAGTACCCTTATAAAGGTTCTGTGGCGGAACGAACGATTCGAAGAAGCCACGTGGGAACGAGAGGAGGTAATGCGATTAAAGCATCCGGAATTATTTTAAAGTTCGGGACGAACTTTTTATAAGGTAGGGAGGATTGTAACGCCCCGAAATTTCCTATATGAAATATTAGGAAATATATAAATTCATGAATATGAAATATGGTGAAATTCATGAAATAGTATCATGAAATATTATGAAATATTATGAATTCATAAATATGAAATATTATGGAATTCATGAAATAGTATCATGAAATATTATGAAATATTATGAATTCATAAATATGAAATGTTATGGAATTCATGAAATAGTATCATGAAATATTATGAAATATTATGAATTCATAAATATGAAATATTATGGAATTCATGAAATAGTATCATGAAATATTATGAAATATTATGAATTCATAAATATGAAATATTATGGAATTCATGAAATATTATCATGAAATGTTATGAAATATTATGAATCCATAAATATGAAAGATTATGGAATTCATGAAATATTATCATGAAATATTATGAAATATATGAATTCATGGAATATAATTAATATTATGAAATTTCATGATAGGCTTGGCTTAATGGGCTTGGATTAGTGCAAAATGTGATAAAAAGAAAATATAGAAGGGAGAAAGCAGGGATTGAACCTTGAACCTCCTAGTTTCACTAGCAATGTCTTAACCATTGCACCAAGCCATGCTTCTTGTAGAGGGAATAAGAAACATGCTTGTTAAAAGCTAGGGAGGTGAAGAGACATGTCTTTTCATGAGAAAAATATAAATAAGGGAAGTTGGAATAACTTCCTCTTTCTCTTCTTCTTCCTCCCCTCATCACCGAAATTCTCTTCTTCTCCCTCTCCATTTTCGAAAGTGAACCTAGGGTTCTAACCCTAGGAAATTGGAAGAGTAAAGGAACCCTTTAAGGTTCTTACCTTCTACTAGGGCCAAGATTGCTAAGAGAAGGCAAACAAGGGAAACACTCACCTTCCTTCAACCAAGGGCATCTTAAGAGGTTAGAGAAGGAGAAAATCAAGTGAAAGGATGTAAGTATCCCCTCGCCTGTAGTGTAATGGTTCTTGTATGTTGTATCCTTCAATATGTTGTAGACAAAAACCTAGGGTTTTTGTTCTTGAGGTTTCGGCCACCCCCTTAGGGGAAGGCCTTGTTCTTTCTTGATACATGATTAGACCCTTGACACTTAGGGAATATGTGTATATTGATTTCCTTCATGATAGTTGAACAAAAGGGAAGAAGAACTAGGGTTTTGGTTCTTGTAAGATTCGGCCACCCCCTTAGGGGAAGGCCTTGTTCTCTTTTGTTACATAATTAGACCCTTGGAACTTAGGATATATGTATATGTGTGGTTTATGCAAAATGTTGTGAACAAAACCTAGGGTTACACCCTTGTGTAGGTTTCGGCCAACACCCAAGAAGGGACCTTGGTTACCCCTTGATGCATGTGAAGACCCCTTGGAATTTAGAGTATACCTATATGTTGTGTCCCTACATTTTTGTGATAGCAAAACCTAGGGTTTTGAACTTGGATGGGTTTCGGCCAAGGTTTAGAAAAAGGGGTTAGTGAGGGTTGAATTATCCTACAATATATATCCATGTTTAAGATAAGTATACAAGGTGTTTGAATAAATGTATGTGTGAATGATTAATGCAAAAGTCCTAATATTTCCCTACTCTTGATGTTTCGGCCAACCCACTAGGACTAGGATTTGTAAAGGTCAAACTACCCTATGATATATGTTTATGGTTGGGGATGATCATATGTATATGTATGTGGTGTTAAATGGAATGGTTGATGAGGAAACCTTAATTGTTAGCATGCTTTGATATGTTTATGTATGAGGTGTTTAAATGAGATGTCTGATTGAAATCTTAATTGATAGCATGCTACCACTTCCTACGATATGAGTATGACCTATGTGACCAAAGCTTGTCAGGTCTAAGGTAGGTTAAGTGGTTGAAATATGATGCATGATGAAATATGATGAACATGTATGAAATGTGATGTATATATGAACATGTATGACATATGATGCATGTATGAACATGTATGAAATATGATGAATATATGAACATGTATGAAATATGATGTATGTATGAGCATGCCTTATAGCCCATGAGGTACATTTATGAAATTGCATGTGATATGTTAAAATGCTTAAATGGATACTCAAATAAGTATGGGATCAAGAGCACCCCTTATGTTGTGTGGTGTGTCCCTACGGGATCATGAGCACCCTTGAAGAGTGGTGTGTCCCATAAGAGTGAATATGGAGTATTCCTTAGCATATATGTAACAGCATGATAAGTATTTTACTTTTAAGTTGTGTACCCGACTCGGAAGGGGGTCGTTAAATAAATCCGGGGTGCATGTTAACGTGGCTCCGGTAGGACGGAAGGGTCCTGCTCTAATGAATTGGTGGCTCCCTACCCCAATTCATTAGGGAACGCGCAATAGTTTCCACGCGATAGTTGGTACACAACAGGGCCCGATATGATATGGATGTATTTTTAAGTAATACCATTATGGAAATGTTTTGAAAACATTCATTGAAAATAGTTGTAATATGTGAAGAGTATGCTTGAGGTACTTGATACTGCATGTTAGAAACTCGGATGTTTAACATGCTTTGATGAACTCATGCTTATGATTTATTATGTGTACATGTTATGCTTTCGTATGGTTTTAGCGAGTAGGACAGGATCCTTACTAAGCATTTATGCTTACTAGTTTATGTGTTGTCTTATGCTGCAGATAACACTTAAATGGAAGGAAGAGGCAGGAGGCTGAAGATGTGTGGGGTGGTGGCTCGGGAAGAAAGATTTCTATATCTACATATTATGCTTATGTTATGCTCCTTGACAATGAATGATAGTGATTAGGATTGATATTGCATGATAATAGTTACACTTGGAATTTTCATATACTTGATTTATTGGATTATATTATGCTGTGAAATAATATGTGAACTTGATAATTTTTGCAAGCATGCTTAGTACCTAGTTCTCTTAAGTCCTTGCATTGTTGTTTTAATGTCATGCTAGGAGATAGAAATAGAAAAAAAAAATATTACTATATGATTGAATGTACGTAACCCCGCCCCGAGAGTAGATATAAGGGCGGGCGTTACATTGAGAACGAGCCTACCTCCTATCAGGAAGCTGTGATGAGCCCAGATTCTGAGAAATGGCTATAGGCCATGAGATCCGAGATGGATTCCATGTACACCAACCAAGTATGGACTTTGGTTGATCCACCTGAAGGGGTCAAACCCATTGGGTGTAAGCGGGTCTTTAAGAGAAAGACTGACATGGATGCACTTGTACATACCTATAAGGGTAGACTAGTAGCTAAAGGTTTCAAGCAAATTCATGGTATTGACTATGATGAAACTTTTTCTCCAGTCGCGATGTTCAAGTCCATTAGGATCTTGCTTGCTATTGCAGCATACCACGATTATGAGATCTGGCAGATGGACGTCAAAACTGCGTTTCTGAATGGAAACCTCCTCGAGGAAGTGTACATGACACAACCTGAGAGTTTTGTAGATTCAAAGCATACTGGTAGAGTATGCAAGCTGCATAAGTCCCTTTATGGACTAAAGAAAGCTTCTCGAAGCTGAAATCTTCGATTCGATGATGCAATCAAACAGTTTGGTTTCATCAAGAATGAAGATGAACCTTGTGTCTACAAAAGGGTTAGTGGGAGCACAGTTGTCTTCCTTGTTTTGTATGTAGATGACATACTACTCATTGGGAATGACATTCCTTCACTACAGTCTGTGAAGACTTGGTTAGGGAATTCCTTCTCAATGAAAGACTTAGGTGAAGCAGCTTATATTCTATGCATAAAGATCTATAGAGATAGATCTAAGAGATTGCTTGGCCTAAGTCAGAGTACATACATTGATACCGTTTTGCAACGGTTTGCCATGCTGAATTCCAAGAAGGGATATCTGCCAGTGTCACATGGCGTGAGTCTTTCGAAGACTCAAGGTCCCTCTTCTAGAGAGGAGAGAGACCGCATAAGCAAGATCCCTTATGCCTCAGCCATAGGATCTATCATGTACGCCATGTTATGTACTCGACCTGATGTCTCGTATGCTTTGAGCATGACGAGCAGATACCAGTCAGATCCAGGTGAACGTTACTGGATAGCAGTCAAGAATATTCTTAAGTACTTGAGAAGGACAAAATAATATTTCTTGATATTTGAAGGCGAAGAGGAGCTAACTGTAAAAGGTTACAGTGATGCAAGCTTCCAAACTGACCAGGATGACTACAGATCACAGTCAGGGTTCGTGTTTTGCTTAAATGGTGGCGCTGTCAGCTGGAAGAGTTCAAAGCAGGATACAGTTGCTGATTCTACAACAGAAGCTGAGTACATTGCTGCATCTGAGGCAGCAAAGGAGGCAGTTTGGATCCACAAGTTCATTACTGAGCTTGGAGTGGTTCCTAGCATAGCCGACCCAGTACAGCTATATTGTGACAATAATGGAGCTATTGCGCAGGCTAAGGAACCTCGTTCACACCAGCGGACCAAACACATACTACGGCGTTTCCATCTCATTCGAGAGATCATCGATCGAGGAGATGTGAAGATATGCAAAGTACCCACAGAGGCTAACATTGCAGATCCCTTGACCAAGGCTTTGGCACAGACCAAGCATGATGGTCACACTAGGTCATTGGGTATTAGATACTACAGTGATTGACACTAGTTCTAGTGGGAGATTGTTAGTGAGAGCCCTAGAGCCAATCATGTGATGGTTGTTGTATGGACTCATTGTATCATATTTCATATATATATATAAAGGCATTGGATTATGGTTATTATACATACTTGTATTGGTGCCAAATAACTAAGTGTAATAACGTCCTTGGTAGCAGGTTCATATCTATATCAATCGATTGGTTGAATCGATAGTGAGATGATATAGAGAACACTACTCTTAATTATTCCTAGTCAAGTATTAACATTCAGGGACAATGTTAATGCATAGAGACTAGCATGTAGGTCAACACGATGACTTGATCTCACATGTCATGGATATGAGATATCAAGTTGACACATGAGTATGTATTGGAGAATGTATACTGAATGACCCACCATGAGAAAGTATCATGGATCGTTATATGAGTGTCATATACTTTCTCATGTGACTATTAGTATGACTATTAGTCCTTAGACCTGAAGTCACCATAGTTCCCTACATAAGGAGTTATGTACTTTGGTTTCGTCAAACGTCACCCGTAACTGGGTGGACTATAAAGGCGATTACTGGGTATGTAACAAATTATGCGGAGGGATGTGAGTGATGTAGACGGGATCTATCCCTCCTATATGACGGGAGAGATATCATAGTCTTAATAGAGTGAGATCACTAAGTGCATGGCCATGCCCAAATAAGGCAATATGAGATATTGAGCTTATTTGATTATAGTGAGTCTACTTGGAGTTCAAGACACATAGATTGATTGGAGGATGACACGGTCTATGCTTCATAGAAGATCAATCTAGATATCGACGATAGAAGGACATTGTCACATATTATGAAAGTCATAATTAGTAGTCACATTGGTGATGTCGGATCTCAACATTCTTGTAACTTGGGTAGCAATGATGTGTTGCTAGATACCGCTCATTGCTTATGTTTCTAAGAGGTTAGAAGCATTGCCAACGTTACAAGAACCTATAGAGTCACACACAAAGAACAAATAGATGGAGAAAAAATGAAGTCAAGTTTGACTTGGCTAAATATGGAAAGTCCATAAATGGCTAGTTTGACTTGACCCAAATCCAAATCAAGTTTGACTTGACTTGGTTCCACTTCAAGTTAGACTTGACATGGGAGAAGAAATGAAGTCAAGTTTGACTTGGCTAAATATGGAAAGTCCATAAAAGGCATGTTTGACTTGACCCAAATCCAAATCAAGTTTGACTTGACTTAGTTCCACTTCAAGTTAGACTTGACATGGGAGAAGAAATGAAGTCATGTTTGACTTGGCTAAATATGGAAAGTCCATAAAAGGCAAGTTTGACTTGACCCAAATCCAAATCAAGTTTGACTTGACTTGGTTCCACTTCAAGTTAGACTTGACATGGGAGAAGAAATGGAGTCAAGTTTGACTTGACTAAATATGGAAAGTCCATAAAAAGTAAGTTTGACTTGACCCAAATCCACCTCAAGTTAGACTTGACTTAATGCCACATCATGGTGATGAATTGGCATGGAGCCAACCATTGATGATGCTCCACATCATCATGAGCATTACCCCCCCCCCCCATTTGAATTTGAATTCAAATTGAAAGGGGGTTATGGCAGGCCACTTAATGGCCATTATGGCCGGCCACTTAATGACCATTAATGGCCATTATGAGGCCGGCCACAATGAGGGAATGAAAACCAAGTGTTGGTTCCATTTTTCTTAGGGTGTGTCTTCTCTTCTTTCTCCTCCATGTGTTGGTGTTCTTCTTCTTCTTCTCCTCTTGGCCGAACCCTTGAAAGGTGCTAGCACACCTAAAGGGTTTCCTCCATCCACTTTGTTCGCGTGGATACTTCTAGAGGGACGACACTTGACGTCCTAGAGATCCGACATCGAAAAGGAGCGAGCGAGATTAAGCGGGGCACGCACCAAAGGTAAAAATAGTTTATCCCTCTTTAGATCTAAGAGTAGATCGAGTTTTGAGCATGAAATGAATACGTGATTTTTCGTTTCGGTATTTTTTCTTCGCACGAGATCCATGGCTTTGGGTTCTCGGGGTTTCCGCGACGCGAAAAGGCGGTTTTCGCAGCCCGAAAAAGTCAACAGATCGAGCTTATTTTATTTATCTCTCAAACACTTAATTTGGCATTGTAATATTTGATAACTTCGGGGCTATGACCCTTGTGACACTTGTTTTTATGCCTTATGGTTTATATGAAATTTTCAATCCATGCTTTGGTATTATTTATATGAATTTTCAATTCATGGCTTGATATTGCTCGTATTAAATGATATGGTCTTGCTATTATGGACATGGGTAAATTTTGATATATATATGTCTTTAGTTAAGGGATGAGAAGGGGGAGATTTTATCATGTACCTTATCTTGAGAATTTATATAAAGAAAAGGAGAGATTTGAAAACAATTCTACGTTTGAAATGGTATAGGATGGGCTTGGCAAACACATAGAATCAAATGTAGGCTTGCGAGTTGATACAAAATGATACATTTTTAAAGAATTGGAGTTTGTGTTAAAAGTCAAGCATATTTTGCATTTTCACGAAACTATATTTTTCTAGGGTAGAATATACCTTAACAAATATATTTGCAAAGTTTTAAATTTTTCCAAATTTTGTGAAATTTTCTAGGTGTTTCTGAATTTGGGCTGAGAAATTTAGAATTGCAGTGTATCAGTCGACTGCACCTAGGGCAGTCGACTCATCTTTCAGTGGGTTGCGAAATGAGGGCACCAGTCGACTGATGCTGGATCAGTCGACTGATCCTTCTGGTTGTTGATTTCTGAGGGGTTTTTCAGCAACAGATTGGGTTCTTTTTGACACTAGGGTTAGGATTGCTTGCGGCAATCTTTTTGATGGTGTCAAAAGGGGAGAACTTGTGGTGTTAAGTTAGGTTTGACATAACTTGGTATTGTAGAAAATTGAAAATTATGTGGTGGGCATAGATTAAGGGGGAGGGCATGTGTATGCCTCTTAATGTGCTATGTCTATAATTTTCAATTGTTGTTGTTGTTTTTGTACCTAACTTATGTTCGGTATGGCTTGGCTGGTTTCCTTAGCGAAAACTTGGTCGTCCTTGAGAGATCTCTCCATGCCTATGGATTAAAAAACATTAATCCGAATGGAGACCCGTCTCCCAACGACCATCTCGTGCCGTATCGAACAATACAAATTACAACTCGGCTAATCACAAAGATCGAGCCTTGTAATTTGCTTGACCGTTCGACCGCGGAAAAGGCGAAGAGTGGATCGCCGACTCTTATGTTTATGGTCGGGGTCCAATTAGTTAATTATTAACCCTGACAAACAATCAATATAATTAACTAATTAACATGAAATGATGAGGTAATTAAAACATGACACAATAATAAACAAGGAGCTTGGGAAGAGGTTATACCTTCCCGATCACTTCGCGGCCTTCTACCTTATGCCCCTCCCTTCCCGGACGTCGTGTGGGCGACGATCTACGGAGAACCAATCACCTAGGCCTCCAACCAATCCTCTTTGTCACGCGCAAACCATTGACACTAGGGTAACCGGCGCACCTCCTTCTTCCTTGCCTAATCACCGCCGACGATCTCCAAGAAGGCTCACCTTCTTCTCACCGACTCAGAGGATGAAGAAGAGGAAGAAGAAGAAAAATAAGATCTCTTCTTCACCACCAAAACCAAGCCGCCGCCCCCTTCCTTTCTACTTCTCGTCGGCGCCAACAAGGATGGTGAACTCCTTGTTCTCCGATTGCCGAACACCCTCTGCCTCTCCTCCTTAGTGTACGCCCAAGAGGAAGATTAGAAGCGAAGAGATGAAGAAGAAACCTCCACTCAAAAGCCTTCTTCCACCTTCCTTTAGAACCGGCGGCACTGAACCCAGGAGAGAGAGAGGTTGAGAGAAAAGAGAGAGAAGCCTTAGAATTATTGGGAGATTGATCAAGCCTTGGTATCATGATCCTATAGGGTATTTATAGGGCTAAGGTAGGGACCAAGAGGAGGAGTTGGATCTTGGCCCACCAATGGATCTAAACCTGATCCATTAATTAAGATTCATTCTACTAAAGGATCATAATTGAACTTCTACACCAACTCCCATATTTTCATATGGGCTTCACATATTACGAGTCATCCATCCCCCCATGTTTAAGATATCGAATGCCCGTTAATTAATTTAAATTACTGACAATTCAAATTAATTAACTTCTGGATCCTTAATTAGTACCACTCAACCTTATCATCATGCTGGATAAAATCCACCTGCAGGATTTATCATGATGAACCTTTAGAGCTCATCAAGGGGGCATCATCATCCCGACTCACTAGGACACAGATTCCGTCAATAGTCAATGACACATTATATTATTAATATTATCTCCCAACTTACTGGGCCTATCGATCTAACAGAATAGATCTCGCCCATTGGTAAATCAAAAAAATAATAATTAATAATATATGCCTGTTATTATATCGAGATTAAGGGATCATACTCCATAATAAATCTGAGATCCTATCCAATTATAAAGCTAGTACAAATTGGATAACCTCTAGTTTTGGTCCTGCTCAATGTACTCAAAGCACACTAGTGTAATTTTATGGTCAAGATCAACCACACCTAATTACACAACAACCATCCCAATGGTTTGTCCATTTCCATCTCGGTTGTGAGCCTCTACTTATACTAGGCAAGGAACTGATAACATGATCTTCCGTGTGACACCACATACCATTGTTAGGGCAATCGACCCTAAGATGATCTGGAGGATCATGGGATTTTGATGAGTGTGGTCAATATGGTTAAGTTAGGATTTGTTGTTGGACTAATATGTGTACATGAGTGTGCAGGTGTACAGGTACACATGGACTTGGTTGATGTCTTCAGGTGAAGGATGACATGGAGGCAAGATGTAGGCTTGGGTGCGCATCCGAGGGACAGTGCATAGCAGGGACGATGAGCCGAGGGACACGGACTTCGAGGCGTACGTGAAGGATGGCATGGAGGCAAGCTGGAGGCTTGTGTGCGCATCCGAGGGACGAGGGCCGAAGATGAAGAGGGCGTGAAGGCAACAGTTGAGGCTGCTGGTGAAGAGTCGACTAGGATGTGAGGGTCCTAGTGTGAGTCGTTGTACTCGGGAACTAAGCCGGGAGGGTTCGAGTATGGAGTGAAATGTACTTAGGGAGTGTAACCCTAGGCTTAGGATCGGACCAGTCGACTGCCCCAGGGGCAGTCGACTGGTGTCGACTAGAATAAGCTGCTGGATTCGAACGTTGTACTATATCGATCGAATTTGAGTGGGGCAAGTCGACTGCCCCTGGGGTAGTCAACTGGTAGCGGTTGTTTCAGACTCGAGCTCTATTTAAAGGAGCTCATTTCATGCTACTATCTCTTGGCGAAACTTGCTTGGTCAAAGCTTGTTAGTAGCCTGTTGTAATCAGATAGTGTCCAGGAGTTGTGGAGAGGGTTCTCCACCCACAAGGAGCTACGCGATCTAGCCGGAGGTGCTCCGTGGAATCATCCACCGACGGATTAGGGATCGCCTACCTTACGGGCAGTCGTGGAGTAGGAGTTTATCTCCGAAGCACGTAAATCGTGAGTTTCTTCCTTGTCTTAGTTTAGTTTAGTTTTATTGTAGTATATTTCGCTTGCGCAACTAACGTGTAGGAAGAAAGAGTTCAAAAAGTTCTATTCACTCCCCCCCCCCTCTAGCAAGGCGTATCGATCTAACAAGTGGTATCAGAGCTTGAACCGCTCTTAATTGGACTAACCGCCAAAGGAGCAAAGATAGGTAGAGGAAGAACATTGGAAGATTAGCTAGGGGATGATATCAACTCACCACCAACATATGACCATGAGGATTTTGCCTATTGGAGAGCAAGGATGAAGATGTGACTCGACATGGATTGGGAATGCGTAATGGTGCTAGAAGAACCATTTGAAATCCCTAAGGACAAGCATGGAAAGAAGCTCTGACCTAGGTATTGGATCAAAGAGCAACAAGAGCAATCTAGGGCAAATGAGAAGGTAATCAAAATTTTGATTAATATTTTGCCTAACAATGTGTTGAGTAGTGTAGGGACATATACAAATGCATATGAGTTGTGGAATAAATTGGAAGAAGTTCATAAGAACCCTACACAAGGTCTACTAGTAGAAGAGCCCGAAGAAATAAGTACAAGTGTCCAAAAAGATCAAGAAAAGGAAGAAGTGTCAACCTCATCAAGTGAGGTGGCACAAGTAAGTGAAGAATCATCAACTTCCTCAAAAGAAGAAGAAGAAGTATCAATTTCAAGAGTTGAGGGGGAGGAGAGTTCCTCATCCATGCAAGAGCAAGAGAAAACTCCAACCTCCAACAAAGCCAAATCAAAGGAGCATATCATATGCTTTGGTTGCTACAAAAAGGGGCACTACAAGGATAAGTGCCCACTAGGTAAAAAAGAGGTAATTCATAAGCCCAAGTCCATTCATTTAAATTCTAATATGGGTTGTAGGAATGAGGAAGCTCAAAAGAAAAGAAAATAGATTCGATGCTTCACATGTGGTGAGCTAAAACACTACCATACAAAGTGTCCAAGAAGTAAAGAGCTCAAGAAGATGGAGCACCTAAGAAAATGGGAGAAAGAAGAAAAGAAGAAGAGGAGCTCACATTAAGGGGGAGCCCCAAGGGTAAGGGAGGTAATCCCTAACTTTACTTATGCTTCAAATTCTTCCATGAATGCTAGAAATATTAATAATTGCTTGCCTAGATGTAATATTGGCTTTAAATATCATGATAGAACTAAGAACACTATTGCATGCCAAAATATTCAAAAAATCTATGATTTGTGATAAAACTAAGATTTCTAGAACTAAGGATCAAGGCATCAACCCTAAGAAATGGAGACATATGCCTAGGAAAATGGGTAGATCTAGAAATGAACAAAATAGACATGATGATTCTAAGGTTAGGAGTTTGGAAAAGGAAAATCAAGTGTTAAGAGCAAAACTTGATAAGTTAGAAAAGAACCAAGATAGAGTCATTCGAGGGTCCAAGGGATTGAATGTGCTACCAAAGGATCAATACCATAGAAACAGTAGGCTGGGTCTAGGATACCACCCTAGAAAGACAAATGTTAGTAAAATATCATATTCAAGGATGCCCTATAACTATGGTAGAGAAAAGATCAAAAATGGCAAAGAAAATCCATTTAAAGGAGAAAAGAAGGATTTGACCAAGAAAAAGGTCTATAGAGTTATGAGAGTAATAGAGGAAGGTCAAGAAGTATGACGGACCCAAAATGACTGTCACGAATGTGGGTCTCAAATTTAGATATGAATAAAATGCTGGAAACCCTTTTACAATAAAAAATATGAAAATGTAGTAAAGGGGCCTCAGGTCGTGTTTTTTCAAGGGACTAGTTGAGATAGATGATTCTCACTTGGTTTATGTGTCGTTTGTGTTTTTGGGTTTCAAACAAGTAATTGGATTTTGGGTTGTAATCAAAAATAAAATTGCAATGGAAAAGTAAGAACTTTGAACTAATGAACTAAACAAGAAGTTGGCACTAAAGAACTCAACTAATGGAAACCTAATTAAGCACTTACCAAATTTTTGGGAAACTGATTTCTGATTTCAACAAAACAAAAGAAATGCTAAGCAATGAGGTAAAGGCAGTGATGGGAGTTTTCGGAAATAAACAAGCCTAACACAATTACTAGCATGCGATATGTAGAACTCAAACAAACAATGCAACTCAACTAGCTAAAGTGTTTTTGGAAGCCTACCACTGCCAACAAAATTCAGAAATAAGTGAATGCAAACTTATTGATTTCAAATACAATCTTATGCCACAAAAACAAGTTAAATTTCGATGCAAATAGATCCAAAGCAGTTGGCACGCAAGGGAAGACTCTTTGTGCCAAAAACTATCTCCAAATTAAGAAATGAGTGATCTTTCAACTCAACTTTTTAAGCTGATTGGTTCGATTGGGAAACAAGGGTATTAGGAAAGAACTAAGCAAGATTCAGTAAAGGAATTGAAACTGAAATCAGAACTTGAGAAGCAAAAGTAAATCAGAAATCGGATGTGCTGAAGTTAAGGATGCAGAAATTAAAGGATTAGCTACAGAATTTTCTTTCGCAATAGATCAAAGGCTAAGCTAGCTAATGCAAAACAAATTCGAGCAACTAATCTTGCTGCAAGGAAACTTAACTAGCAATTACTTAACAAAAACTAGTGAAATGGGACTGAAAATTCTGATAAGCAATAATTCAGCTTGGCACGCAGCAACACAACTTGGCACGTAGCAAACTAAACAAAAGTGAACTGAAATTTAACTCATTCGATCACTAAACAAGTTCCTAAATTACTGAACTCGAAGATTAAAAACCTAATGAAACCAAACAATTCAGAAATACAAACTAAGACAGCTGATAAAACTGAAAATCTAAAACAGAGTTGCGCAGAAATGAAACTACTTGCAAAAACTGAATTGTAAACTAATTAAACTACTCCTCGATTCCTTCCAGAGCTCACAATCTTCTTGGTCGTCAAGCAAGAGCTGGCTTTGAACCCCTAGGCTCAGCAAATCAGTGGAAAACAACTTCAATCCATCAATTCTCCTCAAACTGCTTCAGCTGGGAAAATTCCGATCCGAGCTCTTCAATCTCGGCTTGTTGAGCTGCGATGATGATTTGGAGACGACCAGAGCTCACCTGAGAACCCCTACAAGTGGCTCAGGTGATCTAAAATTGATTGTAACTGAGATTTAAGCTCTCGGACCACAGAGAATGCGAAACCCTCAACAACTCTGTCCGGATGGAAGTCGAGCTGAATTCTTGATCAAAACTGTCTTCCAAGGATTCAGATTATGATCTACGGATGAAATCGAGGTGGTCAAGCCTTCTTGGATGAAAACTTTGCGGAAACGATGAAGAACAAACGAGAACGATGAAGAACGGCGAAGACGCGACGAGGGTGAGCTGCACAAGATTTCTGATTAAATACATAGGAGTGGACGGTCCAGATTGATTTGGATGAATCCAACGACTGATCTTGCTCTGATTTGACCCAAATTTTGATGATGATGATCTGGGGTCAAGATCTACCTCATGGTAGCTCGGATCCTCCAGATGTGCAACGGATGGTTCAGATCAACCTAATCATTGAATGGACGATCTAGAGCCCTCCGAGCTTGATCCAACGGTTGATTAAGCTCTGATTGGAATGAAACCTTCAGATCTTGATCAGGGTGCTTGATCAACCCTAGCCCTAGCTCAGATTGGTTCAGATGGTCCCGGATGGCTCAGATCTTGCCGCTCTTGAATCAGACGGCCTAGATTTAATCATAATCTTGATAATTCGATCCGGGTCACTTCCGACTCAAGTTTGACCCAATATGCCCTAGATCCATGAACCTTTCATGCCTACAAAAATAGATCAAGAATTTAGTGGCCAATTAATCCAAATATGTGTAAATTTACAATTAAGTCCAAAATAAGAGTAAGTTCTAATACCTAGGGCAATTTCATAATTAAGCAATAAAAATATAGGTCAAACATGGATTTTAGCAATTAAAATAATCAATAAAATGGTATCTATCAACTCCCCCACACTTAACCTTGAGCGTCTCGCGAAACCACTAAGTATGTATCCCCTAGATTTCTTAAGCATAATTAGAAGCAAATGAAAAGAAATTACCTAAGGTTGTCAATTCTCAAAAATCTAAGCTCTATGGATTAGTATCTTGTTCTTAAATCAACAACTTAGCCTTTTCATCTATCATGAGTCATTGAGATGAATTCAACTCACTAGCTTTTCAAGGAAAATTTTGGTGGCTCTCTCCTTAAGTTCTAAGTTGATGATTTGGGAAGTGGAGCTCACTCAAACACACATGCTTCTTGCACAACCATAGGCTTGCTTATTATCTAATCTCCACCATTATTCATGATTAGGATCAACATCTACAAAAACAAATGAAAACATAGAAAAAGGTAAAGAGTGGAATAAAAGTCAAGGAAATAGAAAATTGATGGAGAGAAGACTTGATTGCTCAAAAATGTTTCCAATGTACTTTGCCCCATCTTTGCAGTCCTTGTAATGAAATACGAAGTGTGGTGAAGTCAGTCTTGAATAATGCTCTTAATTTGGATGAAGAAATCTTTATTGATCTCAATGTGCCAACTTCCACCTTTGTGTGCCAATTGCTTCCTTCTCTTCTTCTCTTTTTTTCCGAACTCTTCTCTCTCTTTTGTTTCTTTTTTTTCTTTTCAGATCAGCTTTGTATCAGATTTTTTTTATCAGCAAAACTTGAGACATTTCTGCATTGTTTTCAGATTTTTTCTACATTGGGTTCAATTACTGATCTGCACTTCAGTTACAAAGTTGTACAGGTTGGTTTCAGATTTTCTGCATTTTCTTCTTCAGATTCTAACTCTACTACTTCCATTTCTTTTTCCTGGCATTGCATTTGTTTCTCTGCACTGATCAGCCATTGCTTTTCCATTCAAGCTCACAGATTTTTCCATTGCTTCAGATTTCCCTGCACTTCCCTGCTCCAATCCAGAATTCAATTCAGCTTCCATTCAAACTTCCTTTTTTTCTGTTCTTGATCTGAAAAATCCAAACAACCACATTTCTTTCTCCTTCGATCAGCAGTGGATATTCTTGATACAAATCTGATCAATTTAGGAACTTAGTTTCCTGCTTCATAGCCTAGAAAAACAACTTTAGCTTCATTCTTGATACAAACTGCACACAACTACTTCAGCTGCATTTTCGGCTCAACTCTTCAACTTTTCATTTCAAGTCATTGATTTCTTACATACTCAGCATCAATTAGCATCAATTAGTGTAGTGTAAATTCTTTCCAATACATGTTCCCCTACACTTCATCCACAATTTGCAGCAGTCTTGCAACTTACTCTGAATTCGGTTTGTTTCATTCATCAACTCCAAGTCACTGTCGGCAGATTCCAATCTTTCTCTCAGATTTGTTTTGATAGCTTGCAATGCAGTTGGTTTCAGCTCTTAAATTCTATACCACTGCAGTTCATCTTGATTTGTAATGGCACAGCTTTAAATTTGTTGCATTTAAATAGAACCTCTGCCTGAAACTTAGCACAATGATTTCCTTCAATTCTCTTAAGTTCATAAAACTCATCCTTGTCAAAAACCTTTGCCACTTCCTGATTTCTTTCCAGCTTTTTATATCCTTTCGGCAGCTCAGAATTTCCTCCTGTTCTCAGCTTTTTCACTGCCCAGATTGCACAACAGGTCTTCATTAATTTTTCAGCACTTTGTAGCTTCCCTTGAATTCAGTTTGTTTAATTTCAGTAGCTCCAAATTCAACACTCGGCAGCAACCTTTTCCATGCAGTTCAGATTTCTTCAGCCTTTGGTCAGCCTTTCGAATTCTTTCTGATCTAGAACTGCTTCAAATCAGATTTTACAGCCTTCAATTCAGACTTAAACACACATTTTTACTTCCATGATTCCAACTTCAAAACTTGCTGACCATTTTATTTACTCTCAAGTTTCAGGTTCATCATTGTAATGCTCTGATTTCTTCCTTTTCTTCTTCTTCAGCCCGGCTGCATGAATTGACAACAACTCCATCAAGAATTCGACCATATATCAGCCATGTTTACAACCCTTCTGTTTTTCAGAATTTCTGATGGTTGGACCTTGCAATTCGATTCCTGTCACAACAATAATTCAGCTCAGAATTTTTGCTTTTGTATGCCAATTCAGACCTTGGCACATCTTTTCTCAACTTGGCATCTGCTGCTTAAATTCCAAATCTACTTAGCTGCAGTTCAAAACAAACTGACCAAAAAACTTTGGCACAAGTTTTCTTCTTACTTAAACCGAATTCAAACTTGATCTAATATTGCAGTGCTGTACTGCTAATTTCATTCTTTCTTCCAGATGATTGCAATCAGCTGGGTTCTAACCTCATTTCATCTAATCGCCTCAAGAGCAGTTTAAACTTTCACTTGAAATCTACTCCCCAAAAGATTGAATTTAGCCAAAAACCATTCTGCAATTCTGTCTAAGATCAGTAATGCACTGCTGATTTCTCCAATTCAGCTTCACAAACAGTCCTTCAATGATTCACAGCAGCTCCAAGTTGATTTGTTCAGTTGCAATTCATCTTCTCCCAAGGTATTTCCGATTTCTCCAGCAAAGACAACTGCATTTCAGCTTCTAGCACAGTGGCCGAATAGCTTCATAGCATCAAGAAACATACTTTTTTTTTCTCTTTTGACATGACATAGATTTCCTTCATTTGTGTGCCATTTGGATTACACAAAAAATTTCTTCTTCAACCGAATTCATCTTGGCACAAAAAAAAATCTTCTCTTGATATGAAATGCCTCTTTGATACCAAATCTTTCCCAAAACACTAGTCACTCCCCCACACTTAAATTGTAAAACCCCAAAATTTGCCCATATGAAATATAATGAATTTTCCCATATGAAATATTATGAATTCATGAAACATTATTATTATTATGAAATTTTATGATGGGCTTGGCTTAATGGGCTTGGATGTGGATTAGTGCAAAATGTGATAAAAAGGAAATGTAGAAAGGAGGAAGCAAGGATTGAACCTTGAACCTCCTAGTTACACTAATCATGACATAACCAACACACCAAGCCATATTTCATGTAGAGAAAATAAGAAACATGCTTGTTAAAGCTAGGAAGGTGAAGAGACATGTCTCTTCATGAGAAAAAGTATAAATAAGAGAAAGAGAAGTTGGAATAACATCCTCTCTTCTTCTTCCTCACTCTCATCACCGAACCTCAAGCCCCTTCTCCATTTTAATTTTCGAAAATATACCCTAGGGTTCTAACCCTAGGGAATTGGAAGGAAGAAGAACTATACAAGGATCTTGCCCTCTACTAGGGCCAAGGGTTCTATAGAAGTGCTAGGAAGGAGAACACTCACCTTCCTTCAACCAAGGGCACCCTAAGGATTTAGAGAAGGTGATCTTCAAGCGAAAGGATGTAAGTATCCCCTCGCCTGCAGTGTAATAGTTGTGTGTGATTCTTTTGCTTGTGTGGTTTTCGAAAATGGGGGTTTTCCCCTTTGTAAGTTTCGGCCACCCCTTAAGGGGAGGCCTTGGTCCCTCCTTGATACATGAGAAGACCCCTTGAGATTTAGGATATATGTGTATGTTGATTTCTTCATGATGGTATGAACAAAAACTAGGGTTTTATCCTTGTGTAAGTTTCGGCCAACACCCTTAGAGGAGGCCTTGGTTACTTCTTGTTACATGAGTAGACCTTTGGAACTTAGGGTATATGTATATGTTGTTTCCTTCATGATGTTATGAACAAAATTTTAGGGTTTCATCCTTAAATAGGTTTCGGACAAAACATGAAGCAAAGAGGGTTTAGGGTTGTATGGTTTCCTATGATGTATCCATTTTTAATAGTGTAGACAAAGTGTTTGTGTGAAACCTAAGTTCAAGAACCCTAGTTTCCCTACCCTTGACTTTCGGCCAACCCTAGAAAAATTAGGGTTTAGGGTTGGATGATTATCCTAGGATGTATTCTAGGCTTAATATGTTACATGAAATGTATGTGAAGGTTAGACTACCCTACGAGACATGATTATGTTTAGTAAGATGATATGAATTGCATGTGATGTCTAAATGAAATGCTTGATTGGAAATCTTAAGGTTCCCTAGTATGTGATATTCGGCCAAGGCATGAACATTAGGGATTGTGAAGGTGAAACTACCCTACGAGACATGATTATGTTTAGTAAGATATTATGTATATGCATGTGATGTTTAAATGGAATACTTGATTTGGAAATCTTAATTTCCCCTATCATGATTTTCGGCCAAGGCATGATTTATTAGGTTTGTGAAGGTTGATTTCCCCATGATGTATGCTATGCTTGGTATGATACATGATGTATATATATATGATGGTTGTATGGGATGTTTGATGTCAAAAACCTAAGCTACTCCTACCCTTGATATTCGGCCAAACCCTAGGTTTAGGGTTAGGAAGGGTTAAATTAAACCATGAAGTGGGATATGATATGAATATGATTGATGTGACCAATTTTATCATATATAAGTATGTGTAAGTGCTTGAAATGTGATGTACGTATGAGCATGTTTATATAGCCCATGGGGCACCCTTTATGAATTGCATGTGATATGTATGATAAAATGCTTGAAAGGATACTCCATTAAGTATGGGATCAAGAGCACCCCTTATGTTGTGTGGTGTGTCCCTACGGGATCATGAGCACCCTTGAAGAGTGGTGTGTCCCTTAAGAGTGGATTTGGAATACTCCTTAGCATATATGTAAAAGCATGATAAGTATTTTACTTTAGAAGTTGTGTACCCGACTCGGAAGGGGGTCGTTAAACAAATCCGGGGTGCATGTTAACGTAAGGTCATGGCTCCGGTAGGACGGAAGGGTCCTGCTCTAATTGATTGGTGGCTCGCTACCCCAATTCATTAGGGAACGCGCAATAGGTAACGCGCGATATGTGATACACAACCGGGCCCAATATGATATGGATGTATTTTTAAGTAATACCTTTATGGAATTGTTTTGAAAACATTCATTAAAAACATTTAGTATATGTGAAGGGTATGCTTAAGGTACTTTATACTGCATGCTTAGAAATTTTGATGTTTAGTATGTTTGATGCACTCATGCTTATGATTTATTATGTGTACATGTTGTATTCTTTCGTATGGATTTAGCGAGTAGGACAGGATCCTTACTAAGCATTTGTGCTTACTAGTTTATGTGTTGTCTTATGCTGCAGATAAGGGTAAGGAACACTTAAACTAATGGAAGAGGCAGGAGACTGGAGATGTGTGGGGTGGTGGCTCGGGAAGAAAGATCTTTATATCTACATTACTATGTTATGATAACATTTTTCTTCAAATGATGTTCTAATGATTCAGGCATGACATGTGATGACATGTATTGACTAGCATGCTTAGCACTTAGTCCTTGCATTGTTTGTTTTAATTATATGCTAGAAGATAGATAAAAAATATTATTATATGATTGATTGTTACGTAACCCCGCCCCGAGAGTAGATATAAGGGCGGGCGTTACAGGTTGGTATTAGAGCAAGTTTCCCCTCCACCACACACACATCAAGCTTCATCCTGCCGCTTTCAAGTAAGAGATCCTAACCTCGCTTTACTTTATTTCATGTACAGTAATGATTATATGGAGATGATTTATACTTGCATAACAAGTGAAAGTAGTGTTAATCCTTATGTTAGTTTATTTATCACCTGTATGATAAAATAAATTTTGGTGATATAATAAATAAGACCTCATTTACCCTATATTAATCATGCGACAAATAAGGACGAATGTTTTGGAAGTCATTTAAGACACTGGGGCAACACATTCGTTTATTTCTATGCAATATGCCAAGAGAAATGATATGTCACTGCAAGATTTAGACTGCAAATTTCTGACAACACTGCCCTCGGGTGAGGTGATGCCCTCTACCCAAATGCTACGTGCGGCACCGATCAGAAGCGCAGATAGGGAACTCTACTGCGATCTGATAGTGCTTGATATGTCAGATTATGATGTGATATTGGGCATGGATTTCTTGAACAAATATGGCGCCTCTATCGAATGCCGTAAACGAAGGGTTATCTTCCGACCTGAGGCGGAAATTCTATTCAAATTTATCGGAGAGCCGAAGAAGAGGACAAGCAAATTCTTGTCGGCTCTGAAAGCAAGGAAGATGTTAGAAAAGGGATGCTCTGGATTTCTAGCTCATGTGGTTGATACCAGTCCTACAGAGGGCCCGAAGCTAGAAGATGTCAAAGTCGTATGCAATTACCCAGAGGTATTTCCCGATGACTTACCAGGGTTAGCACCTGAAAGAGATATAGAATTTGCAATTGAGTTGGTTCCTAGTACTAACCCCATTTCTAAGGCACCATACCGAATGGCGCCGACGGAATTAAAGGAATTACAGGGACAGTTGCAGGAGCTGCTTGACAAGGGACTCATCCGCCCTAGTCATTCTCCCTGGGGAGCCCCCGTATTGTTCGTGAAAAAAAAAGAAGGATGGGTCGATGCGAATGTGTATCGACTATCGGGCGTTGAACAACTTGACTATCAAGAACAGGTACCCTCTACCCAGGATAGATGACCTGTTCGATCAACTGAAGGGAGCCACGGTTTTCTCTAAGATTGACCTGAGATCTGGTTATCACCAAGTTAGGGTGAAAAAGGAGGATATACCGAAGACGGCTTTTCGAACCAGATATGGACATTATGAATTCGTAGTTATGCCATTTGGAGTTACCAATGCGCCAGCTATGTTTATGGATTTAATGAATCGGGTATTCTCGGCATTCCTCGACAGATTTGTGATCGTCTTTATCGACGATACCCTTATATATTCGAGAACTCCCGAAGAACATGCTGAGCACCTGAGTATAGTACTACAGATTCTTCAGAAGGAACAACTGTATGCTAAGTTTTCCAAATGCGAGTTCTGGCTCGATCAAGTATCATTCTTGGGACATGTTATCTCCAAGGAAGGAGTAATGGTGGACCCAATTAAAATTGAAGCGGTGAGTAACTGGACTAGACCCAAGAATGCCAGTGAAATTCGAAGTTTCCTCGGGCTAGCAGGCTATTACAGAAAATTCGTAGAGAACTTCTCTCGGATTGCAGCCCCTATGACAGCTCTTACAAAGAAAGACAAGAAATATGTATGGACCGAGGAATGTGAGAAGAGCTTTACTGAACTGAAAAGGAGGCTGACTAGCGCTCCAATATTGACTCTTCCAGAGAGCGATATGGGTTTCGATATGTACAGCGACGCATCCAAACTGGGATTCGGAGCTGTACTTATGCAAAATGGGAAGGTAATTACCTATGCCTCTAGGCAACTGAAGGAACATGAAAGAAATTACCCTACCCATGACTTAGAGTTAGCAGCGATGGTCTTTACACTGAAAATATGGAGGCACTATCTATATGGAACTCAGTGTAATGTTTATACAGATCACCAGAGTCTGCGGTATTTCTTCACCCAGAAAGATCTGAATATGAGACAGCGCAGATGGCTCGAATTGGTCAAGGATTATGATTGTGAGATCCTGTACCATCCGGGAAAAGCCAACAAGATAGCCGATGCTCTCAGTAGGAAATCATGTGCTGCGTTAATGTCTTTGTTGGCTTTGTCACAACCCTTAGGGGAAGAAATTATGAATTACGGGATTGAAATCATATCAGGACAGTTGTCCACCCTGATGATTGCGCCGACATTGTTCGACGATATTCTGGAAAAGCTGAATCATGATCTGAGTCTTCAGAGAATCAAGCAAGAGGTTCTCGAAGGCAAGGACGATGGATTTAGGATTTCGGACAGCGGAGTTTTATATCTTCGGGATCGATTATGAGTTCCCAACGACTCCGATTTACGGACCAGAATCCTTGAGGAAGCTCACAGAACGTCTTATGCGATGCATCCTGGGTCTACCAAGATGTATCAAGATCTGAAGAGCAAGTTTTGGTGGTCCGGTATGAAGCGAGATGTAGCCCACTATATCAGTATGTGTTTGACCTGCCAGAGGGTCAAAGCAGAACACTAGAGGCCTGGAGGAGTTCTGCAACCCCTGTCTATTCCCAAGTGGAAATGGAAAGACATCTCCATGGATTTCATCTCTGGGCTACCTAGAACGACGAATGGATATGATGGTATATGGGTTATTGTGGACAGACTCACCAAGTCTGCCGATTTTCTGGCTATCAGGATGACCCACTCAGTAGAGCAGCTGGCTCAACTGTACGTCAAGGAAATTGTCCGACTACACGGGGTTCCCAAGACCATCATCTCAGATCGAGATGGTCGATTTACTTCAGATTTTTAGGGACACGTGCAGAAGGCTCTTGGCACGAAGCTGAAATTTAGTACTGCCTTTCACCCCCAGACTGACGGGCAGACTGAAAGAGTGAATCAGATATTAGAGGACATGTTACGAGCTTGTGCCTTGGACTTCAAGGGAAGCTGGTGTCGATACCTGAGCCTGGCAGAGTTTGCTTATAACAACAGTTATCAGGCTACTATCGGGATGACACCGTATGAAGCACTATATGGAAGGAAATGTAGATCTCCTATATGCTGGCTTGAGAGTGGTGAAAAGAAGGAGATGGGACTCCAGACGGATATTATAGACGAAACCACTCAGGTAATAAAGAATATCCGTCAGAGGATAGAGACTGCTCAGAGCCGGCAGAAAAGCTACGCTGACAAGCGACGCAGACCATTAGAGTTTGAGATTGGGGATTCAGTATTCCTGAAAGTAGCCCCTATGAAAGGGGTAATGAGATTCGGGAAGAAAGGGAAGCTGAGTCCGAGATATGTGGGACAGTATCAAATTCTGAGACGGGTAGGCAAGGTGGCCTACGAACTGGAGTTACCGCCAGAAATGTCGGCGATTCACAATGTCTTCCATATATCAATGCTCAGGAAATGTACCTCTGATATGAATCAGATGATAGAGCCCCAACCAGTACATGATCAAGAGAACCTAAGTTCCGAACGCCAACCGATTCAGATCTTAGACCGGGAAGTCAAAAAGCTAAGGAACAAGGAAATACCCTTAGTAAAGGTTCTGTGGCGGAACGAACATTTCGAAGAAGCCACGTGGGAACAAAAGGAGGCAATACGATTAAAGTATCCGGAATTATTTTAAAGTTCGGGACAAACTTTTTATAAGGTATGGAGGATTGTAACACCCCAAAATTTGCCCATATGAAATATTATAAATTTTCCCATATGAAATATTATGAATTCATGAAACATTATTATTATTATGAAATTTCATGATGAGCTTGGCTTAATGGGCTTGGATGTGGATTAGTGCAAAATGTGATAAAAAAGAAATGTAGAAAGGAGGAAGTAAGGATTGAACCTTGAACCTCCTAGGAGCACTAATCATGTCATAACCAACACACCAAGCCATATTTCATGTAGAGGGAATAAGAAACATGCTTGTTAAAGCTAGGGAGGTGAAGAGACATGTCTGTTCATGAGAAAAAGTGTAAATAAGAGAAATAGAAGTTGGAATAACTTCCTCTCTTCTTCTTCCTCACTCTCATCAACGAAACCTCAAGCCCCTTCTCCCTTTTAATTTTTGAAAATATACCCTAGGGTTCTAACTCTAGGGAATTGGAAGGAAGAAGAACTATACAAGGATCTTGCCCTCTACTAGGGCCAAGGGTTCTATAGAAGTGCTAGGAAGGAGAACACTCACCTTCCTTCAACCAAGGGCACCCTAAGGATTTAGAGAAGGTGATCTTCAAGCGAAAGGATGTAAGTATCCCCTCGCCTGTAGTGTAATAGTTGTGTGTGATTCTTTTGCTTGTGTGGTTTTCGAAAATGGGGGTTTTCCCCTTTGTAAGTTTCGGCCACCCCTTAAGGGGAGGCCTTGGTCCCTCCTTGATACATGAGAAGACCCCTTGAGATTTAGGATATATGTGTATGTTGATTTCTTCATGATGGTATGAACAAAAACTAGGGTTTTACCCTTGTGTAAGTTTCGGCCAACACCCTTAGAGGAGGCCTTGGTTACTTCTTGTTACATGAGTAGACCCTTGGAACTTAGGGTATATGTATATGTTGTTTCCTTCATGATGTTATGAACAAAATTTTAGGGTTTCACCCTTAAATAGGTTTCGGACAAAACATGAAGCAAAGAGGGTTTAGGGTTGTATGGTTTCCTATGATGTATCCATGTTTAATAGTGTAGACAAAGTGTTTGTGTGAAACCTAAGTTCAAGAACCCTAGTTTCCCTACCCTTGACTTTCGGCCAACCCTAGAAAAATTAGGGTTTAGGGTTGCATGATTATCCTAGGATGTATTCTAGGCTTAATATGTTACATGAAATGTATGTGAAGGTTAGACTACCCTACTAGACATGATTATGTTTAGTAAGATGATATGAATTGCATGTGATGTCTAAATGAAATGCTTGATTGGAAATCTTAAGGTTCCCTAGTATGTGATATTCGGCCAAGGCATGAACATTAGGGATTGTGAAGGTGAAACTACCCTACGAGACATGATTATGTTTAGTAAGATATTATGTATATGCATGTGATGTTTAAATGGAATACATGATTTGGAAATCTTAATTTCCCCTAGCATGATTTTCGGCCAAGGCATGATTTATTAGGTTTGTGAAGGTTGATTTCCCCATGATGTATGCTATGCTTGGTATGATACATGATGTATATATATATGATGGTTGTATGGGATGTTTGATGCCAAAAACCTAAGCTACTCCTACCCTTGATTTTCGGCCAAACCCTAGGTTTAGGGTTAGGAAGGGTTAAATTAAACCATGAAGTGGGATATGATATGAATATGATTGATGTGACCAATTTTGTCATATATAAGTATGTGTAAGTGCTTGAAATGTGATGTACGTATGAGCATGTTTATATAGCCCATGGGGCACCCTTTATGAATTGCATGTGATATGTATGATAAAATGCTTGAAAGGATACTCCATTAAGTATGGGATCAAGAGCACCCCTTATGTTGTGTGGTGTGTCCCTACGGGATCATGAGCACCCTTGAAGAGTGGTGTGTCCCTTAAGAGTGGATTTGGAATACTCCTTAGCATATATGTAAAAGCATGATAAGTATTTTACTTTAGAAGTTGTGTACCCGACTCGGAAGGGGGTCGTTAAACAAATCCGGGGTGCATGTTAACGTAAGGTAATAGCTCCGGTAGGACGGAAGGGTCCTGCTCTAATTGATTGGTGGCTCGCTACCCCAATTCATTAGGGAACGCGCAATAGGTAATGTGCGATATGTGATACACAACCGGGCCCAATTTGATATGGATGTATTTTTAAGTAATACCTTTATGGAATTGTTTTGAAAACATTCATTAAAAACATTTAGTATATGTGAAGGGTATGCTTAAGGTACTTTATACTGCATGCTTAGAAACTTTGATGTTTAGTATGTTTGATGCACTCATGCTTATGATTTATTATGTGTACATGTTGTATTCTTTCGTATGGATTTAGCGAGTAGGACAGGATCCTTACTAAGCATTTGTGCTTACTAGTTTATGTGTTGTCTTATGCTGCAGATAAGGGTAAGGAACACTTAAACTAATGGAAGAGGCAGGAGGCTGGAGATGTGTGGGGTGGTGGCTCGGGAAGAAAGATCTTTATATCTACATTACTATGTTATGATAACATTTTTCTTCAAATGATGTTCTAATGATTCAGGCATGACATGTGATGACATGTATTGACTAGCATGCTTAGCACTTAGTCCTTGCATTGTTTGTTTTAATTTTATGCTAGAAGATAGAAAAAAAATATTTTTATATGATTGATTGTTACGTAACCCCGCCCCGAGAGTAGATATAAGGGCGGGCGTTACATAAATCTTTGTCCGTCTCGGGCAAAGTATCATCAAGAAAAACATACCAAGCAAACAAATCCATAGAAAAATTGGGGTTAAGATTAGGAGTAAGGAAAGACAAATAGAATAGACATGATTTTTGCCAAAATTCATGTGGAAAGGTAAACAAAGTGATTAGTCTCTATAGATGTGATCCAATCATTGAAATATGGTTTCAAAAGAACTTAAGCAAGTTCTAGAGTACAATAACATGTGTGTGTCACAAATATAAGGCTAATTCTCACTAGGTACAAAGGATTCATCTCAAATCATCAATTAAGAATCTAAAGCCAAGTAGTATTCAAACATCCAAGATTTCATCCATGAACTCAAACTCTAAGTGTTGACAACCAAATTTAATTTATTTTCAAAAGACTCTAAAATGACATGAAGATAACCTAAAGGGATACATTTATTCCTAGTCATGCAATAAAAAGTGCTACAAGAAAAGACATGGTATTTACAATGACTTTTATTCATGTTACTCTAGTCACGTGTTTATTAGCAAGAACTCATTTTAATAAAGGAAAAGGCAAGAAAGATCAAACTCCATTTATTTCTGGCGGTCGGAGTCTGTCAAGAAATAGCCTCCACCGTGGTAGTGGAGGAGTCTGGGTGTGCGAAAGAGCTTCTTTCATTTGTTCAACATTACAGTGCATCGCTCCCCCACACTTGGACTTTACAGCAACCTGTTCAGGTGGACGAAGGTTATTTAAATACAAAACCCATTTAAGAGGTATAGTGTTTTTAATTAAAGTAAAATCATCTCCTCCCTCTTTATTCTTTTTGAAACACCCTCCAGGAGGTTTGAGCCTGTTCAGATGAAGCTCCCACTCCAGAAGTCTTCTGGACCCTGCAAAACCATGTAGTACCCCTCTCAAGCATGCAGGGTAAGAAAGAAATGAAATAATATCAGTCTTTGCAGAGAATGTATCCAAAAATGCATCACATCCAATAAAATCAATTTTAGGCAACTCAAAGAATTTTTCACAATGAATATCTACCCAAGATGCATCAAGAAACTTATCATAATCAATGAAATCTAATTCAGACATTTCAATGGAATTTTCACAATTATTTCCCACACTTAACAAATCAAGAAATGTATCGCAGCCAATAAAATCCACTTTTGGAACCTCTAGTGATGTTTCCAAAAAAATAAAAGAAATACTTACGTGATCGTGCTGAAAAATACCTGGAGGTTCCATAATGATAGATGTGTCCATAGCCTTCTCCTGATCAAGTATAGGTTCCATATCAGGTTCAAGTTCTAGTAGGCACTCAACTGGAATAAGTGATCCTTGGGGCTCTGTGCAATCCCCTACACTCTGAATATCAAGAAAAATAGGTAATCCTTGGGGCTCTGTGTAACACCCCAATTTTTACAATTTGAATACAAAGTTCGGGACGAACTTTCTATAAGAGGGGGAGGATTGTAACACCCCAAAATTTGGATTGTAACACCCCAAAATTTGTCAATGTAAAATCATGACAATGTATGAAAATGGTTATAATGAAATGATATAAATTTCATGCAATCGCATGTTATGAAATGTCATGAAATACATGAAATATCATATTCATGAAATATCATATTCATGAAATATTATTATCATGAAATGTTATGTGAATAATATTTATAAAATATTATGTAAATAATGTTATGAATTCAGGAAAAATATTAGGAATTACTATGAATTCATAAACATGAAATATTATGAAATTTCATGATGGACTTGGCTTAATGGGCTTTGATATAGATTAGTGCAAAAGGTGATAAAAAGGAGGGAGCAAGGATTGAACCTTGAACCTCCTAGTTGTACTCTCCATGTCTTAACCACTACACCAAGCATTGTTTCTTGTTGAGAGAATAAGGAACATGCTTGTTAAGTGGGTAAGAGTGAAGAGACATGTCTTTTCATGAGAAAAGTATAAATATGGGAAGTTGGAGTAACTTCCTTTTTCTTCTCTTCTTCTTTCTCACTTCTCCCAACCGAAACCTCCATCATCTTCTTCCCTCTTTCCATTTTCGAAAACCCCATCCAAGGGTTCTAACCCTAGGGTAATTACAAGAGGGAGAGTCCAAGTGCCATTGCCTTCTACCAAGACCAAGGAGTCTTAGAGGAAAATTGGAAGAAAAAAAAGGCTTTCACATACCCTTCAAGTGTAGGGTACCCTACGATTTTAAGAAGGTTAAAATCCAGCGCTAGGATGTAAGTATCCTCTCGCCTGCAGTATAATAGTTTATGCATGATTTCCTTGTGTTCTTGTTTTGAAAAAAAAAAGGGAGTTTCTCCCTTATAAGACTTTCGGCCACCACCATGGAAGAGGGTTTGGTTGCTTCTTGATACATGAGGATATCCCTAGGAACTTAGGGTATAGATGTATGTTGCTCTCCAAATTTTTGAGGGAACAAAAAGTAGGGTTTGGTACCCTACAAGTTTCGGCCACCTATGGTTGGAGGTCCAAGAGAAGTTTTTTTTGATTAAATCTTGATACATGCTAGTGCCCTAGGGATTCTATACACTTATGTGTTGTTTCTAAATTTTTGAGAGAACAAAAATTAGGGTTTTTGTCCCCTATAAGGTTTCGGCCAAGGCTTGGATTTCCTTGGGGTTGTGAAGTGAAATCACTTCTTGATGCATGACATGAATGCTAACAAATGTTGTATACATGTGTGTTGTTTTCCAAATTTTTGAGAAGACAAAATTAGGGTATGCTACCCTATATAATTTTCGGCCAACCCAAAGGGAATTAGGGTTTAAGGTTGCATGATTTTCCTTATGATATATCCATGCTTAATGGTATAAGTGAAGTGTTTGTAAGAATGCTTGAATGAATGCTTGATGGGAAAACCAAACTCTTTACTTGTGACTTTCGGCCAACCCTAGTTATAGGGTTGGAAAGTACTTAATGAAATCACGAAGCATGCTACTAATTATGTGATATGTGTATAATGTATGTGACCTAACTTGTTAGGTATAAAAGCATGCCTTATAGCCCATGGGGCACCCTGATGATATGAACATGATGTGTTTGATAATATGCTTAAAAAGAGATACTCTATTGAAACTGGGATCAAGAGCACCCGAATGTGTGGTGTGTCCCTAGGGGATCAAGAGCACCCGAATGTGTGGTGTGTCCCTTTGAGAAGTGATTAAGAGTACCTTTAGGCATATACATATATGAGTAATTGAATGATAAATTACTTTACTTTGAAAGTTGTGTACCCGACTCGGAAGGGGGTCGTTAAACAAATCCAATGTGCATGTTAACTGAAGGTCATGGCATTGGTAGGACGGAAGGGTCCTGCTCTAATTAGATTGGTGGCTCGCTACCCCAATTTATTAGGGAACGCGTATGATGTGGTACTACAACTGGGCCCTGGAGATATTGTATTTTCAAGTACTTACCATTATGGAACTGCTTTTGAAAAACATATTATTTTCTCATTGTGAGATAATCTTGTTCCGTAAAGTACTTAGAGATATTTGATGTGATGTTTATGATGCTTGATGAGATGCTTATGATGCTGACAATCTTGTTCTATCTTGATTACTGAGTACATGATATGATGTATCGATATGGTTTTGCGAGTAGGCCCGGATTCTTACTAAGCATGTTTTGCTTACTAGTTCCTGTTATTTTTCTTATGCTGCAGATAGCGGTAAGAAATACTCGAACTAAAGGAAGAGGCAGAGGGAAGGCTGGAGGATGTGTGTGGTGATGGCTCGGGAAAGAACGAAAGATTCTATCTACCTTGTTTTTGTCTAGAATCTAAACTGCTTCCAATAATTGCTATTGAAATTGTATTGCTATACTCTGAATGGGTGATTGAGTTAGTGATATGGAACCTATGTTATGCTAGATAATGCTATCATTAATGTTTAAATTTTGTAGAATACATGCTAAGAAAAATGCTAGTTATTTACTAGTTTCTGTTTCTTATGAATGCCTCTTTTGCATGTATCTAAGACTAGATAACTCTTGCTATATTCCTATGTTTTATCTTGTTCAAACCATGTTTATTCCATGCTATAGTGTGTTACATGATCTTCCTATTAGGTTGTAAATGCATGTAGATATAAAAGAAATGAAAAACCATGCTTGGTAAATTAGTCTTCAATAGGCATGCCTACTACATTTCTTGTATGTAACTATTTTTTTTGGATATACATGCTTAACATGATTGTATGATATGAGTGTATGGACCCGTAACCCCGCCTTTAGGGTAGATATAAGGTCGGGCATTACACTCTGTGCAATCCCCTACACCTAGAAAAATCTTTCCAGCTGGAAATGCATCTGAAATGTCTTCTGAAAAATCCTCAGTCTCAGCAGTAAGTACTCTCTCAGCCCCTCTGAATCAATAGCTCCTCCAGAAAAATCATCTAGAAATCCCTCAGCCTCTAATTCTGTCTGCTCCAGCTCCTCAAGAATATCCATGCTCATGATGGAGTGGTCCTCTCTCGGATGCTTCATAGCATCAAAAAGACTAAACTGAACAACCGTGTCTCCCACCTCCATCGAGAGTGTGCCAGCATAAACATCAATCTTTGTTTTGGCAGTCTTCAGAAAAGGCCTCCCATGGATGAGTGGGGATCTACTTGCAAGATACTCTCCCTCCATGTCTAGAATGTAGAAGTCCGCTGGGAAAATCAACTCTTTCACTTTAACCAACACATCTTCAATAACTCCTGTCGGGCGGGTCTGGCTCCTATCTGCTAGCTGAATCACAACTCCAGTGGGATGTAGAGGACCAATGCCAAGCATCTGGAAGACTGTCCTAGGCATGACATTAATAGAAGCTCCTAAATCAAGCATGACATCATGTAGTGTGGTGCTCCCTATCTCACAAGATACAGTGAACATGCCAGGGTCTTCACATTTCTGAGGTATGGCATGGATAAGTGATGAATCATTCTTCCCCATGCTGCCCATTTCATTTTCCTTAAGCTTCCTCTTGTTAACACAAAGATCTTTCAAAAATTTCGCATACTTAGGAACCTGTTTAATCATTGTCAGCAAGGGTACGTTAACTTCAACATTACTAAAAAGTTTTACCAGCTCATTGTACTCTTTTTGCTTTCTCCTCCTCCACGTGTCTTTTGGTTGGAGTTCTCCCCTGTGGAAAAGGCAAGGGCACTCTAAATTCTTCCTCTTGAATTGAAGATGGAAGGGCTGAGTTGTGAGCTGCTGCCCTATTTTTTGGAGCTGCTGTAAAATCTGTCTCGCCACTGATTTCTTCTCCGTTTTCCACCAAATTTGGAGGATTACTTGAGGAAAGAGTTGGGCACGGGCTAGGGGTGGGATCAGCTGAATTTGAAGTCATTTCATGGCTGTTTTGGGCTAGAATTGATGTTGATGTCCGGTTTTCTGAAATTTCAGCTCTTGGACCATTTGGAGATGAAGTAATCTTCCCACTCATCAAATAAATAGCACTCACATTTCCTTTAGGATTAGGAACAGTTTGGGAAGGGAGTTGACTTGATCCTTGAGCTTGATTTTGATTAATCTCGCTAGCCAATTGTCCTATTTGCCTCTCAACGTGTTGATTATGTTGTTGTTGTTGTTGTAGAACTTGTTGTATTTGTTGTTGTCAAGCTTGTTGTTGCTGCATCATCTGTTGAAACATATCCTCAACCCTCTGTTGGGGCACATTTCCTCCACTTGAGCTTCCATAGCCTCCTTGGTTAGCATATTGCCTTGACTGATTTTGAAAAGATGAAGTAGGCTGAAATTGTGGAACATAGGGCTGTTGGGGCTGATAGGAGGGTGGAATTTGCTGTTGATAGTGCTGATTAGAGGGCTGAGTTGCTTGGAAACCTTGCTGAGAGTTGTAGCCTTGAAAGTTCTGATTTTGAAGTGGAAAATTCTGATTTTGAAATCCTTGATTGTAGGGCTGTGAAATCTGATTATGGGGCTGGGAAGGCTGAAAATTTTGTTGGTTTTGAGTTTGGAAATCTGGAAATGATTGAAAACCTTGCTGCCCTTGATGATATTGCTGGAATTGAGGTTCGAATTGCTGAAATTGTTGCTGAGTTGGTTGGAAATTAGGCTGAATTGGAGGCTGAAAATTTTGGTTCGACGGCTGAAAAACTTGCTGATTATTCTGAGTTTGCTGGGGCTGCTGGAAATTCTATAGAGGCTGCTGTGAGGGCTGTGGTTGAGGGTTTTGTTGGCAGAAAGCGTTCCCGTACCTCAAATTTGGATGATTCCTCCAACCGAGGTTATAAGTAGAGGAATAAGGATTATTTCTTGCTTGAAATTGTCCTCTTACTAATGTTGCTACTGTCTCGTCTTGTTGGAGGGTGGGGCATGAGTCTGAGGTGTGCTCTTGACTAGAGCAAATGCCACACACACTTATCATTTGACTTGACTGTGGAGGTACAGAAAGATTTGAGCCTTGATTTGCATTATTAACCTTCAATTCTTTAATAAGTGATGTGATTTCTACCAATGAATTCCTTATCTCTTTCTGATCAGTAGGAACTATCTGAAGTTCACCCACTCCTCTGGTAGTCAAGGCTCTGCTTTCAAATTGTTGGGAATTCTCAGCCATATTAGAAATTAGCTCCCTAGCTTGCATTGGCGTTTTGTTCACTAGGGCCCCTCCAGCTGCAGCATCTATCATAACTCTGTCCATCTGTAGCAATCCCTCATAAAAGTATTGAATCAAAAGTTGCTCACTAATCTGATGCTGGGGGCAACTTGAACACAGCTTGTTGAATCTCTCCCATTAATCATATAGGGTCTCACCTACCACTTGCTGAATACCGCAGATGCTTTTTCTGATTATAGCTGTTCTGGAGGCTGAGAAATATTTTTCCAAAAATGCTTTCTTCATGGAGATCCAACTAGACACATGTCCTGTAGGTAGATAATAAAACCAGTCTTTTGCCGCTCCTGCCAGTGTGAAGGGAAAAGCTCTCAGCTTGATATCTTCTTCAGAAATGCCGTGTAACACCCAATAATTTTCTACTATTATTAGGGATTTTTCGGAATTTTTATAGCATTTTTTGGAATTAAAAATAAAAAGAAAAAAATGTAGGGGTCGGGTGGGATTTGATCCCGCGACCACAAGGGAAGCAAAGCCTTAAGGGCATCCAAGTGACCGGCTGGGCTAAGGTATCAAGCACAGAAAAGTATGAAGCGAAATAATATTATAGTTGATTTAGCCCGTTTCATGAAGAGGTATTTAAACTTCAACTTAAGTTGTGTTAAGACCCCTCTTAGGGTTTCGGGAGGCCGCGCGAGCAAAGGAGAGGGGGCTGCGAAAACAGGAAAAAAGGGGGGGTTTTCTTCCTCCTTCTTCTTCCTCTTGAAGTAGAAAACCTAGGGCTTCTTCCCTAGGGCCAAGGGTGAAGTTTTCTTGCAAAGGAAGAGGAAAAGAACCCTACGCTAGAAATTTCGAGATACTTAGTGAGTTTTCTTCAAGAAAAGGGTAAGTAGATCACTCACCTGCAATAGAAGTAGTTTCCGTTATGTCGTTTCCGATGTAGAACCTTGATTTTATGATCTAAGTGCATGTTTTAAGTTTATGCTAATTGCGTGTCTTAAGTTTATAAAGAGAACATGTTTATTAACTTAGAACTTGGTTTTGATTAAGTTTTGGTTGTGTTACCTAAGTATGATAAGACTAAATTCTTGAAAAGTCCCAAAAATGAGTTTTGGGTTAAGGGCACGCAAGGTGCTCGATGAAAGTTCCAAGTAAGAAAGGTAAAGTTTTGTAGTGCAAAAAGTTATGCAAAAGGAAAGATAGCTTGATAATTATAAGCTTTATGAGTAAGAAAGTATTTTACTTTTGTAAAGTAACATGTATCGGGCAAAAGAGAGGCCCACAGAAAGTTAGAAAGAAGCTCTAATAGGGTGCGGTGGCTAGCTACCCCAAACCTATTAGAGAAGCACGCAATTGGTACATTGATACCATGGTACAATGTCAAGGCCTAAAGAAAGTTGAATATTATTTTCAAGTATATAAGTATTTACAAGTGTTTTAGCTTTGAGTACATGTCTTTATTTCAATAAGTTCACATTGATACTTTGCAAGCATGATAAAGGGTAAGAGTAAAGAGGTAAGTATTTTTAATATATGAGCATGTTAAGTTTGCAAATGTTTTATGCAAGTAATGTTTTCATCATGATTGAGCATGATAAGTATATGTAAGTTTTCCCATGTGCATGTATTTTGGAAGTAAGCATTCTTTGAAAAGAGCATGTTTATCCCTTATCGTTTGGATTTGTGAGTTAGGATTTACTTACTAAGCAATTTGCTTATTAGTTGCATTTTCCTTCTATTGCAGATAAAGGTAAAGAAAAAGCATAAGTTAAGGAGGCGAAGGGACTTGCTTTGATGTTCAGTGGCGGCGGAACCGTGGAAGAGATCTTTGGGCTAAGTCTTGTAGAACATGTGTTTGGTTGTTTTGAAGTGGTAGAATGAAGGACTTTGTTTAAACTACGCATAGAGGTTAAGTTTGGTACAAACTCTAGAGTGTTTTGCTTACATTTTTATAGTTTTGTTAAATCTCGCAAGGATTCTAATTTCAAGTTATTGGATTCGTTTTGAGTTGCTAAAATGTTTATAAAACTAGTATAGAGTATAGAAATGGAGTTATGTCTTTGTATACATTGGAGGTATGTGAATTGTGGACTTTTGAAACAAGTTTTCAGGTCTGAAATGTAGGTTTTCAGGCGTGCCAGTCGACTGGTTCAGAACCACTCGACTGCCCTATCGAACAGTAGCTTCTGTTCGATGCACCAGTTGACTGCCAAGAGGCCAGTCGACTGGTGCCGCGCCCAGAAACTTGCTGTGGCCGATACCAGTCGACTGGCTATATAGCAGTCGACTGGTACCATTGAAAAGAAGTGGTATAGAGCAGCTGGTTAATGCTTTAGCCATGTAACTAAGAGGTCTAGGGGTCAAATCCTTGCAAAGCAAATAAAATGAAAGTTGTTTTGTTTTTTGTTGAAAAAAAAGAGAAGGAAGAAAAAAAATTTGAGCAAGTTAAGGGAAGTCAAGTAGTTGTAACTTAAAGCTTAGTATAAAAAGGTGGGTCGTTACATGCCCTGAGGCTTCATAGTAGAGCATACAACATGGAATTCGTGCCTGCCTATCTGGATCCTCTCCAGATAATCCCTGAAACTTGGGCAGCAAATTAATGAGTCCAGATCTGAGCTCAAAATCTCCCGCCAGCTCTGGATAAGCTATGCTGGAGTACTGAAATGCAGCATCTGGTGCTGCAAGCTCCTTCATAGTTCGCTGGTGATCTGCCATGTTACTCCCTGAGTGAGTGAAAATAGTCTGAATAGGAGGGATATCTGTAGTCTCAGAAAGAATGCCCTGGCTCCTCCTGGCTCTAAAAGTTCTCTCAATCTCAGGGTCGAATTCTTCTAAATCAGTACCTGAAGACCTGGTCATAAAATAAAACAAATCGCAGTAAAAGTGGATAGAGAGATAAAACAAATAAAATCAAATCAACAGATATAACATTAAGCGCAAGAATAAATCAAGAAAGATATGCAATAAGTGCACAAGTAAAAATCAAACTAATCAACTAGTTGGTTCCCCGGCAACGGCGCCAAAAATTTGACGGACCCAAAATGACTGTCACGAATGTGGGTCTCAAATTTAGATATGAATAAAATGCTGGAAACCCTTTTACAATCAAAAATATGAAAATGTAGTAAAGCGGCCTCAGGTCGTGTTTTTCCAAGGGACTAGTAGAGATAGTTGATTCTCACTTGGTTTATGTGTCGTTTGTGTTTTTGGGTTTAAAAAAAGTAATTGGATTTTGGGTTATAATCGAAAATGAAATTGCAATGGAAAAGTAAGAACCTTGAACTAATGAACTAAACAAGAAGTTGGTGTTGGGTTTTTCGGGCCGCGAAAACCGCCTTTTCGCGTCGCGGAAACCCCGAGAACCCAAAGCCATGGATCTCGTGCGAAGAAAAAAAAAATTCCGAAACAAAATCACGTATTCATTTCATGCTCAAAACTCGATCTACTCCTAGATCTAAAGAGGGATAAACCATTTTTACCTTTGGTGCGTGCCACGCTTAATCCCGCTCGCTCCTTTTGGATGTCGAATCTCTAAGACATCAAGTGCCGTCCCTCTAGAAGTATCCACGCGAACAAAGTGGATGGAGGAAACCCTTTAGGTGTGCTAGCACCTTTCAAGGGTTCGGCCAAGGGGAGAAAAAGAAGAAGAACACCAACACTTGGAGGAGGAAGAAGAGAAGACCCACAATGAGAAAAATGGAACCAAACATTGTTTTGTTCTCTCATTGTGGCCGGCCACATAATGGCCATTAATGGTCATTAAGTGGCCGGACATAATGGCCATTAAGTGGCCTGCCATAACCCCCTTTCAAATTGAAAGGGGGTTATGGCAGGCCACTTAATGGCCATTAATGGCCATTATGGCCGGCCACTTAATGGCCATTAATGGCCATTATGTGGCCGGCCTCAATGAGAGAACAAAACAATGTTTGGTTCCATTTTTCCCATTGTGGGTCTTCTCTTCTTCCTCCTCCAAGTGTTGGTGTTCTTCTTCTTTTTCTCCCCTTGGCCGAACCCTTGAAAGGTGCTAGCACACCTAAAGGGTTTCCTCTATCCACTTTGTTCGCGTGGATACTTCTAGAGGGACGGCACTTGACGTCCTAGAGATCCGACATCCAAAAGGAGCGAGCGGGATTAAGCGTGGCACGCACCAAAGGTAAAAATGGTTTATCCCTCTTTAGATCTAGGAGTAGATCGAGTTTTGAGCATGAAATGAATACGTGATTTTGTTTCAGAATTTTTTTTTTCTTCGCACGAGATCCATGGCTTTGGGTTCTCAGGGTTTCCGCGACGCGAAAAGGCGGTTTTCGCGGCCCGAAAAACCCAACAGTGGTATCAGAGCCACGTGCGAAGCACGTATTTATTTTTTTGTATGGGATACAAAATTTAGAGTAGTTTATGATTCTGTAAATTTTCTAATTTTTAGGATTTTATGAGTATTTTTCTCGTAGAGGCGAAGCAACGAGTGCGAAGCACTTGTACACTTCGGCCACCGAGAAAAACTTCTCCGAAACGGCAAGTTTCGCCCAAATAGATTTTGGGACAGTGGGTTATGCACTGTTAGATCGCGATACGACACTCACGAAATTAATTTCGTGAGTAGGGGCACCGCCCCTAACCCCCCAAGGGGCCTTGTCACGTGATTGTGCCCGAAACCCGCTTAACGGGACCACCGTGGAGTTGTGACTCATAAAATTCGTAAAATACATAGAAAAATTAGATAAATTTCTATAAAATACATAATTTTGAATTATGTACAGTAGTGTGATGGTCATGGCCCAAGACCCTATTTTAATTAGATTAAAATATGTGTGTAATTCATATTACGGCCTGCTTGCCGTTATTTGTGTTGTGTGTGTTGTATTATGATTGCGACCTACGTGTCGGCCTTTTATTTATTATTTCTATTAAAATTAGTTTAAGACTCGAATGTAACTCGAGTTTAAATTTTGTAATGTACAAAATTGAAGATGAAGGAAATTCTAGAGAAGACGGACTCGTGGGAAGCAAGCCGACAACACATGGGGTTCTGGAAGGAGGAGCTTGGAGAAGCTGCTGCCTAGACCCTAGGTTGACCAAAGGATCTTCTCATTGGCTTGTGAAGATCTTAGTAGGGCCATGACTAATCACACTTTAATTTTCTTGTATATTTTATTTTTTGCTTATATGTATGTGATGCATGTTAGTATAGAATAGAATATACATGAGTGTATGTGATGCACATGTAATGTGGGAACCACATCTTGATGTGCACCTAATACACATTTAGGTTAAATTAGATTTAATAAATGCCTAAATACGATGCACATCATCGATTAGATTAGATCTAAATCGAAATCAACTCGTATATGCCTAACGAGCCTTGATACCCATCACTACCACGATCATATGCGATTGTTGAATCTGCCAAAGCAGAGCAATGCATTTAATCATGGTGGGATGCGGAGGGACAACCTTGGTCTCGCCTATCACGCTTGGGTTAGATTGAGCTCAATTAGATTGAGTAACTAGTTAGCTCAATTGGATCGAGTCTAACTATAGGCATACTCCAATAGTTGGAAAGGTAGGACAAGATCGCATTTATCAATAGTCTTGGGCGATTTAGCCAAAGCTAACTCAAGATTATTCATAAATGTTAATTCTTGATCCTATAAACAAGAGTTGCATAGAGATGTAATTGGTAATTAGTACCTACCGATCATACTAAGTCTTGGGCGATTTAGCCAAAGCTAACTCAAGGCGTAGTATGATGTGGATCTTATCCTACGAGAATTATAGTTAGTTGGTGTGGATCTAGTAGTGTGGTTTTACCACATCTATGACTCGATTCTACCAAAGCCCTATAATTCAGTGGGAGCATCATTTAATTAAAGGCCTAGTTAAATGATAAATAAAATATGATACAATGGTGGATATTTATTTTCTGCATTTTATGTTGTAGATTACCATGTCAAACACGAACACTCTCTCTCTACGATCTGTTCTTGAGAAGGACAAGCTCCTAAGAGCTAATTTCCTGGACTGGTACAGGAATCTGAGGATAGTCCTCACGCAGGGACGTAAGCTGTACGTTCTGGAGCAAGCAGTTCCTGATGCACCACCAGCCTCTGCCGCTCATAGTGTTAGAGATGCTCATCAGAAGCATCTAGATGACGCGTTAGACGTGTCATGCCTAATGCTATGCTGTATGTCTCCTGAGCTTCAGAAGCAACATGAGAAAATGAATGCTTTTGATATGATTGGCCATTTCAAGCAACTATATCAAGGGCAGGCAAGGCATGAGAGGTTTGAAGTGACTCAGGCCCTCTTTTCATGCAAGATGAAAGAGGGAACCCCTGTAGGAACTCACGCACTCCAAATGATTGGGTACGTCGAGAACCTCGAGAGGTTGGGGTTCCCTTTGGGCCAAGAGCTGGCTACTGATCTGATCCTGCAATCGTTGCCGGTGAGTTACCGTCAATTCGTCATGAACTACAATATGAACAAATTAGACAAACCACTGCCCGAGATTCTCAACATGTTAAGAACTGCTGAGCCTAATCTCACCACTGCCAAGTCCAGTACCGTCCTAATGGTACAAAAGGGCAAGGGTAAGGCCAAGATGAAGCCCAAAGGTAAGGGTAAGACCCAAACCAAGGGCAAAGCCAGCTCTTCAACACTCAAACCTAAAGGTGGGGTTGCTAAGGATGCTACCTGCTTCCACTGCGGTAAGACTGGGCATTGGAAGCGGAACTGCAAGGTATACCTAGAAGATCTGAAGAAGAAGAGAAGTGAGACTTCTACTTCAGGTATAAATGTTATAGAAGTCAACCTTTCTATTTCTACATCATGGGTATTAGATACTGGGTGTGCTTCTCACATTTGTACTAATGTGCAGGCGCTGAGAAATAGCAGGGCATTGGCCAAGGGCGAGGTGGACCTACGAGTAGGCAATGGAGCAAGGGTTGCTGCTGTTGCTATAGGGACTTACTTTCTATCTCTACCCTCTGGGCTTGTACTGGAATTGATAACTGTTGTTATGTACCTGTACTAACAAAGAATATCATTTCAGTTTCATGTTTAGATAACAAAGGTTTTTCATTCATAATAAAGGACAAATGCTGTTCTGTTTATTTAAAGGATATGTTCTATTGTAGCGCACATCTGATGAATGGCCTCTATATTCTAGACTTAGAGAGCCCTATCTATAACATGAATACCAAGAGGTTGAGATCAAATGAGTTGAACCCAACCTATCTCTGGCACTGTCGCTTAGGCCACATAAATGAGAGTCGCTTGTCCCAGCTCCATAAGGATAGTTTGCTGGACTCATTTGATTTTGAGTCATATGAGACATGCGAGTCATGCCTTCTAGGCAAGATGACTAAGACTCCCTTTAGTGGACATAGCGAAAGAGCGACAGACTTGTTAGGACTCATACATAGTGATGTATGTGGCCCTTTCAATGTCGCTGCCAAAGGTGGTTACAGGTACTTCATCACATTTACTGATGACTTCAGTAGATATGGCTATGTGTATTTGATGACACATAAGTCAGAATCCTTTGAAAAGTTCAAAGAATTCAGAAAAGAAGTACAGAACCAACTTGGCAAGAGTATTAAGATACTTCGATCAGATCGAGGTGGAGAATACTTGAGCCATGAGTTTCGTAACTACCAAGCTGAGTGTGGGATTCTATCCCAACTCACTCCCCCTGGAACACCACAGTGGAATGGTGTATCCGAAAGGAGGAATCGTACCTTATTAGATATGGTACGATCTATGATGAGTCACGCAGATCTTCCTATATCCTTTTGGGGATATGCTCTAGACACGGCAGCGTTCACACTAAACCGTGTTCCATCAAAGGCTGTCATGAAGACACCATATACGATATGGACAGGGAGGAGTCCCAAGATGTCTTTCATGAGGGTTTGGGGTTGTGAGGCTTACGTACGACGTCAAGTCTCAGACAAACTGGGACCCAAATCTGATAAGTGTTATTTCATAGGGTATCCCAAGGAAACGAAGGGATACTACTTCTACATTCCTAGTCAGCACAAAGTGTTTGTTGCTAAGACTGGAGTATTTCTAGAAATGGACTTTGTTTCTAGAAAGACTAGTGGGAGTACGTTCAGTCTTGAAGAAGTTCAAGACATGGATAATAGCACTGAAGCCTTGATGGAAGTTGAATAGGAACCACAAAGTGTGGTGGTTGATGATGTTGTTGCACAAGAAGCTGTGGAACAACAACCTGTTCATGTAGACCTACCTCTTCGCAGGTCTGATAGGGTACGTCGTCAGCCTGAGAGATACTCATTTCTCTTGTCTGACCATGATGACGTTATGCTCGTTGAGAACGAGCCTACCTCCTATCAAGAAGCTGTGATGAGCCCAGATTCTGAGAAATGGCTAGAGGCCATGAGATCCGAGATGGATTCCATGTACACCAACCAAGTATGGACTTTGGTTGATCCACCTGAAGGGGCCAAACCCATTGGGTGTAAGTGGGTCCTTAAGAGAAAGACTGACATGGATGGACTTGTACATACCTATAAGGGTAGACTAGTAGCTAAAGGTTTCAAGCAAATTCATGGTATTGACTATGATGAAACTTTTTCTCCAGTCGCGATGTTCAAGTCCATTAGGATCTTGCTTGCTATTGCAGCATACCACGATTATGAGATCTGGTAGATGGACGTCAAAACTGCGTTTCTGAATGGAAACTTCCTCGAGGAAGTGTACATGACACAACCTGAGGGTTTTGTAGATCCAAAGCATACTGGTAGAGTATGCAAGCTGCATAAGTCCCTTTATGGACTAAAGCAAGCTTCTCGAAGCTGGAATCTTCGATTCGATGATGCAATCAAACAGTTTGGTTTCATCAAGAATGAAGATGAACCTTGTGTCTACAAAAGGGTTAGTGGGAGCACAGTTGTCTTCCTTGTTTTGTATGTAGATGACATACTACTCATTGGGAATGACATTCCTTCACTACAGTCTGTGAAGACTTGGTTGGGGAATTCCTTCTCAATGAAAGACTTAGGTGAAGCAGCCTATATTCTAGGCATAAAGATCTATAGAGATAGATCTAAGAGATTGCTTGGCCTAAGTCAGAGTACATTCATTGATACCGTTTTGCAACGGTTTGCCATGCAGAATTCCAAGAAGGGAAATCTGCCAGTGTCACATGGCGTGAGTCTTTCGAAGACTCAAGGTCCCTCTTCTAGAGAGGAGAGAGACCGCATGAGCAAGATCCCTTATGCCTCAGCCATAGGATCTATCATGTACGCCATGTTATGTACTCGTCCTGATGTCTCGTATGCTTTGAGAATGACGAGCAGATACCAGTCAGATCCAGGTGAACGTCACTGGATAGCAGTCAAGAATATTCTTAAGTACTTGAGAAGTACTAAAGAATATTTTTTGATATTTGGAGGCGAAGAGGAGCTAACTGTAAAAGGTTACAGTGATGCAAGCTTCCAAACTGACCAGGATGACTACAGATCGCAGTCAGGGTTCGTGTTTTGCTTAAATGGTGGCGTTGTCAGCTGGAAGAGTTCAAAGTAGGATACAGTTGCTGATCCTACAACAGAAGCTGAGTACATTGCTGCATCTGAGGCAGCAAAGGAGGCAGTTTGGATCCGCAAGTTCATTACTGAGCTTGGAGTGGTTCCTAGCATAGCCGACCCAGTACAGCTCTATTGTGACAACAATGGAGCTATTGCGCAGGCTAAGGAACCTCGTTCACACCAGCGGACCAAACACATACTACGGCGTTTCCATCTCATTCGAGAGATCATCGATCGAGGAGATGTGAAGATATGCAGAGTACCCACAGAGGCTAACATTGCAGATCCCTTGACCAAGGCTTTGGCACAGACCAAGCATGATGGTCACACTAGGTCATTGGGTAGTAGATACTACAGTGATTGGCACTAGTTCTAGTGGGAGATTGTTAGTGAAAGCCCTAGAGCCAATCATGTGATGGTTGTTGTATGGACTCATTGTATCATATTTCATATATATATATAAAGGCATTTGATTATGGTTATTATACTTACTTGTATTGGTGCCAAATAACTAAGTGTAATAATGTCCTTGGTAGTAGTGTTCTCTATATCATCTCACTATCGATTCAACCAATCGATTGATATAGATATGAACCTACTACCAAGGACGTTATTACACTTAGTTATTTGGCACCAATACAAGTAAGTATAATAACCATAATCAAATGCCTTTATATATATATATGAAATATGATACAATGAGTCCATACAACAACCATCACATGATTGGCTCTAGGGCTCTCACTAACAGTTGGCACTAAAGAACTCAACTAATGGAAACCTAATTAAGCACTTACCAAATTTTTGGGAAACTGATTTCTGATTTCAACAAAACAAAAGAAATGCTAAGCAATGAGGTAAAGGCAGTGATGGGAGTTTTCGGAAATAAAGAAGCCTAACACAATTACTAGCATGCGAAATGTAGAACTCAAACAAACAATGCAACTCAACTAGCTAAAGTGTTTTTGGAAGCCAACCACTGCCAACAAAATTCAGAAATGAGTGAATGCAAACTTATTGATTTCAAACACAATCTTATGCCACAAAAACAAGTTAAATTTCGATGCAAATAGATCCAAAGCAGTTGGCACGCAAGGGAAGACTCTTTGTGCCAAAAACTATCTCCAAATTAAGAAATGAGTGATCTTTCAACTCAACTTTTTAAGCTGATTGGTTCGATTGGGAAACAAGGATATTAGGAAAGAACTAAGCAAGATTCAGTAAAGGAATTGAAACTGAAATCAGAACTTGAGAAGCAAAAGTAAATCAGAAACCGGATGTGCTGAAGTTAAGGATGCAGAAATTAAAGGATTAGCTACAGAATTTTCTTTCGCAATAGATCAAAGGCTAAGCTAGCTAATGCAAAACAAATTCGAGCAACTAATCTAGGTGCAAGGAAACTTAACTGGCAATTACTTAACAGAAACTAGTGAAATGGGACTGAAAATTCTGATAAGCAATAATTCAGCTTGGCACGCAGCAACACAACTTGGCACGCAGCAAACTAAACAAAAGTGAACTGAAATTTAACTCAATCGATCACTAAACAAGTTCCTAAATTACTGAACTCGAAGATTAAAAACCTAATGAAACCAAACAATTCAGAAATACAAACTAAGACAGCTGATAAAACTGAAAATCTAAAACAGAGTTACGCAGAAATGAAACTACTTGCAAAAACTGAATTGTAAACTAATTAAACTACTCCTCGATTCCTTCCAGAGCTCACAATCTTCTTGGTCGTCAAGCAAGAGCTGGCTTCGAACCCATGGGCTCAGCAAATCAATGGAAAACAACTTCAATCCATCAATTCTGCTCAAACTGCTTCAGCTGGGAAAATTTCGATCCGAGCTCTTCAATCTCGGCTTGTTGAGCTGCGATGATGATTTGGAGACGACCAGAGCTCACCTGAGAACCCCTACAAGTGGCTCAGGTGATCTGAAATTGATTGTAACTGAGATTTAAGCTCTCGGACCACAGAGAATGCGAAACCCTCAACAACTCTGTCCGGATGGAAGTCGAGCTGAATTCTTGATCAAAACTGTCTTCCAAGGATTCAGATTATGATCTACGGATGAAATCGAGGTGGTCACGCCTTCTTGGATGAAAAATTTTCGGAAACGATGAAGAACAAATGAGAACGATGAAGAACGGCGAAGACGCGACGAGGGTGAGCTGCGCAGGATTTCTGATTAAATACATATGAGTGGACGGTCCAGATTGATTTGGATGAATCCAACAGCTGATCTTGCTCTGATTTGATCCAAATTTTGATGATGATGATCTGGGGTCAGGATCTGCCTCATGGTAGCTCGGATCCTCCAGATGTGCAACGGATGGTCCAGATCAACCTAATCTTTGAATGGACGATCTAGAGCCCTCCAAGCTTGATCCAACAGTTGATTAAGCTCTGATTAGAATGAAACCTTCAGATCTTGATCAGGGTGCTTGATCAACCCTAGCCCTAGCTCGGATTGCTTCAGATGGTCCCGAATGGCTCAGATCTAGCCGCTCTTGAATCGGACGACCCAGATTTAATCATAATCTTGATAATTCGATCTGGGTCACTTCCGACTCAAGTTTGACCCAATATGCCCTAGATCTATGAACCTTTTATGCCTACAAAAATAGATCAAGAATTTAGTGGCCAATTAATCCAAATATGTGTAAATTTGCAATTAAGTCCAAAATAAGAGTAAGTTCTAATACCTAGGGCAATTTCATAATTAAGAAATAAAAACATAGGTCAAACATAGATTTTAGCAATTAAAATAATCAATAAAATGGTATCTATCAAAGTACCGGAGGAGCACCGGTGTGGTCTTGCATTTGTAGATAAATTACCTAGGGAGGTAACTAGGGCTAGGAGCTCAAGGGAGAGCTCTAGAAGCCAAAATGGGATCCATGGTCAATGGATCTCAGGAGGTTTTCTCCTAGGGGATTAGATGGTCTATGGAATGTGCCAAAAGGGTTGGAAGACTAAGATGAGTCTTAATCCTAGGGAATTGGCACATTAAAATAGATTTACGGTGAAAAAAGATGGAAAATGTGATTATAATTGAGAGAAATTGGTTTTAATGTGTAAATGTCATATAACTTGATGCTATTAATGTATTATGAATGAGTATGGGAAGAAGCATCAAGAAAAGATCCAAATTAGAACTTTTAGTTGAGTTTAAATGACCCAATTTGGATAGTTTTGAAATTTGTACCAATCTTGGGATTTGGAATAGTTTTGTTTGAAAACATATGTTTCCCAAGTAGATATAGGCTTCACGAATCTCTCCACAAAATTTTGGATTTCTTGGAGATCTATCAAATTAATTAGGCATTTCTGAAATTAGATTGAGAAACTAGAATTTCAAGTATCAGTCGACTGGCTCAGAGCCAGTCGACTGGTCCAGAACACAGAAACATTCTGTATGTTTTATCAGTCGACTTTCCCAGGGGCAGTTGACTGGTATTCACTTGAAAAATATTCTGTGAGGTTTCGTAGTCAACTGCCTTGGGGGCAGTCGACTGATACGCGGGATTCTATAAGAACCAGACCGCACGGGGGTGGCGAAAACCTAGGGTTTTGGAGTGCCACCCCCGTCGATTTCTCCTTCTCCAGAGCTCCTCTTGTGTTCTAAGCCTCTCCCAAGCTCTAAAATCCTTCCCTAAGCCTTCTCTATCTCCAATCTACAACCTAGGGTTTGTGAGACCTCCTTTCTCAAGTCAAGATTACTTATTACCATCATGAAACGTTTGGGAAAGAGGTAAGAACTTGGATAGGTCAATTTTTTTCCATTTAAACTATGATTTGGAATTAATGTGACGATTTTTGTATGTTTTCTTTGTCTTTTTTTCCTTTGTGGGGGTGGTTTTGTTGGGACCGGGTGCATGTCGACAAGGATACGGGTTCGTAAAATTTTAAATTTTTACGTGCAGCGGAAGAATTAGCATAAAATAATTTCCTAAATTATTTTAACCTCGTATCTAGCATGCAACCTTATGGTGTGTTGACATAATCATAAATTAAAACTTTGCGGAAAAGTAAACTAATTTACCAAGTACCTCGCGTAACTCAAAGTAAGGGACAAGATCCAACCGTAGCGTCCCTTGGAAGCTTCGCCTTTATTCGCGTCCACGCCGAGTTCTCTTCGGGATGACTTCGCAAAGTCACGAGTTTTGTGCCGACAAGAACTACTAGATTCTCGGAAGGCACAACTAGAAGAACAAGAGAAAAGATAGGAAACTAACCACCAAAGTAACGGAATTGAAATTCCGGGAAGAGAGGAGTTGTGATCCGCTTCTTCTTCTACTTGGTTGGCTTCTCCTTCTTCTTGATAGCTCACGGCAACTTGAAGTTGGAGGTGCGCCGGCCCTAGCTCACAAGGAGGGCGTCGGCCCTAGGATGCCTCAATGGCCGCCGACCCTAAAGGGAAGGAGGGAGGCGAGGAAGAGAATAGAAGAGAGAGAGGGAGAGGTTAGCTTTATTTCAACTAGGAATTAAAGGCTTCCCTTTGGTTCCTTATATAGTTGCTTCTCCCTTGCCAAGTCTCCTCTTAACGGAATTAACGGAATTAGTTATCATAAGAAATTTATCCTATAACTTCTCTTATGAATTATTCCATTTAAACCAAGTTTTATTATAACTAACTTTATAATAAAACAAATTAGTTATCATAAGAAATTTATCCTATAAATTCTCTTATGAATTTTATTATAACTAACTTTATAATAAAACTAATTAATCTCTCCTTTTATTATGGAATAAATTTTATAAGAAATTTATAAACTTTCTTATTATGGAAAAATCAATTGATAATTGATTTTATAAAATTAAAATAAACTATTCCATGGATCATTTTAATTTTCATAAAAAGAATAAATTTCTATAAATTTATTTATATAAATTTCTTTACATAAATTTATTTATCCATAATTTATAAAACAAATCGCACTAGATTTATTTTATTAATTAAACCAATTAAATTGGTTTCTTCCCTTTAATGTGGCCGGCCAACCCAAGGGGTTTGGCACCCCCTTTGGCCGGCCAAACCAAGCCGAACCAATCGCGAATTAAACTCATTTAATTCGCCCAATAAGCCTTCAAAAGACTTAGCCATTTTTAGCTTCCATTGCGCCTCTGATAAATTCAGATTCGACTTATTTCTCTTGATTGGAAAATCCAATTTTCAACTCATTTTAAATCCCTCGGATTACTCGTAGTGCGTGTGACTAAATAGGCTTTCGATTTATGTTGGCCGTCTATAATCAACTAATTATAGAACGATCATGAGTGGCACCTAGTAGTACATCATGATCTCCAATTAATCGAAAGATCAATGATTTGACCCCAGAAGAAATTATTCTGAAACCCTTCAGCAGCTCTAATGAATCGTGCCCCATTCCCTTCACCAACTTATACCCACTTGGATCAGGACATGGTTTATTTGTGTCAGTCCCCACTAGGCTGACTACGTCACACCTAGCCCAAGTAATGTCTTTCTCGTCCTTTGGATTTCTAATTACTCTCATGTATTTTAGAGACTCGCACTCTAAACATGATATACTCTGGCCAGAGGTTTTGAGTAACAATCCGACGATAGGCCTGGGTATACTTCTCCTCGCAAGGAGTGGTGAATCCTTTGTAGGCTGTTCAAACATCTTCGGGCACTTCGGCTTATACCCAATCATCCTGGGTCCACACCTCCTTGGAGATGCTTGTTTAAGATGTTAAAGTATAAGTCTCCATGACCAAGATGACTTGAACACCGCAAGTCAAAGGAACATCGCACTTAAGCCGCAGTAAGAACTTCATTGACATATCTAGATAGATAACCATATGAAGTCTTACAGCTAGTCACTCCAATGAACTAGTTCCCTTAACTAGCATCCATGTTTATCTCCGGACATCCCAATGTCACCAGCCAGTGAGAATCAGCTGATTAGAGAATAACCCAAGCTAGTCTCAACAGAATTGATAGTGTCCGTATTTATCAATTCATCGACAAGGGATATTTTCAATACTTCACATTTGCACATTTAGAAATAATCACTAGTTGTGATCCCATCACAAATTCTCTTATGCTGTGAGTTGTATTGCGGACATTCAGTAGATGAGTTTAAGATCCCAATCAAATACACAAGCATGTATACTCAAATAGTGAATTATCATTAAAATAAATGTTTTACAATCATAAGGCGATTGCCTTAGGACACTTCTCTCATATCACTAACAGGTTTGGTATACATCCATGTGTATGCCCCATTTTAGTTTGGTCTCTAAGCGACCAAGGGGTGAGGGATCCTCACGACAAGGTCAGAGACAGTCGAGAGAGTCTAGATTCCGGTCCGTAGAGTGTAGGAAGAGGTTTGACGACAATGAGTCTGTGATAATGAATTATCGGTATTTAAATAGGGCCTTCTTTCAAGAAAAGTCCCCACAGGTTTCTGAGATGATCACATACTTTGGGATAGAGCAATTGGTCTACTGTCGTCATGATATTAATTTGGACCTTTGGAAAGAATTTTATGCAAATCTTACTTGCATTGATTCTGATAGTAGTTTATACGAGTCCATGGTAGTAGGAGTTCGCATTCCCTTCTCACCCGCCATCTTAGGTGAATTTTTAGGGTGTAGGATATCACATAATGCATCCACTTACTTCCCTACTGTTGTTGAGCCTCTCTCTCTACATGACGTTACCATAAATCAGATTCATATGGATTACTTTAGGAGGCATCGACATGACACAGAGCGCATCTTTGATGCCAAGCATATGAGTCCATTTAGCCATGTGTTGTACAAAATTGTCAGAGTGTTTATTTCCCATCATCACCAAGGGACGGGCTAGGATTAGACTGCCACATTTGGTGATGATGTATGCCCTAGAGAGGAGATTTGATATTGATGTCTCCCTGCATGTATTTATAACCATTTGTCATTTTCCCCATAGTGTCAATGGGAAAATTTACATGTGCTTCTGCCACGTCCTGACCGAGTTCTTTGAGTCTCGGGGTATCCATGTGTCTAGTGGTCAGGTCCATCACCTATCCAAGGATTATGATCAAATTGGCACACGCCAGCTATCCTTGGCAGGTATTGAGTGTCGACAGGGGGAGTTTATTTGGAGGCAGCGTCCGGAGTCCTCCAGCTCTGATGAGGAGCCAGCTAATGGAGTTACACGCGAGGAGTTCTCCCAGCTCCGGGTTGATGTTCACGGCCTCCAGGAGGACCTCCATAGTTATCAGCAGCAGCAGTTGGGCTTCCAACAGACCATTAAGGCTGAGGTTCAGGGGTTCCGAGGCCAACAGGATGAGATGCTTGAGATGATACGCCAGCTGCACCTGACATATCAGGCCCCTCCTCCTCCAGGCGATGATATGATGTAGACTTGGTTATCTTTAATGAGCTTTATGTTGAGAGCGCTTTATTTGAGTATTACATATATCTCTCAAACACTTATTCTGGCATTGTTGTAACGCCCAAAAATTCTCAAACCTAATTTTAGAAATATCCTAGAATTAATTATGAATTTATGGATATTTTTATAGAATTTTTCCATGGACAAATAAGGCAAAAAATGCATAAAAATAGAATGCGCAGTAAAAAAATTTAAGTGGGGTTTGAAGCCTAGACCTATAAAATGAGAAGAGAAAGACTTACCAAGTGGGCTAATGTGTTTTCGTTGAAATAGAATAGAGGGAAGGATAAATAAGTTAAAGTTAGTATTTAACTTAGGGTTTATTGTATAACTTAATATAAATAAGGAATTAAAGAATTAAAGGAGGTGTTTTGAGGTTGCGTGAGCCCTAGGTGCGCCGACGCCCCCTCCTCTTCTCCTCTTCCTCTCTTGCATCTCCTCCTCCTTCTCTCCTCTTCTCTTGCCGCCCAAGACAAAGGGGAAGCAAAGGGAAGGTCTCAAGAGGCCCTATTCTCTACGGGGACCCTCGTAGACGCGAGGAGAACTCCAAGAAGCAAGAAGAACGTTGTAGTTCGACGTTCCCTCAGGAATTTCAGATTTTTATTCGTAAGAAAACCTAGCGCAGGATGTAAGTATCCCTCACCTGCAGTATAAGTAGTTTCGGTTGATTTTTCATATGCTTTATTTCCTTGTATTTATGCTTTACGATTAGAAATCGTAAATTATGAACAAGCACGCACATTAGGTGTTTGTTAAAATGTTCAGTTCAGTTAAAGTTATTGAAAGCATTAAAGAATAGAAATTCTTGCTCCAGTTTTGATTGGGACCAAGGTCCAACGGGATGGGCTCCTAGTTGCCCCTAGGTTTAGATAACCTAGTAAAAGCAAGAATCAAAAAAGGAAAGAAAAGTATAAAAGACTATTTTATTTTCAGTTGGCATTGTACCGGACTTCGGTCCAGGGATAGGCTCCAAGTTGCCTCTAGGTTTAGATAACCTAGTATAGGATGGGCTCCTAGTTGCCCCTAGATTTAGATAACCTAGTAGAACCCTAATGGATTCGGGATTTACTACCTCAGGTTTATTAGGGATGCACGCACAGTTGGTACATTGCCGGGCCCACAGCAGTTGATTATTACTTTCACCTACTATATGTATTTAGTTTTCAGAAATTCATATTAGCCTGTGGTGAATTTAATAATTAGTTTTATGTTAGTTAGTTTCAGTTCCAGTTCAGATATGTATGCCATGCTATAGCTTACTTTTCAGTTCTAGTTCAGTATGTGCCATGTCTCAGTTATATGCCATGACATTCTATGATATGTATTTTAGCATGAGCCTAGCATGATCTCTTATGGATATGAGCATGTATGTGCATAGCATGTTTTACAAAAGCATAATTTGAGTTTCATAGTTTTGTGAGGCTAGATGGTACTTACTAAGCTTTATGCTTATTAGTTTGCATTTCCTTATACTGCAGATACAGGTAAAGGAAAGCACTAGTAGCGGAGGCGGCGGGCTTGATGCAAAGTGTGAGTGATGGTGGAGTTGGAATAAAAGTCTTCGGAACTTGCAAAGCATAGAAATAGTCTTTATTATGTTTTTTTAGTTTTTCCGCAATAGGTTATGTGAACCATGTATGAACTTAATTAGACTCGTTATTTGTGGTGCCTAGTATATTAAAGTAGTTTATTTACCTGTGTTAATACTTGCTTAGCGAATGTTGAATGATATGAGTTACTACTTGCAATATGGTAATTTAGATCCATCCTTAAGCTTTAGAGATAAGAACTCGATACTTTTGATTTACATGCTAAATACATAGGATATGCTTGTTTTAAGATATATGCACCATATAGAATGACATGTAGTAGCTAAGAATGCCCTTAGATATGAATAATGAATGATTTCAATAAGAAGTTGATACAAACTTGGCACATTCATGTTTAGGCTTCTACATGTCGTTTTTATGATTTCTAAGTTGCTATACATGCTAGAAACCCTCCAAAAACATGTAATAAATGCCTTAGAATAGTCGTGGAACTTTATTTATGCCATTATATTTGTTAGATATGATTTTGGTACATTGTGGCTCAAGGTTGATACATTCTAGAAATTTGAAAACTAAAATTTCAGAACTACCAGTCAACTGGGAAAACACCAGTCGACTGGTATCGGGCACAGAACTATTTGTGGCCCGACCAGTCGACTGGCATATATCAGTCGACTGGTACTATGTAAAACAAAGGTGGTGTAGAGCAGCTGGTTAGTGCTTTAGCCATGCAACCCAGAAGTTGGGGGATCAAATCCTGCCAAGATAATAAAATAAAAGTTTTGCTTTATTTTGGGCAAATTAGTACTTTCAGCATGTTTATGAATTTCTAGTCAGTAAATAGCGAAATAAGAATTTTCGAAATTCTCCCAGTTGGTTTAGCATTATTAGAAATCAGTAATTAGTCAGTCAGTTAGTCAGTTAGTAGTAGCGATCCTCCTTAAAGCTTAGTACCAGAAGGTGGGTCGTTACAATTGTACTATTTAGCTACTTCGGGGCTACGACCCTTGTGATACTTTTGTGCTACTTTTCTATGTATGAACCATTTGCTTATTTTATTTTATGAAATTTTATATCAATATTGCCTTATGAAATTTATGTCATGGATTAATGTTGCCTTTATAGTTTGAAAATCCATAAAGTGATAATTGAATGATAGAGTATGGTGTCGAATTAAAATCTTTGATTATGATTCCATACTCATCATTTAAGGAGTAATTCAAGGTTTTAATGTTGATTGTATAAATAAGGTGTATTGATATCATTGGATTTAAGGAAAATTGATGAGGGTATATGTATCTAAAGTTAAAGGATGAATAGGGGAGTTTGTCTCACATTGAAAATGCATAAAGAAAAGGAAAGAATTGAGGGCAATTCTATGTGTCAAATGATAATGGTAAGAGTTGACAAACACATAGAATTATGGATGTAGTTCAAAGTTGATACATATATGCCTATTCTTGAGGAATTTTAGGTTTGTACCAAAAGTCAAGTACGCTTGTTGTTTTTCATGAAACCATATTTTTCTAGGATAAAGTATATCTTAACAAACGTGTTTGCAAAATTTTACATTTTTTGAAATTTTGTAGAATTTTCTACGCATTTCTATATTTCGACTGGAAAATCAGAAATGGGCTTATCAGTCGACTGCCCTGGGGGGCAGTCGACTGGTGGTTCGGGCAGAATGTTATTTGTTGATTTCTGAGGGGGTTTTCAGAAATCTGGTGAGTTATATTTGGCACCAGGGGAAGGATTGCTTGGAGCAATCTTTTTAATGCTGTCAAAGGGGGAGAACTTGGGTGTTAAGTTAGGTTTGGTTGGGACCTTAAATTTGGTTGGTTTATGAAACTTGAGTGTTAAGTTGGGAGAACTTAACTTGTGTTAAGTGTTATGTTGGGAATAACCTAACGTGCTGTTGGCAATGAGAATTGAAAATTGGGAGAAAGCATAAGATAAGGGGAAGGTTGTCTCTTGTTTGTTATGCTTTGATTTTCAATTGCTATTGTTATTATTGTTGTTATGTTTACCTAACTTAACATATTGTCACACATCAAAAGGGGGAGATTATTGGGTCAATCAACCCTAAGATGATCTGGAGGATCATGGGGATTTGATGTGTGTGGTCAATATGGTTAAGTTAAGATTTATTGTTGGACTAATATGTGTACATGAGTGTGCAGGTGTACAGGTACACATAGACTTGGTTGATGTCTTCAGGTGAAGGATGACATGTGTTAGATGTGTATACTGAAAGACATGACTTTTATTATATGAACATCTTTTATGAAAAGAGAATCGCACTACACTATGTGTTTGTTTATAATAGTACAAACACGAAGTCCCATTGCTTAACATTGTAGATAACATGGTATGTGGTGTTACATGGAAGATCATGTTATCAGTGGCTTACTTAGCATAAATAGAGGCTCACAATCTAGATGGAATTGGACAACCCATCGGGAAGGTTGTAGTATAGTCAGGTGTGGTTGGTCTTGACCATAGGACTACACTAGTGTGCTATGAGTGCATTGAGCAGGACCGAAACCCGAGGTTATCCAATTTTGTTCTGACTAAATAGTTGGATAGGACCTCAGTTGTTATTATGGATGACGATCCCTTAATCCCGAAATAATATTGGGCATATATTATTATTTTTTATTTCTTTGATTTATCAAAGGGCGAGATCTATTCTGCTAGATCGACAGACCTGGTAAGTTGGGAAATAATATTAGTAATATGATGTGCTGATAATTATTGATGAAATTCGTGTCCTGGTGAGTCAGGATGATGATGCCCCCTTGATGAGCTCAAAAGCTTCATCGTGCCAAACCCTGCAGGTGGATTTGATCCGGCACGTTGAAAAGGTTGAGTGGTACTAATCAAGATCCAGAAGTTAATTAAGTTAAATTGTCAGTAAATTAATTAATTAACGGGCATGCGCGATCTTAAACATGGGGGGATGGACGGCTTGTAATATGTGGAGCCCATATGAAAATATGGGGGTTGGTGAAGTGAGTTCAATTAGGATCCTTTAGTGGAATGGATCCTAAGTAATGGATCGGGATTGGATCGATTAGCGGGCCAAGAACCAACTCCTCCTCTTGGTCCCTACCTTAGCCCTATAAATACCCTATGAGATAAAGAAACCAAACAATTAATCAACCCAAGAGCCAAGGAAAACCCTCACCCTCTCCCTCTCTCTTTCTCTCTCGGCGCCGAATAGGGAGAAGGGATCTCCCTTCGGTTTCCTCTATTCCTCCTCCACCAAGCTTCAGCCGAGACTCAAGGAAGCAAGGTAGGAATCTATTCTACATTGTTTGAGGCTTGGGAAGGGCTAAGGAGGTGCCGACGAGGAGAAGAAGGCTGCGCAAGGGCTGCCTTGCGGCGGCAGCGCAAGAGGAAAGGAGGAGTTTGAGGGGTTTTGTGGCTGAGAAGAGGGTTGTTTCTTGTCTTCTTCTTGTTCTTCTTCTTCATCTTCCTCTCAAGGTGCACCACTGATCCGGAGGGCTTAGAGCCGGCTCCGGTGGACGGTGGCGCAAAGGGAGTGGAGGAGGTGCCGGCGGCGCAAGCCCTAGGGTTTAGGGTTTTCGACCGGTTGAAGAAGTGGGTTGGTTGGTGTTCTTGGTGATCTCGGATCGTGGTAGATCGTCGACCACACGACGTTCGCGAAGGGAGGGTCATAAGGTAGAAGACCCCGAGGTGATCGGAAAGGTATAACTTTCCCTAAGCTCCTTTGTATTTCCTTATGTTGTGCATGTGTTGTGTGTATATGTCTCGTCATTTTATGTGTAAGAATTTTATGTTTTGCATACAAAATATATTTAATAAATTCTTAACTGGACCCCGACCATAAACACAAAAGCCGGCGATCATCTCGTCGCCTTTTTCATGGTCGAACGATTGAGCAATGTGCAAGGTCAATTTTGGTGATTGGCTAAGTTGCAAATTTAGATCGTTCGATACGGTACGAGACGGTCGATAGGGACGACTCTCTATTTGGATTAAAATTTTAATCCATAGGCATAGAGAGGTTTCTCGGGTCAACCAGGTATTCGCTTAGGAAACCCGCCAAGCTATAACCAACAATTGGTATCAGAGCTGAGGTTTCCGGCTTTGTGTGTTTAGGATTGGTTAATTTTGTAATTTTTTATACATTTTTATTTTGATGATGCGTGGATGTGTGTAGGCTAACTTTGTATTGCAGGCACGAGACTCCAACTTCATGGCCAAAATATTATTTGTGTGAATGTGTGTAATTTTTGTAATAATTTAATCCTCGGGGTTGACGAGGCTAGGTGTTTAATTTTGTAATTAAATACGACACATGTTTAGCCGAGTTTTTTATTTTACAGTTGATCTAGATTTCATGTACACTCCCTTGTGGAGTATAGGATCAATGATGTAAATAATTAACTCTTCATTTTGGCACGGAGAACCTGATAAGTATCATTTTCTTGACCATTTCAGGTTCTAGGATATGTTTTTGACTCATGTTTTACTTGCTTGATGGTGGATTTACCCTAAGTTCAAGGATTTACATTCATTTTAGACCTAATTGCAAATTTTGATATATTTGAATTGTTTTGTCACTAAATTGTTGATCTACATTTGTAGGCTTGGAAGGATCATGGACCTAGGTCATGTTGGGTCAAAGTTGATCAAGAGTGGACTGGATCAAGTGATCAAGCGTCGACTAATATGGACCGTCCGATGCAAAGACGGTTAGATCTAGACCATCAGAGAACTTCTGATCAATCCGAGCTGGGATTAAGGCTGATCAAGCACTTAGGTCAAGATCTGAGATTTTCATCCAAATCCAAGGAGATCCAGCCGTTGGATCAAGCTCAGAGGGCTCTAGACCGTCCATTCAATGATCAAGGTGATCTGAACCATCCATTGCAAATCTGGAAGATCCGAGCCACTGATAGATAGATCCTGACCCTTGATCAAGATCTGGGAAGTTTGATCCAAATCAGACGAAGATCAGCCGTTGGATGGAATTGAAATGATCTCAGTCGTTCACTATGAAACTATATTAACTGCTTCCTCTGTTTCAGATCGTGTCGCTCTTCGCCAGCTGCTTCGATTTTCCTTACTATTCTTCATTTCTACTGCGATTTTTTCCATCTGAAGGCGTGGCCATCTCGATCACAACCTTGGAACAAGATCTGGATCATCGGGAGGAGGTTTCCGTGGAGATTCAAGCTCGGATTCGCACCGGAGCAGAGTTGATTGAGGGTTTCGTCAATTTCTGTGATCTGATCGATTTAATCGCGATCATGTGCCATTTCCTTCCATCGGAGCTTACTGGAGGGTCCTCTGGTATTCTTTGATCATCACCAAATCATCACCACACCTCGACTTCGCGAGATCGGATTGGTTTTCTCCAGCCGAGTGCAGTCTATGAGCATAGTCGAAATTGAAGCTATTTTCCCATTGATTTGCGGAGTTGAAGGGGTTGTTGGCTTGCTCTTGTGTGACGGCAAGGAGGTCTTGAGACAAGGGAATGATTGAGGCTTAGTTTCTTATTGTATTTGCTTTTGCTTTAGCTGTAATTTCAATTCTGCACTTCATTTCTGTTTTTGACTTCGCATCAGTTGCTTCAGTGTAGCGACCCGCCTTCTCTACCTTAGACGGACCGTTACTTGTCTACTTCTTGACTCTAATGCAAGACTAAGAATGCGGAACTTTCTCTCTTTTTTTTCTGTATTTAAATCTATCTAAGAATGATATTCTAACTTTAATAATCATGCATGATACATTGGCACACTTCCTTTCTCTAAAATTCGTAAAGAAAAACCATTTTAGCCAATCAAAACAACTTCATAAACTTGAAGTTAGGACTTTTGCGGAAGTAAATAAGTTATGAAAATCTAGATGAACNTCATCCGAAGATGATGAAGGCGCGGTTGAGGAGTCACTTGATTCATCACTCTCCTCCTTTGACTCTTCTAGTGCCACTAGTGTTAGTGAGAGCCCTAGAGCCAATCATGTGATGATTGTTGTATGGACTCATTGTATCATATTTTATATATATATATATAAAGGCATTTGATTATGGTTATTATACTTACTTGTATTGGTGCCAAATAACTAAGTGTAATAACGTCCTTGGTAGTAGGTTCATATCTATATCAATCGATTGGTTGAATCGATAGTGAGATGATATAGAGAACACTACTCTTAATTATTCCTAGTCAAGTATTAACATTCAGGGACAATGTTAATGCATAGAGACTAGCATGTAGGTCAACACGATGACTTGATCTCACAAGTCATGGATATGAGATATCAAGTTGACACATGAGTATGCATTGGAGAATGTATACTGAATGACCCACCATGAGAAAGTATCATGGATCGTTATATGAGTGTCATATACTTTCTCATGTGACTATTAGTATGACTATTAGTCCTTAGACCTGAAGTCACCATAGTTCCCTACATAAGGAGTTATGTACTTTGGTTTCGTCAAACGTCACCCGTAACTGGGTGGACTATAAAGGCGATTACTGGGTATGTAACAAATTATGCGGAGGGATGTGAGTGATGTAGATGGGATCTATCCCTCCTATATGACGGGAGAGATATCATAGTCTTGATAGAGTGAGATCACTAAGTGCATGGCCATGCCCAAATAAGGCAATATGAGATATTGAGCTTATTTGATTATAGTGAGTCTACTTGGAGTTCAAGACACATAGATTGATTGGAGGATGACACGGTCTATGCTTCATAGAAGATCAATCTAGATATCGACGATAGAAGGACATTGTCACATATTATGAAAGTCATAATTAGTAGTCACATTGGTGATGTTGGATCTCAACATTCTTGTAACTTGGGTAGCAATGATGTGTTGCTAGATACCGCTCATTGCTTATGTTTCTAAGAGGTTAGAAGCATTGCCAACGTTACAAGAACCTATAGGGTCACACGCAAAGAACAAATAGATGGAGAAAAAATGAAGTCAAGTTTGACTTGGCTAAATATGGAAAGTCCATAAAAGGCAAGTTTGACTTGACCCAAATCCAAATCAAGTTTGACTTGACTTGGTTCCACTTCAAGTTAGACTTGACATGGGAGAAGAAATGGAGTCAAGTTTGACTTGACTAAATATGGAAAGTCCATAAAAGGCAAGTTTGACTTGACCCAAATCCAAATCAAGTTTGACTTGACTTGGTTCCACTTCAAGTTAGACTTGACATGGGAGAAGAAATGGAGTCAAGTTTGACTTGACTAAATATGGAAAGTCCATAAAAGGTAAGTTTGACTTGACCAAAAGGCCACCACACCTTGACTTGACCAAGTGATGACTTGGCTTGGTATTTGACCAATGATGATGCTCCACGTCATCTCCAAAGGTTGTAACCCCCCATTTGAATTTGAATTCAAATTGAAAAGGGGTTATGGCAGGTCACTTAATGGCATTAATGGCCATTATGGCCGGCCACTTAATGGCCATTAATGGCCATTATGTGGCCGGCCACAATGAGAGAACAAAAGGAGGTTTTGTTCCATTTTTCTCATGTGTGTGTGTCTTCTCTTCTTCCTCCTCCAAGTGTTGGTGTCTCTTCTTCTTCTTCTCCTCTTGGCCGAACCCTTGAAAGGTGCTAGCACACCTAAAGGGTTTCCTCCATCCACTTTGTTCGCGTGGATACTTCTAGAGGGACGGCACTTGACGTCCTAGAGATCCGACATCCAAAAGGAGCGAGCGGGATTAAGCGGGGCACGCACCAAAGGTAAAATGGTTTATCCCTCTTTAGATCTAGGAGTAGATCGAGTTTTGAGCATGAAATGAATACGTGATTTTGTTTCGGAATTTTTCTTCGCACGAGATCCATGGCTTTGGGTTCTCGGGGTTTCCGCGACGCGAAAAGGCGGTTTTCGCGGCCCGAAAAACCCAACAGTGGTATCAGAGCCACGTGCGAAGCACGTATTTATTTTTTTTTGTATGGGATACAAAATTTAGAGTAGTTTATGATTCTGTAATTTTTCTAATTTTTAGGATTTTATGAGTATTTTTCTCGTAGAGGCGAAGCAACGAGTGCGAAGCACTTGTACACTTCGACCACCGAGAAAAACTTCTCCGAAACGGCAAGTTTCGCCCAAATAGATTTTGGGACAGCGGGTTAGGCACTGTTAGATCGCGATACGACACTCACGAAATTAATTTCGTGAGTAGGGGCGCCGCCCCTAACCCCGCAAGGGGCCTTGTCACGTGATTGTGCCCGAAACCCGCTTAACGGGACCGCCGTGGAGTTGTGACTCATAAAATTCGTAAAATACATAGAAAAATTAGATAAATTTCTGTAAAATACATAATTTTGAATTATGTACAGTAGTGTGATGGTCATGGCCCAAGACCCTATTTTAATTAGATTAAAATATGTGTGTAATTCATATTACGGCCTGCGTGCCGTTATTTGTGTTGTGTGTGTTGTATTGTGATTGCGACCTGCGTGTCGGCCTTTTATTTATTATTTCTGTTAAAATTAGTTTAAGACTCGAATGTAACTCGAGTATAAATTTTGTAATGTACAAAATTGAAGATGAAGGAAATTCTGGAGAAGACGGACTCGTGGGAAGCAAGCCGACAACACATGGGGTTCTGGAAGGAGGAGCTTGGAGAAGCTGCTGCCTAGACCCTAGGTTGACCAAAGGATCTTCTCATTGGCTTGAGAAGATCTTAGTAGGGCCATGACTAATCACACTTTAATTTTCTTGTATATTTTATTTTTGCTTATATGTATGTGATGCATGTTAGTATAGAATAGAATATACATGAGTGTATGTGATGCACATGTAATGTGGGAACCACATCTTGATGTGCACCTAATACACATTTAGGTTAAATTAGATTTAATAAATGCCTAAATACGATGCACATCATCGATTAGATTAGATCTAAATCGAAATCAACTCGTATATGCCTAACGAGCCTTGATACCCATCACTACCACGATCATATGCGATTGTTGAATCTGCCAAAGCAGAGCAATGCATTTAATCGTGGTGGGATGCGGAGGGACAACCTTGGTCCCGCCTATCACGCTTGGGTTAGATTGAGCTCAATTAGATTGAGTAACTAGTTAGCTCAATTGGATCGAGCCTAACTATAGGCATACTCCAATAGTTGGAAAGGTAGGACAAGATCGCATTTATCAATAGTCTTGGGCGATTTAGCCAAAGCTAACTCAAGATTATTCATAAATGTTAATTCTTGATCCTATAAACAAGAGTTGCATAGAGATGTAATTGGTAATTAGTACCTACCGATCATACTAAGTCTTGGGCGATTTAGCCAAAGCTAACTCAAGGCGTAGTATGATGTGGATCTTGACCTACGAGAATTATAGTTAGTTGGTGTGGATCTAGTAGTGTGGTTTTACCACATCTATGACTCGATTCTACCAAAGCCCTATAATTCAGTGGGAGCATCATTTAATTAAAGGCCTAGTTAAATGATAAATAAAATATGATACAATGGTGGATATTTATTTTCTGCATTTTATGTTGTAGATTACCATGTCAAACACGAACACTCTCTCTCTACGATCTGTTCTTGAGAAGGACAAGCTCCTAGGAGCTAATTTCCTGGACTGGTACAGGAATCTGAGGATAGTCCTCACGCAGGAACGTAAGCTGTACGTTCTGGAGCAAGCAGTTCCTGATGCACCACCAGCCTCTGCCGCTCGTAGTGTTAGAGATGCTCATCAGAAGCATCTAGATGACGCGTTAGACGTGTCATGCCTAATGCTATGCTGTATGTCTCCTGAGCTTCAGAAGCAACACGAGAAAATGAATGCTTTTGATATGATTGGCCATCTCAAGCAACTATATCAAGGGCAGGCAAGGCATGAGAGGTTTGAAGTGACTCAGGCCCTCTTTTCATGCAAGATGAAAGAGGGAACCCCTGTAGAACTCACGCACTCCAAATGATTGGGTACGTCGAGAACCTCGAGAGGTTGGGTTCCCTTTGGGCCAAGAGCTGGCTACCGATCTGATCCTGCAATCGTTGCCGGTGAGTTACCGTCAATTCGTCATGAACTACAACATGAACGAATTAGACAAACCACTGCCCGAGATACTCAACATGTTAAGAACTGCTGAGCCTAATCTCACCACTGCCAAGTCCAGTACCGTCCTAATGGTACAAAAGGGCAAGGGTAAGGGCAAGTGGAAGCCCAAAGGTAAGGGTAAGACCCAAACCAAGGGCAAAGCCAGCTCTTCAACACTCAAACCTAAAGGTGGGGTTGCTAAGGATGCTACCTGCTTCCACTGCGGTAAGACTGGGCATTGGAAGCGGAACTGCAAGGTATACCTGGAAGATCTAAAGAAGAAGAGAAGTGAGACTTCTACTTCAGGTATAAATGTTATAGAAGTCAACCTTTCTATTTCTACATCATGGGTATTAGATACTGGGTGTGCTTCTCACATTTGTACTAATGTGCAGACGCTGAGAAATAGCAGGGCATTGGCCAAGGGCGAGGTGGACCTACGAGTAGGCAATGGAGCAAGGGTTGCTGCTGTTGCTATAGGGACTTACTTTCTATCTCTACCCTCTGGGCTTGTACTGGAATTGAATAACTGTTGTTATGTACCTGTACTAACAAAGAATATCATTTCAGTTTCATGTTTAGATAACAAAGGTTTTTCATTCATAATAAAGGACAAATGTTGTTCTGTTTATTTAAAGGATATGTTCTATTGTAGCGCACATCTGATGAATGACCTCTATATTCTAGACTTAGAGAGCCCTATCTATAACGTGAATACCAAGAGGTTGAGATCAAATGAGTTGAACCCAACCTATCTCTGGCACTGTCGCTTAGGCCACATAAATGAGAGTCGCTTGTCCCAGCTCCATAAGGATGGTTTGCTGGACTCATTTGATTTTGAGTCATATGAGACATGCGAGTCATGCCTTCTAGGCAAGATGACTAAGACTCCCTTTAGTGGACATAGCGAAAGAGCGACAGACTTGTTAGGACTCATACATAGTGATGTATGTGGCCCTTTCAATGTCGCTGCCAGAGGTGGTTACAGGTACTTCATCACATTTACTGATGACTTCAGTAGATATAGCTATGTGTATTTGATGACACATAAGTCAGAATCCTTTGAAAAGTTCAAAGAATTCAGAAATGAAGTACAGAACCAACTTGGCAAGAGTATTAAGATACTTCGATCAGATCGAGGTGGAGAATACTTGAGCCATGAGTTTCGTGACTACCTAGCTGAGTGTGGGATTCTATCCCAACTCACTCCCCCTGGAACACCACAGTGGAATGGTGTATCCGAAAGGAGGAATCGTACCTTATTGGATATGGTACGATCTATGATGAGTCACGCAGATCTTCCTATATCCTTTTGGGGATATAATCTAGACACGGCAGCGTTCACACTAAACCGTGTTCCATCAAAGGCTGTCATGAAGACACCATATACGATATGGACAGGGAGGAGTCCTAAGATGTCTTTCATGAGGGTTTGGGGTTGTGAGGCTTACGTACGACGTCAAGTCTCAGACAAACTGGGACCCAAATCTGATAAGTGTTATTTCATAGGGTATCCCAAGGAAATGAAGGGATACTACTTCTACATTCCTAGTCAGCACAAAGTGTTTGTTGCTAAGACTGAAGTATTTCTAGAAAGGGACTTTGTTTCTAGAAAGACTAGTGGGAGTACGTTCAGTCTTGAAGAAGTTCAAGACATGGACAATAGCACTGAAGCCTTGGTGGAAGTTGAACAGGAACCACAAAGTGTGGTGGTTGATGAGGTTGTTGCACAAGAAGCTGTGGAACAATAACCTGTTAATGTAGACCTACCTCTTCGCAGGTCTGATAGGGTACGTCGTCAGCCTGAGAGATACTCATTTCTCTTGTCTGACTATGATGACGTTATGCTCGTTGAGAACGAGCCTACCTCCTATCAGGAAGCTGTGATGAGCCCAGATTTTGAGAAATGGCTAGAGGCCATGAGATCCGAGATGGATTCCATGTACACCAACCAAGTATGGACTTTGGTTGATCCACCTGAAGGGGTCAAACCCATTGGGTGTAAGTGGGTCTTTAAGAGAAAGACTGACATGGATGGACTTGTACATACCTATAAGGGTAGACTAGTAGCTAAATGTTTCAAGCAAATTCATGGTATTGACTATGATGAAACTTTTTCTCCAGTCGCGATGTTCAAGTCCATTAGGATCTTGCTTGCTATTGCAGCATACCACGATTATGAGATCTGGCAGATGGACGTCAAAACTGCGTTTCTGAATGGAAACCTCCTCGAGGAAGTGTACATGATACAACCTGAGGGATTAAGCGGGGCACGCACCAAAGGTAAAATGGTTTATCCCTCTTTAGATCTAGGAGTAGATCGAGTTTTGAGCATGAAATAAATACGTGAATTTTGTTTCAGAATTTTTTTTTCTTCACACAAGATCCATGGCTTTGGGTTCTCGGGGTTTTCGCGACGCGAAAAGGCGATTTTCGCGGCCCGAAAAAACCCAACAACTAGAGCCACGTGACAGTGGATGTTCTTCTCCTCCTTCTTCTTGTTGTCACCTGCCACTAAAGCAATCCCTTTCTCTTTGGGATTTGGTTAGAGATCTCATGTAATTCCATCTCACAAAATAAATCCTCTAACTTAACAAAAGATAAGTCCTTGGAAACCTTGTAAACATCCACCATGGATGACCACAAGGCATTCCTAGGAAATGCTTTTAGAATGTACCTCACTAAGTCTCGATTTTCCACCTTTTCATTGATGGAATGCAAGCCATTGATGATTTCTTTAAACCGACAATGAAGCATACTTACAGTTTCGTTTTCTCCCATTGTCAAGTTCTGGAGTTGGCTGAGAAGGAGGTCCTTCTTGACTATCCATGTATCTTGAGTTCCCTTATGGAGCTCAATGAGTTTGTTCCACAAGTCTCTGGCAGAGGTGAAGGGACCAATCTTGATCAATTGCTCTTTGGTCATTCCACATTGTAAGGTGACCACAGCTTTGGCATTTGCTTCACCCTTCCGGATTTGCTCAGCCGACCACTTGAAAAACTCAAGCTCCTTTCCTTCATTATCCTTTGGAAGGGAAAACCCCTCCTTGACGGCGAACCACAAACTCATATTTGTCTTCAAGTAAAACTCCATTCTTGACTTCCAATATGAAAAATCACTGCCGTCGAAGAATGGAGGTCGGTTTGTGCTCAACCCTTCTCTTCCAGCCATCTTGTAGACTCTCGGATGTTAAGCCGTTTGTATAGAGCCCCAAGCTCTGATACCACTTGTTGGGGACGAGATGGCTATAGAGGGGGGGGGGGGGGTGAATATAGACAGATACAATTTCTTGGCTCTTTTCGAATCTTCTCTGCACTTAAGTTAGTAGCAGCGGAAACAAAACAGATGCAGAGAAGTAAACTTATCAAAACTGCAGAAACAGAGAATACAAACCAAGGATCGCTAACACGGATCGTTTACAAGGTTCGGGGATAACTTGCCCCTACTCCTTGTCGTGCTCGTAAGGTGAGCGATCCCTTGATCGTCGGCAGATCAAGCCCCGGTGAACACCGGATATCAAGCGCCTCCTTCTCGGTGGAGAAACCTCTCCACAAGATGTCTCACAGATGGATACAATCTTAAGCTCATGAGACACTCGAGAAGACAAGCTCACAAAGATGTACAAGAAAGCTCAAGCACAAAGCAACAGAGCACGAACACAGCCCAGCCAAACTTCTCCCAGTTTTCTGTCTTGTTCGCCTCTGCTTCCAGCTTCGCCACTTAAGCTCCTGCTCAACGTCGTCAACTCCATCAGCACCACTGACTCACACCCTGACCCACTGACCTCTCTGAGCACTCAGTCCACTGGACACTCCTCCAGTTGAGCCTCCGTCAGTTGCCAGCCGCGCCTTCATCAGTTGCCAGATGCGCCAAACGCCGTTGAGACCTGAAACAAGGAAACAGTCAAACCTGCTCCAAGGAAAGCCTCCCATTGACTCTCCTCCAATGTTTGAATCATCCCTGTAAAGCCTGCACACTCCAATAGAAGCTTAGCAACTCATATCAACATATATTAGCAGTGTATCAGAGAATCGACAGAGAAAACAGCGCGATCAGAGCTTCTGACAGCGTATTTGAATTAAAGTTCTGCGCCTGATCGGTCACCAGACCGATCCACTGCTTTGCTGGGATTCCCAGCTCTCGCAGCTATACACACCTGATCGGTCACCGGACCGTTCAGGGTGAATCCTGATCGGTCACCAGACCGATCAGATTGGATCCTGATCGGTCACCCAGATCGATCAGGGCAGATGAACAGTAATTTCTTAATCAAATCCAAGATCCCTGATCGGTCACCAGACCGATCCAAGACTTGATTAGCAAGGGAACTCAACTCACCGTTTGCTCCTTGATCGGTCACCAGACCGATCAGGAGCTGTGCAGTGAGTGAAACACACACTCCCTGACCGTTCACCAGACCGATCAGACATCGCTGGATCGGTCACCAGACCGATCCACGAAGGAGCAGTGTGCCAACTCCCTGATCGGTCACCAGACCGATCTAGGGACGCAGACCTAGCCTTCCAAGCTAGGATTTCATTCACCTTAGCCCTCCAAGCTAAGGATTTTTCCATCTAACTCTCCAAGTTGGGAATTTGCACCTAACCCTCCAAGTTAGGACTTTTCACCTAGCCCTCCAAGCTAGGACTTTTCACCTAGCTCTCCAAGCTAGGACTTTTCACCCAACCCCTCCGAGTTAGAACTTCATCCAACCTAGCCCTCCAAGCTAGGCACCTGACTCTCCAAGCCAGGACTTTTTCACCTAATTCTCCAGGATGGGAATTTGCACCTAACCCTCCAAGTAAGGACTTTTCACCTAGCCCTCCAAGCTAGGTCTTTTCACCCAACCCTTCCGAACTAGGATTTTTCCAACACCTGGCTTCACTCACCAGGACCCAGCTTCACTCACCGGGATTTCCAACACCTGGCTTCACTCACCAGGACCCGGCTTCACTCACCGGGATTTCCAACACTTGGCTTCACTCACCAGGACCCGGCTTCACTCACCGGGATTTCCAATCACCTGGCTTCACTCACCAGGACCCGGCTTCACTCACCGGGATTTCCATCACCTGGCTTCACTCTCCAGGACCCGGCTTCACTCACCGGGATTTTAACCTAGCTTCACAAGCTAGGACCTGGCTTCACTCACCAGGGTTTCATGCCCAGTCCCCGACCAGGACTTTAACCCAAATTCACTCAACCAAACTTAAATCATTGTCAAACACCAAAACAACAACCGGGACAGACTGCATCAACACCTGGAAGGCCTCGGTCATTCCCAAATCCAATTCGCAAGCCACAACAGCGAGATTGAAGAATTCGGAAGCAATTTCAGCTTGAGCAGGGATTTATCTGATTCGGTAGCAGAGATAGCTCCTTACTGATTTGTTGAGCTTGCGGGTCCGAAGTTCACTCTTGATTGACGACCAAGGAGTTCTTGAGATGAGGAGGGGTTGAGGAGTAGCTTAGATCCTTAATTTCCAAGTTTTGTAGCTGTAGTTTCAATTCTGTTGCAGTTCTATTCTGAATTTCCTTCTTAGCTACTATAATTTATGATTTTTAAGTGTTTAGCTGCAATCTAGCTTTAATTCTTCAAGTTAAGTAGTGTACGAACTTGTTTAGTGATCAATTAGTTTAAACTTCAGTTTATTTCTGTTTAAAACCTTGCGTGCCATTTGATTGTGGCGTGCCAAATTCAGTAATTTCCTTTTAGTTTCTGATTTATATTAGAGTAGCTGGTTTTCTAAATTGTTTCTTCATCCAGTAAGTTGTTAATTTGCTGCATTTGAGCTAGGAAGATGCTAGTTAGTTAACATACAGTTCAGTTTTGTTTGTCCGCAGTTTTATTTCAAGTTGTAGTTAGCTAGCGTATCAACTTCACTTTTGCCATTTAGTTCGGTTTCAATGGTTTTCAGTCTGTAGATTCTGGATTTGCCACAATTAAGTTTCAGTTTTAAGGAAATTTACAGAGCATTGGCTGCAAGAAATTGATTCCTATTGCTTGTTTAGTTTTCACATCCAACTCAGTTCTGAAATCTCACAAGCCACTCATTTATTTCTGCAAATTTGTGAGCCTAGTTACTGAAATTCTGCATGCATGTGTCAAGATCAGTCTCGGCATGGGTTTGTATCAAGTTGAGTGAAATTACAGTGAATTTTTGAGCTTGAAATCAACCCCTTCTGCTGTCATTGTATTTCTGAATTTTTGGAATCGGTTTTGGCACAAAGGTTTTAGATTTGGCACAAAAATCACCTCTTGCGTGCCAAGCTGATTTGGGCATTGATTTCTTATCAGTTTTCACTTGTCTTCTGGTGTGGGATAGCTTTCGAAATCTATTGACATCATCCTTAGAATCCCTGAATTTTCTTTGCATTTGTTAGCTTCCTAAACTTGCAGCTAAGTGGAGTTATTGCTTGAGTGAATTCTGAATTTTGTATGCGTTGAGTTATGCTAAACCAGTTTGTTCCGAAATCTGCCATCATTGAACTCATTCAATTGCTCAGCAATAAGATTGTATTTAATATCTATTGTGTTCCCATTTCAGTTCGATTTTGCTACTTTGGTTGAGTAGGTTTCCTCTAGGTTTAATTTCTTAGTTGCCATGTTTAGTTGAAATTCTTTTCCTTTGTTTTTTTCTTCTTGCACTTCCATTTCTGAATTACGAACAAACCCAAAACCCAAATTATTCACTTGAAACCCAAAACTCATAAACGACACAAATACAAGTTCGAATCAAACACGACAACTAGCCCCGAGAAAAATACGACCTGTGGCCCCTATATTACATTTTCATACTTTTGATTGTAAAAGGGTTTCCAGCATTCATTCATATTTAAATTCTGATGAGCCCACACTTTCGTGACAATTTTAATTAGCTAAATTGGGTCTAGCAAATTTTTGGCGCCGTTGCCGGGGAGTTACTAGTTGACTTGTTTGATTTTTGCATGTGCACTTATTTCATATCATCATTGACTTACTTTTGTGTTTATTGCTATATCTTTTGATTTGATTTTATTTGTTTTATCTTTTTATCCATTTTTACTGCGAGTTGTTTGATTTTATGACCAGGTCTTTAGGTGGTGATTTAGAAGATTTTGACCCTGAGATTGAGAGGACTTTCAGAGCCAGGAGGAGCCTGGCCATTCTTTCTGAGACTACAGATATCCCTCCTATTCAGACTATCTTCACTCACTCAGGCATTGACATGGCAGACCACCAGAGAACCATGAAGGAGCTTGCAGCACCTGACGCTGCATTTCAGTACTCCAGCATAGCTTATCCAGAGCTAGGGGGGAATTTTGAGCTCAGATCTGGACTCATCAATTTGTTGCCAAAGTTTCAGGGTTTATCTGGAGAGGATCCAAACAGACACCTGCACGAATTTCATGTGGTATGCTCCACTATGAAGCCTCAGAGCATTTCTGAAGAAGACATCAAGCTGAGGGCTTTTCCCTTCACACTGACAGGAGCAGCAAAAGACTGGTTCTATTATCTGCCTACAGGACATGTGTCTATTTGGATCGTTATGAAGAAGGCATTTTTGGAGAAGTATTTCCCAGCCTCCAGGACAGCTATAATCAGAAAAAGCATCTGTGGGATTCAGCAAGTGGTGGGAGAGACATTATACGACTACTGGGAGAGATTCAACAAGCTGTGTTCAAGTTGCCCCCAGCATCAGATTAGTGAGCAATTGTTGATTCAATACTTTTATGAAGGATTACTGCAGATGGACAGAGTCATGATAGATGCTGCAGCTGGAGGGGCCCTAGTGAACAAAACGCCAATGCAAGCTAGGGAGCTAATTTCTAATATGGCGGAGAACTCCCAACAATTTGGAAGCAGAGCCTTGACCACCAGAGGAGTGGGTGAAGTTCAGGTAGTTCCTATTGATCATTATGACAAGAGATTTGCAGAGATCACATCACTTATTAAGGAGTTGAAGGTTAGCAATGCAAATCAAGGCTCAACTCCTTCAGTACCTCCACAGTCAAGTCAATTGATAAGTGTGTGTGGCATTTGCTCTAGTCTAGAGCACACCTCAGATTCATGCCCTACCCTCCAACAGGATGAGACAGTAGCATCATTAGTGAGAGGACAATTTCCAGCAAGAAATAATCCCTATTCCTCTACTTACAACCCCGGTTGGAGGAATCATCCTAACTTGAGGTATGGGAATGCTTTCTGCCAACAAGAGCCTCAAACTCAGTCATCACAGTAGCCTCAACCTAATTTCAAGCAGCCCCAACAAACTCAAAACAATCAGCCAACTTTTCAGCAATCAAACCAAAATTTTCAGCCCCCGTTTCAGCCTAATTCTCAACATTTTCAGCAACCATTTCAGCATTTTGAACCTCAATTCCAGCAATATAATCAAGGGCAGCAAGGCTTGCAATCATTTCCAGTTTTTCCAGCTCAAAACCAACAAAATTTTCAGCCCACACAGCCCTTGAATCAAAATTTCCAGCCCTACAACCAAGGGTTTCAAGGTCAAAGTTTTCGGCCCTCGCCACCTAATTTTCCACCTCAAAATCAGAACTTTCAGCCCTACAACTCACAGCAAGGTTTCCAAGCATCTCAGCAATTTAATCAGCTCTATCAACAGCCCAATCAGTCCTCTTATCAGCCCCAAAATCCATGTTTTCAAGGATCACAGCAAGCTCAACAATTTCAGCCTACTTCATCCTTTCAAAATCAATCAAGAGTGAACTTCGGACCCGCAAGCTCAACAAATTGTGGGGGGCATACCTGATCATGAGTTTACTTCTGTCCTTACTTTTTGTCATTCATCAGCTTGTGGGGGGCATTTTGAACCCCAGAGGACAGCCAGGAAAGTTCTAGAGTGTGGTTTATACTGGCCCATCCTTTTTCATGATTCACATGTTTTTTATAAAAATTGTGATAGATGTCAGCGAACTGGGAACATAGGAGCGAGACATGAGATGCCCCAGCATGCTATACTTTACTGTGAGATTTTTGATGTTTGGGGGATAGATTTTATGGGACATTTTCCTGCATCTTATGGTTATCTGTATATTTTACTTGCTGTGGATTATGTTTCAAAATGGGTGGAGGCCATTCCCTCCAAGACTGATGATTCTTCTGTTGTTTGTAGTTTTGTTAGGTCACATATTTTCTGCAGGTTTGGAATTCCAAGAGCAATAATCAGTGACCAAGGATCTCATTTTTGTAACAAACACATGAAGGCTATGCTTAGCAGATATGGGGTGGTTCATAAAATTTCTCCATCCTATCATCCCCAAACAAATGGACAGGATGAAATTTCAAACAGAGAGATCAAATCCATCTTAGAGAAGACAGTTGGGCACACTAGGAAAGACTGGAGCAAAAGGCTAGATGACGCACTCTGGGCCTACAGAACAGCGTACAAGACACCGATTGGCATGTCACCCTACCGCCTGGTTTATGGTAAGGCTTGTCACCTACCAGTGGAAATAGAGCACAAGGCATATTGGGCGGTGAAAGCTTGCAATTTTGATGCTACCAAGGCGGGGGAAGAGAGAAAATTGCAACTCCAAGAACTTGAAGAGATTCGATTGGAAGCATTTGAAAATTCAAGGATTTACAAGGAGAAGACCAAGAACTTTCATGACAAACACATTGTGAAAAAGGACTTCAAAGTTGGCGAGAAGGTTTTATTGTATAAATCAAAGCTCAAATTGATAAGAGGTAAGTTGAGATCAAGGTGGGAAGGTCCATTCATTATAACTGACATTTTTTCCTATGGAGTTTTTGAAATTAGGGACGAAGCTAATGGATTTGTGTGGAAAGTTAATGGCCACCGGCTCAAGAGGTATTTTGAAGAACTAAAGGAGCTAGAGGTGGAGGATGTGTACATTGAGGATGCTATCTACCCAACTTAAGGGGGGTTCACTTTCTCTACATTTACATTTCATTGTACATATCATTTTTCATGTTGCTAAGAATAAATGTTTTTCTTTTTAAAATAAGTAGTTGATAATAAATTCTTAGTGAGTAGAGTAACATGAATAAAAGTCATTGTAAATACCATGTCTTGTGTTTTAGCACTTTTTCTTGCATGATTAGGAATAAATGTATCCCTCTAGGTTAACTTATTGTCATTTTAGAGTCTTTTGGAAAATAAATTAAATTTGGTTGTCAAAACTTAGGGTTTGAGCTAATGGATGAAATCTTGGATGCTTGAGTACGATTTTGCTTTAGATTCTTAATTGATGATTTGAGATGGATTATTTTTACCTAGTGAGATTAGCCGTTTTTTGTGATACACACATGTTATTGTATTCTAGAACTTGCTTAGGTTCTTTCAAAATCATATTTCAATGGTTGGATCACATCTATAGGGACTAATCATTTTATTCACCTTTCCACATCAATTTGTCAATTCTATTCTATTTACCTTTCCTTATTCCTAATCTTAATCCCAATTTGTCTATGGATTTGTTTGCTTGGGATGTTTTCTTGATACTATTTTGCCCGAGACGGACAAAGATTTAAGTGTGGGGGAGTGATTAGTGATTTGAAAGCAATTTTTATCAAGGATGAAATTCATGTCGGAAAAAAAAATTTTTTTTGTGCCAAGTGAGTGAGTTTTGTGCCAAGAATGAGCAAGAGAGATGGAAACAATTGAAGATTCTTGATCATCATTTGAAGATCCAAGGGAGTTGAACCTCAAGTTGAATTCGGCACTCAAAGTTGAAATGAAAACAAATGCCAAAAACAAAAAAAAAAGAGAAGAGAAAAGCAGTTTGTGCCAATGAAAAAGAAAAAAAAACTGCTAACTTGGATTAAATTAACTTGGATCAAGAATTTGGAAGTTGGAATTATGGAAGCTAAATTCAGCCAAAATCTGATGGAGCCATAATTTTCAGCTGATCAGATTTGATTAAGGCAGAATCTGTGCAGAAAATCAGTGTCAAGAGCTGAGAATGCAGTTTGTATCAACTTGAGCTGAATTTTGGGTTTCCAAGGCTGTGAATCAGGGAACAAGTTCGGAATTGTATTAAAGAGTGTTGAGAACACCAAATGCTGACCAAATCTGGAAGAAATTCAGATGCTAGAGGCTACTGATCAGAAACAAAATTCGAAAAGACTGACCAAAAATCTGAATTGAAACATGGAAAGGTTGCTGCCGAGTGTTGAATTTGGAGTTACTGAAATTATATGAATTGAAAGGGAGTAAGCTGCGAGTTCTAAATTTATTGAAGGAATGTTTGTGAAGCTGATTTAGAGGAAGTAGTGATCGAAAAGCAGTAAAGGCATTTTCGGAAATGCAGTGGGAGAAGTGGCTGAAATTCAAAACGGCTGATCAGAATTGTGTAGTGAACTCCCAACTGTTGTTAGATAATTCAGATTCTTTATCGAAAAATCTGTAGTAGATTGATGTAGATAGGGAACCTCAAGTTGAATTCGGCTGGAAAGTTGAAAGGCAATAGATGGCACAGACAAAGAAATCAGAGAAAAGAAGGTTGTGCCAAAAAGAAAAAAAAATTCTGCTAGTTGGATAGAAAATGGCTTGGCTCAAAAGTTGGGAAGTCAAGATCTGTATCTGAAGTTGGAGGTGCACATTCAATTTCAGATCTAAGAAAAACAAATGGGCTAGAAGTTTCGAAGAAAAGCAGGGAAAGAAAATCTGAGCTTAATTTGAAAGGCAGTGGCCAAGAAGAAAATTTGCAATGGAAATATTGGTACGCAAAGCAAAAAGAAGAAAATCTGCTACTTGGAGCTGCACTTCTTTGTGCCAAAGGTGCTGATCAGTCCAATTGAAGCTCACGGCAGTGTGATTGGAAGCTAGCTTTGATAAGGAAGTGTAGCTGAACACAATTGGAGCTGGACAGATATGAAACAATGCAGAGAATCTGTGCTATTGCAGAAAACATTTAGCTATTGCAGAAAATCTGAGCTGGAAATCCAATCTACTGATCTGGAATGGAATGAAATTGCAGCTGAACAAAATCTGAGCTGGAAATCCAACTAACTGATCAGAAGTTTGAATGGGACAGAAAAACTGATAAGAGTTCAGATCAGAGACAGAATTAAAGGCTGAAAAGAAGCTAAAGGAGTGCTGAATCTGAGCTGGTAATGCTGAATCTGAGTTTTCCGAGTGCTGGAATCTGAAGACCATCTGAAAACAAGCTGAATTGAAGCCGAACCAAGCTGGAAAAATCTGAAACAAAGTGCAGTGAAGGCATTTCCGAAATCAGTGAAGGCAAGGGGCTGAAATTTAATGGGCTGATTTGAATTTTTGAGTGGAACACTTAAGGGTTCCATTATCATTTGATACAAGCACTCTTGATGTTAATTGTTGGAGAAATCAGAAGTTTTGCAAGATCTGAAGTTATATCATGGAAGCCGGAATCTGAGAAAAAAAAAAGAGAGAGAGAACAAATGAGGAAGTGTGCCAACTTGTAAAGGAAGTGTATCAAGAGTGAGTTACAAGGGTTGTTGAGTGAAAATTTCATGTTGAGTATCTATTTCACTTGATATCCTATGTTTTTTGATACAAAGCTGAGCAGAAAAGAAAGAAGAGAAAGAAGAATGAGAAAAGAAAAGCAAAGTTGGCAAGCATAAACAAGAATTGGCACATTGAAACCAAGGAAGGGTTTCTCATCCAAATCAAAGGCAATTACTTAAATTTGACTTTACCACACTTGTGAGCTCACTAGAGGACTGTAAAAAGAAGCAAAGTGCATCAAAAGCATCCTCAAGCACTCAAGTCTTCCACTTTACCAATTTTTCCATTTCCTTGGCTTTTATTTCACTCCTTACCATTTTCTATGTTTTTCTTTGTTTTTATAGATGTTGATCCTAATCATGACTAATGGTGGAGAGTAGATAATAAGCAAGCCTATGGTAGTGCAAGAATCATATGTGTTTGAGTGAGCTCCACTTCCATCATCAAGTTAGAACTTAAGGAGAGAGCCACCAAAATTTTCCTTGAAAGGCTATGAGTTAGATTCATCTCAATGACTCATGATGGATGAAAAGGCTAAGTTGTTGATTTAAAGACAAGATACTAATCCATAGGGCTTAGATTTATGAGAATTGACAATCTTAGGTAATTTCTTTTCATTTGTTTCTAATTATGCTTAAGTAAATCTAGGGGATACATATTTACTGTTTTTGCGAGACGCTCAAGCTCAAGTGTGGGGGAGTTGATAAATACTATATTATTGATTATTTGAGCTGCTAAAATCCATGTTTGACCTATATTTTTATTGCTTAATTGTGAAATTGCCCTAGGTTTTAGAACTTACTCTTATTTTGGACTAAATTGCAAATTTGCATTAAATTGGATTATTTGGCCACTAAATTCTTGATCTATTTTTGTAGGCATCAAAGGTTCAAGGACCTAGGGCATATTGGGTCAAACTTGAGTCGGAAGTGACCCGGATCGAATTATCAAGATTATGATTTAATCTGGGCCGTCCGATTCAAGAGCGGCTAGATCTGAGCCATCCGGGACGATCCGAAGCAATCCGAGCTAGGGCAAGGGTTGATCAAGTACCCTAATCAAGATCTGAAGGTTTCATCCAAATCAGAGCTCAATCAACCGTTGGATCAAGCTTGGAGGGTTCTAGATCATCCATTCAAAGATTAACTTGATCTGGACCATCCGTTGTAAATCTGGAGGATCCGAGCTACCACAAGGCAGATCCTGACCTCAGATCATCATCATCAAAGTTTGGCTCAAATCAGAGCAAGATCAGTCATTGGATTGAAGTGGATCAATCTGGACCGTCCATTGATTCCTATTTAATCAAAATTGCCGCAGCTTCTTCCCTTCATCGCGTCTTCGCCGCAACAGTCGAGTTCTTCATTTTCTTCATCGTTTTCTTCCATTTTTTCATCAAATCGAAGGCGTGATCACTCAATCCATCATCAGAGCAAGGGCTAGGTCAGTGAAGAGAATCTCAGTGAAGTTTCAGATTTGATTTTTGCTCAAAAGTGAAGCTGCGTGAGGTTTCAGCCGTTTCACTACCCGAATTCAGCGAACTCAGCTGTGCTCCATCGCCATTGCATCCGAGCTGACCAGAGGGGTTCCTTGGAAGGTCTCGGTCATTCCCAAATCCAATTCGCAAGCCACAATAGTGAGATTGAAGAATTCGGAAGCAATTTCAGCTTGAGCAGGGATTTATTTGATTTGGTAGTAGAGATAGCTCCTCACTGATTTGTTGAGCTTGCGGGTCCGAAGTTCACTCTTGATTGACGACCAAGGAGTTCTTGAGATGAGGAGGGGTTGAGGAGTAGCTTAGATCCTTAATTTCCAAGTTTTGTAGCTGTAGTTTCAATTCTGTTGCAGTTCTGTTCTGAATTTCCTTCTTAGCTACTGTAATTTACGATTTTTAAGTGTTTAGCTGCAATCTAGCTTTAATTCTTCAAGTTAAGTAGTGTACGAACTTGTTTAGTGATCTATTAGTTTAAACTTCAGTTTATTTCTGTTTAAAACCTTGCGTGCCATTTGATTGTGGCGTGCCAAATTCAGTAATTTCCTTTTAGTTTCTGATTTATATTAGAGTAGCTGGTTTTCTAAATTGTTTCTTCATCCAGTAAGTTGTTAATTTGCTGCATTTGAGCTAGGAAGATGCTAGTTAGTTAACATAGAGTTCAGTTTTGTTTGTCCGCAGTTTTATTTCAAGTTGTAGTTAGCTAGCGTATCAACTTCACTTTTGCCATTTAGTTCAGTTTCAATGGTTTTCAGTCTGTAGATTCTGGATTTGCCACAATTAAGTTTCAGTTTTAAGGAAATTTACAGAGCATTGGCTGCAAGAAATTGATTCCTATTGCTTGTTTAGTTTTCACATCCAACTCAGTTCTGAAATCTCACAAGCCACTCATTTATTTCTGCAAATTTGTGAGCCTAGTTACTGAAATTCTGCATGCATGTGTCAAGATCAGTCTCGGCATGGGTTTGTATCAAGTTGAGTGAAATTACAGTGAATTTTTGAGCTTGAAATCAGCCCCTTCTGCAGTCATTGTATTTCTGAATTTTTGGAATCGGTTTTGGCACAAAGGTTTCAGATTTGGCACAAAAATCACCTCTTGCGTGCCAAGCTGATTTGGGCATTGATTTCTTATCAGTTTTCACTTGTCTTCTGGTGTGGGATAGCTTTCGAAATCTATTGACATCATCCTTAGAATCCCTGAATTTTCTTTGCATTTGTTAGCTTCCTAAACTTGCAGCTAAGTGGAGTTATTGCTTGAGTGAATTCTGAATTTTGTATGCGTTGAGTTGTGCTAAACTAGTTTGTTCCGAAATCTGCCATCATTGAACTCATTCAATTGCTCAGCAATAAGATTGTATTTAATATCTATTGTGTTCCCATTTCAGTTCGATTTTGCTACTTTGGTTGAGTAGGTTTCCTCTAGGTTTAATTTCTTAGTTGCCATGTTTAGTTGAAATTCTTTTCCTTTGTTTTTTTCTTCTTGCACTTCCATTTCTGAATTACGAACAAACCCAAAACCCAAATTATTCACTTGAAACCCAAAACTCATAAACGACACAAATACAAGTTCGAATCAAACACGACAACTAGCCTCGAGAAAAATACGACCTGTGACCCCTATATTACATTTTCATACTTTTGATTGTAAAAGGGTTTCCAGCATTCATTCATATTTAAATTCTGATGAGCCCACACTTTCGTGACAATTTTAATTAGCTAAATTGGGTCTATCAATAGTTCATCTAGTTCATCAGATGAAGAAATTGGGAGAAAGACTTCAAGACATGTGGCTCTCATGGCCTTGAATGATGTTGAAAGTAGTGAAGATGAGGATAATCATGGAGATGAAGTTGAGTCTTCAAGCGAGTCATCATCTAGTGAAGATGAGGTAACTTCTCCTAAATTAGATAAACTCTATGCTACTATTGCATGTTTGACAAATGCTTTATCTAAATCAAAAGTCAAAGTCAAAGAACTACAAACTAAGATGAAATTACTTGAAAATGATACTATGCCATGTGAAGCATGTACACATCATGAAGTTGCAAATTCTAGAGGTGATGATCTTAAAAAGGAAAATGCATCATTAAAATTGCAAGTAGAGGGCCTTAGAAGTGCTTTGGAGAAATTTACCTCTAGCTCAAAATATTTGGACATGATATTAGGAAGTCAACGGGCAGTGTATAACAAGGCAGGATTAGGATATAAACCAAAGGATAAGGAAGTTAACTTCATGTCTCTTGTTAGTAGAAATCATGTTGCAAAAGTAAAAAATGTTCAAGCTTGGGTACCCAAGCAATTTGTTATAGATGCTATTGGACCCAACATTTGGGTACCAAAATATTTAGGGGGCGCTTGGTATAAATTTGGCAATGAGAATGGTAATGGGTTTGATTGAGGGGTTTATGGGTTTGGTGATAACCTAGTGGGGGGTGGATTATGAAATCAAGGGTATCATATCCTTATTTTGATTCCGATTCCCGTATACCAAGCATCATCAATGGGAATGAAATAGATTTCATTCCCATTCCCACCTTCTAAACCCGCTTACCAAGCGCCCCCTTAGTTCATCGCATTTGAACAGACATGCGTCGAGGGGGAGCATCCAACAACATGGTTCATTGATAGTGGATGCTCTAGGCACATGACGGGAGACTCATCAAAATTTTCATCACTCAAAAACAAAAATAAAGGTACCGTTTCCTTTGGTAATAGTGGTGAATTGAAAGTTATTGGAATAGGCGATATTAAAATTTCTGAACAATTTATAATTAGGAATGTTTTATTAGTGAAAGGTATGGTTTTCAATTTGTTAAGTGTTAGTCAACTATGTGACTCGGGATATAGAGTTGAGTTTGACTTATCTCAATGTCTAATTAAATATAGTGAACTAAACACTACCATACTTATTGGCCATAGAAAAGAAAACATTTATCAAGTTGAACTATTTGGTACTACTAATGTGTTTGCTAAGTGTTTCATGTCTAAAGAGGAAGAGACTTGGCTTTGGCATCGGAGACTTGCTCACACCAACATGAGACACATCAAGAGACTATCAAAGAATGAGTTGGTGCAAGGATTGCCAAAATTGAACTTTCAAAAGGACAAACTATGTGATGCATGTCAAATGGGTAAGCAAACCAAGGCTACCCACAAAGGTAAAATGAACTTAAGTACGTCTACCGCTTTGGAATTATTGCATATGGATTTGTTTGATAGTAGCAAGCATGTTTCCTTGAACGATAGTAGATATTATTTAGTTGTGATAGATGACTTTACTAGATACACTTGGGTGTTCTTCTTAAAGCATAAGGATCATACCTTAGAAACTTTGATTGCTTTTTGTAAAAGAGTAGAAAATGAGAAAAATTTGAAAATCAATAGATTACGAAGTGATCATGGAGGTGAGTTTGAAAACGAAAGATTTGAAAATTTTTGCTCACAAAATGGATATAAGCATGAATTCTCTACCCCTAGGACACCACAACAAAATGGGGTGGTTGAGAGAAAGAATAGAGTTTTACAAGAGGCCGCTAGGAGTATGTTAAATGAATACTCACTTCATAGTTATCTATGGGCCGAAGCAATTAATACGGCATGTTATGTGCAAAATAGGACTTTAATACATAGGTTCTTGAACAAAACACTTCATGAATTGTGGTTTGGTAAACCTCCTACAATAAAACATCTTAGGGTGTTTGGATGTAAAGTATATATTTTAAACACCAAGGATCACATAGGAAAATTTTCCGCCAAGGCGGATGAATGTATTCTTGTAGGGTATTCCGCTCATAGCAAAGCCTATAGAGTTTATAATAAGAGATCCAAAATAGTTGAAGTGTCTCTAAATGTGGCTTTTGAAGAAAATCCAAGCTCGAGTTCAAATAAAGCAATAGAGGAGGAAGTACAATTTGAATTAGAGAAATTGACATTAGAGGAGGAAAATAATCTTGAGAAAGAAGAGAGTGAAACGGAAGGTGTGATTGAGTTACCACTTGAGAATGTAATCACTACAACTCAAGACCCAAGACAAACAAGGACAAGTGCAAACCATCCCTTGGAGCAAGTCGTGGGTGACATTACCCATGGGGTACGTACTCGATCTTATTTTCGGAATGAAGGGAGTCAAGTGGCTCTAATTTCACAAATTGAGCCAAAAGCTGTAAGTGATGCGTTGCTTGATCCCGATTGGATTTTGGCAATGCAAGATGAGTTGTCTCAATTTGAGAGAAGTCAAGTTTGGGAGTTAGTTCCTAGAACCAAAGGAAAATCAATCATTGATACGAAATGGGTTTTTAGGAACAAACTTGATGATAAAGGAATGGTTGTGAGAAATAAAGCAAGATTGGTTGCTAGAGGTTTTAATCAAGTCGAAGGATTGGACTATGATGAAACTTATGCACCGGTAGCTCGGTTAGAGTCTATTAGGATGATGTTGACATTTGCCACTCACAAAGGATTTAAGTTGTATCAAATGGATGTAAAATCGGCATTCTTAAATGGTTTTATCAAAGAAGAAGTATATGTTGAGCAACATCCGGGATTTGAAGATTTAGAATGTCCAAACCATGTATACAAGCTTAAGAAAGCATTGTATGGACTAAAACAAGCACCTCGTGCTTGGTATGAAAGATTGTCTACATTCTTAGTGTCAAAGGGTTTTCATAGAAGAAAAATTGATCGTACATTATTTTTAAAGACTAGTGGGGAAGATATCTTTGTGGCCCAAGTCTTTGTAGATGACATTATTTGTGGATCCACAAACAAAGACTATCTAAATGAATTTATAAATCACATGGAAAGTGAATTTGAAATGAGTTTGGTTGGTGAATTAACATTTTTCTTGGGTTTACAAATTAAACAAACAAAAGATGACATATATATTCATCAATCCAAATATGTAGGAGAAATCATTAAGAAATTTGGAATGGAGAGTGCCATAGAAATATCTACCCCTATGGCAACTAACACCAAGTTAGACAATGATATTGAAGGTAAAGAAGTTGACTCCAAAATGTATCGTAGTGCCATAGGTAGTCTCCTCTATCTCACGGCTAGTAGACCCGACATATTGTTTGCCGTGGGTATGTGTGTAAGGTATCAAGCTTGTGCCAAGGAGTCACATCTATGTGCAATCAAACGAATCCTTCACTACCTTAAAGGGACTCAACGGGTGGGTTTGTGGTACCCTAGAACCGAAACGTTTGATCTTGTAGGATATTCCGATTCGGATTATGCCGGATGTAAATTGGATCGGAAAAGTACTAGTGGTGGATGCCAATTTTTGGGATCTTCTTTGGTGAGTTGGTCGAGTAGAAAACAACATTGTGTAGCACTCTCCACAACCGAAGCCGAATATATAGCTATGGGTGAATGTGTGTCACAATTATTATGGATGACTCATACCTTGGAAGGTTATAAACTCATCTACAAAAATGTGCAAGTTCTTTGTGACAATGTGAGTCATGTATCTAATGGGGATATTGTTCTTAAATATGTTGAGTCAAAATCAAATCTTGCGGATCGTTTCACCAAACCTCTTCCGGAATCTGAATTTAGCTACTTGCAAAGAGAATTAGGAATGCGCCATATTGATTAATCCTCCATGATCATTTCAAGATATTCAACTCACTTGCCTTAATATGCATCTCACAAGAACCTAGAACTTCCCTTGCTTGTGCCTTTGTAGATGGGAGTGAGATGCTAGGGTTCATCTTCTTGTTCATAATGCTTGTTATGATGTATTACTTTGAGCAAGAAGATGAAAATTCATCATAAATCATTCACTTACCCAATCATGGGGAAGATTAGTACGCCATTAATGTGTACTTAGTCCGAAGATCGTGATTGGATATTTTAATGAACTAACCAAATATCCACGTTCTTGGAGATCATATGCTCGTGCTTGACCCCTTAGGAACTCGAACATGCCACAAATTGAGTACGTTTTAGCCATGTATCCGTTTTTCCAGTTACCAATCGATTGCCTTCAGTTATCAATCGATTGGTGGGTCTGCATCTTTTGGCCGAAACCCTCTGAATCAATTCCCTAATCGATTCAAGCAGTTTTTCTCGGGCACAGATTGCTTCTTAATCGATCAGTGGATCGATTAATCCAGGTTGAATCGATCGGTTAATCGATTACGCACGATGATCGATTAATACAGGTCGAATCGATCGGTTAATCGATTACGTACTCTCGTAATCGATTGGTTAATCGATTCATGTAATTGATCGGCCAATCGATTACACACTCCTGTGATCGATCATATGGATCGATTCAACAAGGTCGTAATCGATTACTCAATCGATTACGGCCATTAACGCGCTCCACCTAACCTGTCATGTCACTCGCGTTTTGCCCTAAAACCCTCAGCCGACTCGAAACTTCCTGTAGAACTCTCCCGCGTGCTCCCAAAACCTCAAGCCCTAGCGTTTCTTTCCTTCCTCCGTCGCTGCCCACCTCGTCTCTCGACGCTAGATCAGGCGCCTCTCGCGGCTCACAGGCGCCTCTTCCGACTCCCAGGCGCTCGAAGCTTTTGTGCGTGGGTTCTTCAGTGTTGGTGCAGAAATGCACCTAAGTCAAACCTGTGTTTTGATAATGGAAACATAGGTCAAAAGTTAAGTCTTTCTTGTTTTCTAACAAGTTAATCAAGTGTGCAGCAAAAGCCCTAGCGAAGGACTGCTAGGCACTGGCGAAGGACTGCTAGGCACTGGCGAAGGACTGCCAGCATCAAGCCCTAGCGAAGGACTGCTAGGCATTGGCGAAGGACTGCCAGCATCAAGCCCTAGCGAAGGACTGCTAGGCACTGGCGAAGGACTGCCAGCACCAAAAGCCTTACCGAAGGACTGCTAGGCAACTGGCGAAGGACTGCCAGTTCACAAGACCTGACAAAGGACCGTCAGACAAAAGTCCAACCAAAGGAGCGGTTGGCATCAGGTAAACTCTCCCGAGAGGAGTAGGTGAGGACGCGTTCCCCGTCAAGGGAACAGTAGGCGTCGGTTCGACCTAGGGCTCCATTTTGGAGACCAAAGTCAGAACCAAGACAGCTAAGGCTGTATAAAATAATTATTAATTGTTTTATTGTGTTTTGGACTAACCCTTGATGCAGGACCGAAGGAACGTGTGTCTGCAACTCAGAGAGCCTCAAAGGAGTGAGGCAACAGCTGAGCAAGGCGCCCTAAGTGTCCAGGGCGCTCTCAAGGTGAACCAAAACCAAGCGAAGCAAAAGACAGCTTAGGCTGCTTAATGGGCAAGGCGCCTTCAGCAGCGAAGGTGCCCTCGTCAGTGAAGGCGCCTTCAGCAGCCAAGGCGCCTCCAGCTCATCTCTGCGAAGCCTCAGCTTCATCCACAGCGAGATCTCTGCGCGGAAGGAGTCAGCGAAGGCGCCCTCTACGACCAAGGCGCCCTCACGGTCAAACGTTATCCCTGTTCGAGCGGGATAAAGTTTGACTGAGCGATCTGCGGATCGCTGGACACGTGGCAGGCCGCCCTCGACGACCAGGGCGCCCCTGGGTGCTATAAATAGCACCCAACGCCCAAGCCTTCACATCAATCTTGGCTCCAAAGCTTCTACGCTCTTCTGTGCTCACGCCTTGTCCCGGAAACTGCCCAACTCGAGCTACGACGTCCTGCTGCTCCGGAAAGTCAATCTACAACCGGACGTCGGTAACAGAAGAATTTCTTTTTAAAAGTTTATAAGTGCTGTAATTGTAAATCTCTTTATGTAAACTGATTTTGCGTTCATATAGAATTGCCCAAAGTAAACGATCAACGATCGTGGGCCTTGGAGTAGGAGTCGACCTAGGCTCCGAACCAAGTAAAAATACTGTGTTCGCGTGTTTTATTTATTTCCGCTGTGCAAATTACTCTCTCCATAAATTCAAAAAGATTTTATCGATATTCACCCCCCCTCTATCGACTCTATCGATCCAACAAGTGGTATCAGAGCGGGGTTATTCAAACTTGGTGCAACCACCAGTTTGAAAATTTCTTTTCGGATTTTCAAATTCTTTTCAATATTCTTTTCTTTTTTTTCTTGTTAATCGAGGTTGGTGCAACACCCCTCGATATTTTAATTTCTTAATCCCGCACTGCTAATCCAAGACCAAGTCTTGGGACAATTTTTTTTGTAAAGTTTTCTTTTACAGAACAAATGTCTATGCAAGAGGGATTCAGCACCGCTAGACCTCCACTCTTCAGTGGAGAAGACTTTTCCTACTGGAAAAGTCGCATGGTTTCAGGTGGACATGTGGATCATTATCCAGTCCGGTCTGGAGATCCCCCGAAATACGGAAGGACTTCCACAAAGCTACTCGGAGTGGGACAACACTCTAAAGCGCAAGATAGAAGCTGACGCAAAAGCAACGCAAACCCTACAATGCGGGCTGACAAAGGAAGAGCTGAACCGAGTGGGCCCCTTCAACAGTGCAAAAGAGCTATGGACAAAACTGATCGAGCTGCACGAAGGGACTTCAGACACCAGGATCAGCAAAAGGGATCTGCTATTGAACAAGATCTACACCATCAAAATGGCCGACAACGAAACAGCAGCCCAGCTCCACGCACGAATCCAAGAGGTAATGAACGGTCTTCACGCAATAGGTCATAAGGTCAAAAACCGTGACCTAATAAGGTATGCTCTAAACGCATTCCCAAGAAATACCTTGTGGGCATCTATGGTAGATGCATACAAGGTATCCAGGGATCTTTCTAAAATAAAACTAGATGAATTATTTTCTGAACTAGAACTGCATGAACAGACTAACACCAATTCGGTCGAAAAAGGTATCGCTTTTATTGTAGGTAAAAATCTAAAGACAACGAAGAAGAAAACTGAACCTGAACTCGAGTCTAACTCAGACTCAGAAGATGAAGAAGGAGAACAAACTAAGCTGGTCCGGCTCGCTCGAAACTACTACAAGGAGCTGAAGAACCGAACCAACAAAAGGAAAACCGACAGAAGAAAGGACGAACCAACCGAACCAGCGAACAAGCCTAATGTGACCTGCTACGAGTGCAAGAAAAAGGGCCACTACAAAACAGAGTGTCCAGATCTGAAAGAGTCCAAGAAGACGAGAAGAAAGAAAGCACTGCAAGCAACCTGGGACGAGTCTTCCTCAGAAGAAGAAGAAGAGGCACCCCAGTCCAATCTCCTAGCTCTAACCGCATCAGAGAAAGTCGAGTCAGAATCAGAACAAGAGGACGGCGAGCTGACTTTCACAGAAGACGGAGAAATAAAGGTAACTGGTTTTAATAGATTGCAGTTAACTGAATTAATTTCTTTTCTTTCTCGAGACTTGGCTAAAGCCAAACTCCGAGTCGAATCCCTCCGACAGGAAGTAAAACTCCTGAAAGAGGGAGCTGACTCTAAACCCTCAACCGAGAAGGTTCAGGAAGGAACTCCCACTCAAGTTGAAAAACTTGAAAAGGAGAATTCCTCCCTGAAAACTCAGGTTAAGGAATTTAGAACAGCTTTAGAACGATTCACTTCTGGTTCCAAAAATCTTGACATGATTCTTGGAAAACAGAAATCAGTTCTAAATCGATCTGGACTTGGCTACCGAACCAAATCCCGACAAAGATCGTATTTGGCTGTAATGAATCAGTCCAGAGGAAAAATTCAGGCATGGGTACCTAAACTGTGCCTGAACAAACCAACTGGATCAAATCAGTATTGGATCCCCAAGGACAAGATTCACATCTTGCCTAACCATCACCGTGACTTTAGTCCAGGGGGAGCCAAACTGAAAACTATTTTCATTATTAGATAAACCTATAATTCTTGATTGAAACTGCCTGTTTGATT
>JAGFNQ010005639.1:0-43309 GCA_024364735.1 Boesenbergia rotunda
AGCTTAACCGCCTGTCGGATTCACAGCCGACCTCGACCGGCACCACCGCCTCGCTGCATAGACGAGGTGGAAGGCGTCTGCCCGGTCGCTTCTCTGGGTGTGGTTCTGGTCGCCCAAAGGACCCCGGGCAGCTGTTTCTACCCAGTTGGTTCCTGCATGATCCAGCTTTGTTTTGAGCCCTCTCAAGATTTCTCGGTTGGTGACTTCTGCTTGGCGTTGCGTTGTGGATACCCACGGATGTAAAAGCCTGATGGATGCCATATGTCGAGCACCATTCTTTGATTTCTTCCCTTGAAACTGCCGACCGTTGTCAGAAACCAACTGAGGGGGATCCCGTATCTGCATAGAATATTTTGCCACAAGAACTTAATCACCGCCTGCTCGGTGATTCTAGCTAGGCCTCTGCTTCCACCCATTTAGAGAAGTAATCCACCCCGACCAACAAGAACTTCTTCTGAGCGGGGGGATCGGAAACGGACCTACGATATCATGCCCCATTGGTCGAACGGGCAAGAGACAGCCGATGTCTTCATTACTTCGGTTGGCCGGTGTGGCAGCACTGGTGTTTCTGACAAGAGATGCAGGTTGCAGCCAAACGGTCGGCATCCTTCTGTAAAGTTGGCCAATAATACCCGGCCAACAGAGCCTTCCGGGGCGGTGGCTCTACCTCCTGAATGATTACTGCAGACCCCCATATGGACCTCTCGGAGCACATAATCTGCATCTTCACTGTAAGGCATTTGAGCAATGGCCGGGCGTGAGCCCGTTTATAGAGGACATCTCCGACCATAGTGTATTGCGCGGCTCTCTTTCTGAACAGCCGAGCCTCCTCCCGGTCGGGACGGCACTTCTCCCCTGGTCAAGAATGCAATCAAGGCGTTCTCCAATCAGTCTCCAATTCAACTTCCGCCTGCTGCTCGATTTGCATGACGAATAAGGCATGGCAGGCCGGCCGGGGACCACCCAAGATCCGACTGCACTAGCTAATTTAGCTAGCTCATCTGCCTTCAAGTTGCTTTCTCGAGGGATCTTCTGTAAGAGTACCTCCCTGAAACCCGCCTTCAGCTGCTCATAGGCATCGATGTACTCTTGCAGCCGGTCGCTGTTGACTTCGAAGTTACCGGCCAGTTGTTGTATAGCAAGTTGCGAATCTGAATATAGCCACACCCGGGTGGCGCCGACATGCCGGGCGGCTTGCAGACCGGCTATTAGTGCTTCATATTCAGCTTCATTATTAGTTGCCTTGTGTTCTAGCCGCACGGACAGGTGTAGCCGTTCTTCTTCGGGTGAAACCATGAGAACGCCGATTCCGCTTCCTTGCCGAGAGGATGCCCCATCAACGTACACTTTCCATACGCCTTCGGCTTCATCGGGATGTCATTCCGTGAGAAAATCGGCTAAGGCCTGAGCCTTGATAGCCGGCCGGGGTAGATATTGTATGTCATATTCGCTCAGCTCAGTTGTCCACTTGACTAGCCGCCCTGAAGCATCCGGATTCGTGAGCACGCGACCCAAGTTACTGTTAGTCAATACAGTAATTGGGTGAGCTAAGAAATATGGTCTGAGTCGCCGGGCGGCTAAGAACAGTATATAGCCCAACTTTTCGAGCGTCGTGTATCGACACTCGGCTCCTTTAAATAAGTGGGCAAAGAAATACACAGGCCTTTGTTCAGTCTTTTCTTGCCGGGCCAACACCATGCTGCCCGAGTCGGTGGAAGCTGCTAAGTATACATATAAAATCTCATTGGCTCCGGCCGGGCGAGTGTAGGCAACTCAGCCAGATAAGCCTTCAGCTCTTCGAATGCCTTGTCACATTCTGCGTCCCACTGAAATCTGGTGGCTCGGCGTAATGTCTTGAAGAATGGTAGACCCCGTTCGGCTGACCGGGAAATGAATCTTGATAAGGCCGTTATCCGTCCGATCAGCCGTTGAGCCTCTCTGAGATTCCTTGGAGCCGGCATCTCCATGATGGCGTTTACTTTGCCCGGATTTGCTTCGATGCCCCGCTCGGTGACGATATAACCGAGGAACTTCCCGCTTCGAGCCCCGAATAGACATTTGGCCGGATTAAGCTTCAGGCCAAACCGCCGTAGAGTTCGGCAAGTTTCCTCAATGTCGGGGATTAATTCTTGCGCCCGGGCGGTCTTGATCAGAATATCGTCGACGTATACTTCGACGTTACGTCCCATCTGCGACCGGAACACCTTGTTCATCATTCTCTGGTAGGTGGCGCCCGCATTCTTGAGGCCAAACGGCATGACGGTGTAGCAGTAGGTGCCGTCAGCCGTGACGAAGCTAACTTTCTCTTGGTCGGCCACAGCCAGCGGGACTTGGTGGTACCCCTGGTACGCATCCAGCATTGATATGAACTCGCTGCCGGCCGTCGAGTCGACCAGTTGATCGATCCGTGGAAGTGGGTAGCAATCTTTCGGGCATGCACGATTGAGATCTCGGAAATCAATGCATACCCGCCACTTGTCATTTGGTTTGGACACCAGCACCACGTTGGCCAACCAGGCCGGGAACTGGACCTCCCGGATATGTCCTGCCTCCAGCAGTCTTTCCACTTCCGCCCGGATGACTTGATTCTGCGCGGCGCTGCGATCCCTTCTTCGTTGCTTCACTGGCCGCGCGCCCGGGTAAACATGGAGCTGGTGTTCTGCGACTTCCGGTCGGACTCCCTTCAAGTCTTTTGACGACCAGGCAAATACGTCTTGATTCCGGGCGAGGGAGTCGATTAGGGATTGCTTCAGCTCCTCGGGAAGTCCTGCAGCAATTTGTATTTTGGTATCTTCCTTACCGGGCAAAAGTTGTACCTCCTCTTTGTCTTCCCGCAATTCTGCCCAAGGGGAGGCTTGCACCATGTTGCAGCTGCTACCTGCCCGCCTCGCCTTTTGACCTCCCGAGCGGACATCATCAGCATAGCAGCGCCGGGCCACGGTCTGATTGCCCTTCACCTCGCCGACTCTGTCGCCGACCGGAAACTTCACCTTGAGGTAGTAGGTGGAGACTACCGCTCTGAACTCGTTGAGAGCCGGTCGACCGAGGATGGCGTTGTAGGCAGCTGGGGCATCCACAATCAGAAACGTGGTCCACCGGGTTCTCTTGAGTGGCTCCTCTCCAAGTGAGACGGCCAGCCGTATCTGTCCGATCGGCTGTACTTCGTTTCCCGTAAATCCGAACAGGGGAGTAGCCACCAACTCTAGCTGCGATAACTCAATTTGCAGTTGATCGAAAGCTCGTTTATATAAAATGTTTACCGAGCTGCCGGTGTCCACAATGGTTCGGTGGACTTCATAGTTGGCGATGACAGCCGTGATGACCAGCGGGTCATCGTGCGGCACCTCCAATCCTTGTAAATCCTGCGGCCCCCAGCTGATTTGGGGCCCTTGAGCTTGAGAGGTGCTGACTCCGACTTGGTGAATTTCCAGTCGGCGTACCTGCGTTTTTCTGGCTCGGTTGGAGTCGCCGCCGGTCGGACCGCCGGAAATCACATTGACGCCTCCTCGGACGGCGTTCTGGTGATTAGCTTGATCTTCGTCAAGTTCCTCCACCTCTTCCTGCTCGGGCCGAGGAAACAATTGTCGGGCGGCGGGGGCATCCCGCCTTTGTCCTTGCTGGGCTGTAGCTCCTTGACCACGCCCGCGTCCCTGCTGGGTTTGTCGTCCTTGACCCCTGCCGAGTGGGGTCCGAGCTCTGTTGCCTGCTCGGCAGTCCTCAGTGTTGTGCGTATTACATTGGTGAAACGCACAATACGGGGCCCATCTGTTGGGCCAATTCCCCTGTGCCACCTGCACTTGCTGGGGTCTCATTCCGGGCCGATCGGCCGGTCGGGGACTGCGAATCGGTCCTCCTGGCGATCTGTTGTGTTGAGGTGCAGGCGATGGGCTAACTATCGCTTCCTTCCGCCGGGCGGCTTGTGCTTCTTCCACATTGATATACTTACCAGCCTTCCCGAGCAGGCTGTCGAAATCCTTCGGTGGTTTCCTGATCAGGGATCGGAAGAAATCACCTTCTTGGAGCCCTTGTGAGAAGGCGGTGACTAGTACTTCGGAGGTGGTATTGGGCACCTCTATAGCTACTCCATTGAACCTCTGGATGTAGGCCCGGAGTGACTCTTTCGGACCTTGCTTCAGAGCGAACAAATTGAGGCTGGTCTTATGGTGCCTCCGACTGCTTGCAAAATGTTGCAGAAACAGCCGCTTTACCTCTGCGAAACTCCCAACTGATCCACCCGGGAGCCCGCCAAACCATCGTTGAGCCTGCCCGGAGAGGGTTGTCAGGAAAGCGCGGCATTTGACGCCCTCCGGGTATTGGTGCAACTGGGCAGAGCTTTCAAACTTCATGACGTGCTCCTCGGGGTCACTGGCCCCCGAGTACTCTGGCATGGTGAAGAATCGTAGATTCTTGGGGACAGGATCCTCAAGAATTTGTGAGGAGAAAGGGCTGCGAGTCGGACAGGCCGCGGCGGGGTCAGCTTCGGTCGGGGCTGAGTGGGCCTCGTTCCGGAAAAGTGCTCGGGGAAAATTAGGAGCGCGGGGCTTGGGCTGAGCAGCCATACCTTCTGAATTTCCCCGTACAGAGGGCCCAGGGGGCCGGGCCCCTTGACTACCGGTTGGCGGATGCGATTGTTGTGCCTTCTGTGTCCGGACAGCCATCAGCATTTCATATTCTTCTGGCGAAAGAGTAACCGTCAGTGGATTGGGGTTTTCCATTCTTCGCTCTCGATCAGGCAGAAAGCCCTCCTTCTAGCGCCAAATTTGATCCTGTCGCCGAGCGCAGTGGAGCCGCAACCGGAATGACGGTGTAGCGGTGCGTGACGTGGATGCTGACGGGGCGTCCTCGCGCAGAATGGCAGCGTCGTGGGGGGTATCCTCCGACCGAATGGAAGTGGATGTCGCCTGGTGCAGGGCCAACCAGCTGGAGGTGAACCTGCTGAGGAAGATGACCGTTAGCAACCTAGCCGGGAGACGTCCCGGCAAGGCACTCCGACGGTCAAGTCAGTACTCCGAGGAACAGTAGAAAGAATGGAGCACTGGAAAATGAGGAGCTTCGCGAGCGCGTGTATGTATGCGTACCTGATAATGAGGAGTGGAGTGGCTTATATAGCCGGGGAAAAGGACCAAGCATGGCTTGTGTCAGGATCTTCTGACAGGGTTAGAAGATATGGTATGGTGATGTCGGTATGAGTATGGCCTGTGTCAGGATCTTCTGACAGGGTCAGAAGATATGGTATGGTTGTGTCGACTGTAACCATCCTTCTTTGTCGTATACTATTTGTCTTATGTGAGGACAAAGACAGGTTTCTGTAAGTCGGCGCCTGTCAGAGAGTGTCAGTTCGTACGAGGGGTGACAGCCTGTTACCTGCAGCTGGTGCAGGTATATTTTGTCCTTTTCTCAGGGTGATTCCGAGAGAGTGCCCGAGTGGACATCCGGACGGCTCGCCCGGATGGGTATCAGGCACGAGCATAAAGGACTGCCGGGCGGATGCACCCGGCTGGACGAGGCGTGTAAGCCTTACTGTGGTCGGACGGGTTTGACCGGCCGGATGAACCGCTATATTTATTCTAACCGGCCGTCTTGAGTCCGACCGGCCGGCGAAGAGCCTGGGCCCGGCCAGGATGTTTGTCGAGTTGGCTGCCGTACAATGACGTGGACCTTGAAACTGGCTAGGTCGTTTGCCACGTTGGCTGCCCGTATGGTGCCAACTATATGGCAGGATCATCAGTATTAGTATTTTTAAACAGTTGTTATTTGATTGTGTTTGTGAACTTTTCATTTTTATATTTTTGATAAGTACTGTTAATTTGTTTCGAACAAGGTTGGGGAGGCCAAGAAAGGTGGTGGAAATTGAAAATCTATGAAGAGGAAATAAGTCATTATATATAAAGTTTTGTGTTAGTTTATAGGATATTCTTTCTTGTTAAAACTGATACTTTTTGTTTGTTTATTTTCTGATAGAGAATGGGAAAAAAGAATGGAAGGAGAAGGAAGTGTTTACCAAGGATGAAAAGAATGATGATTTATTTTTTGGTGTCTTTCCATCTTTTTGAGACCATTTGGTATGAAATATTTTCATTTGGATATGATGAATTATTTAACTTGAATAATGCGATTAATATTGGATATTTTTGGATATGATGACATATATATATGACTAATATGAATATGTTTGTTTTGACTTATTTTGGAATGCGTGATTTCATTTTAGATATGTTTGTTTTGACTTGTTTTGGTATGTTTTCTATTTGGATATGCTTGTTTTCACATGTTTGAATATGACTTGTTTGGAATGTTGAATATGATGGGTTAGAATGTTGATTTGTGTATGCTATAAACGGAATATTATATTTGTAAATATGATAAAATGTAAAAATGAGTAGGTTCTGGATAAAAAATGTGTTTAGCTAACAAATTTGCAATAAAAAATTTTCATTGCAAAATTATCGTAATTAACAGTACGTACGTAAATTTGCGATGAAAAATCATTTTCGTCGTAAATTTGCAACCAATTCGTTTTCGTCGCAGATCAAAATTGTTTTCGTCGTAGATTTGCAACGAAAACAAATTCGTCTTAGATCTACAACGAAAACTAATTCGTCTTAGATCTGCAACGAAAACAAATTTGTCGTAAATGTTCAAAGAATGTATTTTCGTCGCAAATCTGCTACGAAAATGATTTTTTATCGCAGATATGCATTTGGGAATTGTGTGACGAATTTTTTTCGTCACAAGTTTATGAATTTGGCGATGAAAAAAGAAATTGTTGCTAAATTTGCGACGACTTATTTGCGACAAATAATTTTTTGCCAGAAAATTCATTGCAAATGAGACATTTTGTTTTTTGTAGTGACAGATGACTAACATATTGGTAGATCCAACACTCTCGCTGACGACTTTAGAACTTGCTCAAATCCCATGAGATGTTCTAATTAAGAAAGATCAATGTTATGTTCCTCTATATTTTACATCCTGAGCTTGAATCTATTCCCTCAAAGTCTATTTCTTACCATGAGAATATTATTTGCTTCTTTTACTTGTGTTCCACTTTCTAAACTCGTGTCCGATGATATACTCTTGAGTTCCAAGCACAGTCAAAGGATCTCTGGAGGTAGTGGAGGAGATCAACAAAACCATGGAAGTTATGGGGGAAAGAAAGATAGAAATTTGGACATGTGCATGATGTGTGTTAGGCATTACATGCATGTCCACCAAGGCATGCCTCATATATTGCTTAAATGACCCGGTCTAAACCACCTTCACTAGATAGAGTCCTACAAATTAAGCAATCAAGCTCTAACTCAACCATCAATGTTCCTACCTTGAACTAGTTCACTTCAATTCAAGTTTCAAAATATCATTCAATGATCTACTTTATTACCAAACAACATTGATACTCACACACTTTGACATGTGTTAAAGCATGTCTAAGTTGAATTTAGATATATTTCACTCATTTAATACTTTGAAAATAAAATTAAATCAATTAGTTATATAGTTGAATTAAAAATGAATTACTTACTTTTACATCAATGTGTTTCGAGATGAATTTAGTGAACTTACTAGTTTAATCTTCTTTCATTTAACTACTCTTAGGATAGGTGTAGCAATTAGATAATTAATTAAATTGAAATTTTAGAATTTTTTTTTAAAAAATTACATATTAGTTGAGTTCCTCTCTAAAAGATTCAACATGGGCCTCCTAAGTGTACCAATATGATAATATATCATGGGCATTAGTGGATTAAACGACATAGGAGGGGTTACTCATGTTAACCGGTGTGGTTTTGTGATAATGGAAAATTTCAACCTTGCCCAACATGACACGAGATTTTAAAGCATGTTTCACTTACATGTTTGCAAGTGCCTCTTTTGAGCACATTTGTTGTATTCCGGAGCTATGTTCACAACTTGCATTGCATTTATCGCCCTCTTAGATTGTAAATTTAAGAGTTGTTGAGCATGTGCCTAGCAACATATCTTCCTTTTCTAGCCTTACTTCTATTGAGATAATGGTTTCTCTCTTATGGTTAGGTTTGACCACGATGTTTCATGGTTTGATAATACTATTTGAGTTAAGAGCAAGGTACAAAATCTTAAGCCGTAATGAAGTTTCGGTTTTGACTTGAACGATATTGTATGGTATTGATAATGGATTGTTTCAAGGAGGATTTTAGGCTAATCATTCTTGGGGGTCCTAGGTGAGTGTTGTTGCATTCCTAAGCCTTCCATGCGCAATCAAAAGAAAGAAAAAGCAAGCAAAGCAAAAAATTTAATTTGTGTAAAGTTTACTTGAATTGTTTTCATTCTCGTTTGTACTTTTATATTCTTCTTGTATTATTGTATGAACATGTAAAAAGCTTCTCCACCTTCAAAAGATATTCGCAGAGGAGAAAAGATAGGGATGATTCCCAAAGTGATTCATTGACGAATCATAAACGGTGGAGTAGGAAGGGAGTTCTAAACCACATAAATCTTCATATAGTTGGTATAGTGTTCTTACATGTATTTGTGTTTTCAATTAAGTTTTATATATTTTATTGTGCTAACTCGAATTGTATATGAACATGAACTAATAAGAATGAGCGTCTTTTCACCGCACCCGTTTAGTGGCTTCACAACTCCTAACATATCCGAAGGGACTAAAAGGCCTAGCAAGGTTAATTCTAGGGTGGTCCATAATGAGGTGAACTTGAAGATGAGATGACGGGCATAGAGCAAGTTGAAGAAGCATGGTGCATCTAAATGATTGAGGGTCTAGTAAGGTAAACTCTAGGGCAAAGAGCATTAAAGGCGTTAAAGACCTAAAGACATAAAGGTTTGAAAGATTACGCGAGTGAAATGTAATTTGAGGCTTATTTTGAGCAATATCATAGGGATGAAGTGTTTAGCTAGTAGGAGTGGACTATCTAGTTGTTTGAGGGAAACCTTTGACCAAGGGATTGCTTGTGTCCTATGTCACATTCTGTAGTTGAACTCTGTCTCAAGACTTTGCTAAGATTTACAAGAGGTAAGCAAAGTATAGAAGGAACTGTCGAGCAGATTTAATTGTTGACGAATAGTCGATGGACTTAAGATGGACTTAAGAGTTGATTGCATGGAAAGGTTCAATGAACAAAAGAAAAAAAAAATCTTGAGTGCCAATCAACTTTTTTTCTAGTTTTTCCAACTAACTAAAAGTCTGAGCAATCGACTAGAAGAAAATTTTAGCTGACTGCCTAGAAAGTTATTGATTGTTCAATGACCTTGATTAGTTGACTAGGGGTGTTTCAAGTTGATTAAAGGTGAAAAATTAGAGTTGATAAAGTTATTTCTTATGTATTTAAGCTAATTAAGTGTTTCACGAAGATGTACTAAATTCTTCACTAATCCAATGTATTCCCATATGCCAAAGCTTCACCCTTGGAAAGTTAAGGCTCAACTCAAGCACCTTAGTAATCTTCTTTTACTTTAGCTTTGTGTTTCTTTCTTATTGAGAGAAATCAATTCAATGTAAAGCATCCCAACTAGGATTGTAAAGAGATTTACCCCATTATCGCTTATTAGGAGATGTGTATACGGAACCTTTGCAAGAGTGATGGAGATGTCATATTACATACTCTTGACACAAGTTAAAATATACAAGTACCATGTACTACTAACCAATTTTTTTTTTTTCTTGTAAGAGAATTTGATTTGGTAAACCACCTATTCACCCGCTCCCCCTCTAGCCAGGGTTAAGCAAGCCATCTACTGATTTATAGTTTCAACTAAGAATTAAACCCTTATTCAAAATAAGAGTAATAGTCGACCCCACCTAGTTGATAAAGCTTGGTGGTTGTTGGACTCAAAATAAGACTAATATCACAATTGAGGTTTAAAAACTTCGTCGATAATCTAATTTAAGATGGTTTATTTGTTATTAATAGTGGATTAAAATGTTGGTACATGTTACAAAGTGACACTAATTAACATTTAATCATTAAAATTTCATAATGATTTACAACAACAACCAATAATAATCAAGCCTTACAATTTTTCATAATGATTTAATGAAAAAATTAGTAAATGCTTTATTTGGGCTTCACAATTACTACATACATTGACATTTCTGGTTTTTTATTCATAACTTGAAAATCAATTCTCCTTTAAATTCAGCTCCTTATGAAAAGTTGTATTCTTGATTGCAACTATTTTATTCTGGCAAAATAAGTGTGAAACCTCATCTTGAAATATCATCTAAACTACGAAGCCTCTAATGTATTCCCTTTTCATAAGATTATTTTCATGAAAATATTTCAAAATAGTTGACACAAGGACACTAATTAGTGCACATAAGGCAAGTAAGTTTAGGTACAAAAACCTTAGTTTACTTTTTCCCTTGGGAAACTTCTTTTTCTTTAGGAAAAATAATAAAATAAAAAAAAAGAATAGATGAAGAAAGTTAAGTGATGGTAAATTGATTTATATGATTAAGATATTCTAGAAAGAGTAACCTATGTGAGATGGTAAGTCTAGCCTAATGGCAAAGCTAGGAAAAAAAAATTTGAATGTGTGAAAAAATATATTATGAATAAAAAATTAACAATTAAAATAATATTTTTCTAAGATTGAATAGGATTTGTATCAATATGGCACAATAAATCGGGTCAATAGGATGGATCTAATTCAACTGATCTAATTGGTTTAGTTAACCTAACAAAATTAACTAAATGCATTAAATTGATCCAATAGATCATATTAAATGATCAAATCTTTTCAGTTTAATTGACTAGATGAATTTGACTTTCTTAATTTTATAATCTAGCTTTAATTATGATTGTCAAGTCTCTTCAAGTGATACTGGTAGATTATGGTAGATAATGGTTCTTCTATAAAGAAAAATGTAACTACAAAATCACTAAGTAAAAAATAAATCAGTCAATAAATAAAAATATATCTAAATATCTAATTGCTTGGTTATTGAAATTAGGCATGTGGTCAATAAATAAATTTGAATCGTAGAATTTATCATTTATATCATTAAGATTAATCAATTTTTATGTTACAGACAACATATTTGCATGGCATGGTATCATCTTTATGTTGTGTCATTCTTGTTAAGTAGGTGGTATAGATGTCCTATTAAAATAGTTTGATATATAAGATTGGCAAGATGATTGTTTGCACCAAAAGCTTAAATTGTTATACAAGTGACCAATTTATACATTAACAATTTTAAAATCCACAAGCATATAAAGAAATATCATTATAGTCATAAAAAACTAAACAATTAGAAATTTTGGACACCAAGAAATATCAATATAGTTCATAACAAATCAAATACAGGTGCTATAGAACAAATGGAAACGTTAGGAGACTACAAACAGGCCTACTTATTATCAACTCAATTCCATTCTATAACCTACTTTTATATCCATTTAGTTCAGTTTTTTTCTGATGATTTGTTGCAAAATAATATTGGGAGCCTGCTAGAACTAGCAAAGATTGCTTTGATGTCTAAAACAGAACTTAATCAGATTCCAAACTAAGTTGAGATATTTTAAAAGAATGGAACTGAACTTCATTTTGTTACATGTAATATGAAAATAGCAGGATGTCTGAAGCACGTACCAAAAAATGGAAGAACAAAAGCTACCAGTACGGTAGATACAACAAGCCCTGTCCTTAACAACATGGAGCACCAAACTTTGTCTGAGGTTTCATGGGGAAGCAGCTCTTCCAGAGATCTGGCTACTGGATTTAGCAATAATGCATATCTGTTTCTAGCTAAAGATACTACAATGACTTTAAAGCGACAAAGCACAATCTAAGTTATTAAAGAAAATCCCAAAAGGATATTTGGAGAATGGATTGATCACCTAATGATAGGCAAATGATATCAGTTAGTGAAAATGTAAGAGGGGGAAAATGCCAACTATGATTGAAGATTTAACATGTTACAATTACCGTTGTCCATAAACCAACTGTTGAGGCAAATGAATCCTTTGGTAAGTTCAATGTTATTTGGGACAACGTAGCTTCGCCGAACATGAGATATCCAATGGCGGCAAACGAGCCATTTATCAATGTGCTCAAAATGAAACTGTTTTAAGTGGGTAGAGGAAAATCTTTCAGAAAACAACACAGGATGAGTTTGTGAATAACTAAATGAAAGTACCATATTAACAATGCTCTGCTGAATTTAGTTCGATCTGACATTGACTGGTAAATATTTGGAAACACTGAATGGCCGGAGTAGCAAAAACCATACACCCCAATAGAAAATGGTAGGCCTCCCCATTTCACAGCTTGACCAGAATGATGGAATCCAACCCCATCAACAGAACCAATGAAGATCACAGAGAGATAGATCACTATAGTGGAAATAACTCCACCGGCTGTAAACAGATTTCAAAAATCATGGTGTCTTCTTCTAGAACAAATTTCAGTGGAAAGATAAACACAAGTCGCACCTGATAGATAAGAGATTATTCTAAGGTCTCGTAGCCAAACAGTTGGTAGAATAATTAGAGCAGTTAAAATCCCGAACAAATGGAGAGAATCTACATGTATCCCAGCCCAATCCAATGAAGCCCCAGGAAAGATCTTAGTAAGGTTATCACCTTCTAAAATAATAAATTCAACACAAAATGACTGCATCATGGGAAAAATGTGAATTTTTAGAAAAAAACCATACGACTATGCTGCATCTAACAAAAGAAGAATCTTATTCCTCCCATACTTACATATAGTTCCGCATACAAGACAACCTGAATCATCAATATAGCAGGATTAGGTAATCATTAATTTATTTGAGTAATAATTAAGCAACAATATTACTCTACTTTCTTTATTCATCCTTATTTTATTTATATCAGTCAATAAGCCTGCATGCTAAAAACTCACAGATACAAACAAGCGTCCAAATCTCCCAAATGCAGCTTCACCAATATCAGGGTAGCTAAAAATGCCATCTTTGCTCTCAAAGCAAAACTTCATAAGAATGCCAGTGTAGTAACAAACTACAGCAAACAAAAGTAACATTACCAAAGTAGCCCATCCTCCCTCTTTCACAGTAAATGGAGTAGAAAGAAGACCAACCCCAGCTAATACATTAATTCCTGAAGAAAATCAAAGAAACAAGAAAATTTCAGTATGGCTAATATAACAGCATAGAGTCCAAACAAGACTTATGCAAACTACTAAAAATTTAAACAAATAATTGCATCAGGTTTACAAAGAATCCAATAAGAGATTATTTATATGAAGACAAAGATCAGATAAAGTGGGCAAGTTTGATTGTTAAGGAAGGTGAGTTTACCATTAAAGACTGTTTGAGTTACACTACATCCATGATGAATGTATACTTCACCAGAATACTCAACCAGGAATGAGGCTGACTTATTCGATACCAGACCAAGAGATTTCCTTATGTTTTTATTGGATTCTAGCTTCTCACATATACTACTCGGAAGAAGAAGTGATCTCAAATCAGATTCTTGCCCAAATTGACTGAGAAGGCTAGAGTATTTAATACTAGGCATAGACCCAAGAGTTCCGAATGCTGGTGATGCAGAAATCGTGTATGTATCAATACTTTCCCTGCCAGAAATAGAAAAAAGTTCCAACCATAAAGATTAAAAGCATGTTTAATAATACAATATTTCTGATAAGAATATTTCAAAAGCATGAATGCTTGGAATACAGTTCTAGTATGAAACATAGCCATATTGCATGTAATAAATTTACTCTCCTACAGCCAATTGCTTCTCCCAAAAATATTTTAGGTGGTGATGACAGACATATCCTTTGATCCCATATACTACGAAGCAATAGTTTATGAACAAATCATTTTGGATCTGCAATTCAGTTTCTCAGTACTTCAACTTTGTTTGAACCAATGTTTCAAATCTTGAGCTGAACCAAGGTTTCGGTCCCGGTCAGCTCGAGAGATGTACGGCCATTTTGAGTATTAGTGTTGGATATAAGTGAATGGAAAAAAGAGATGGAGAGAAAAGAGACTCCATTGTGAATGAGACTTTAGTTCCACATTGAGTTTCAAGGCATATTAGTTGGTGCAAGCATGTTAGTTGTGAACAAATGCATGGGGAGAGGCTCTCTCTCACCCTTGGGTGAGTAGGGAGTGCAAATCTAGGACCCGGATTTGCACCGAACCAAGTTGACTTATGTACGAGCACGACCTGCACGCGCCGAATGTTGCATCAGTCGTGGTAAAATTTGCCCAAGTTAATAAACCAACATTTTGCCACTTGAATAATTTTTACTTATTGCTCAAATATAACAGATGCATTAATTGATGATCAATAAAGAATCTGTAACCTCCAGATATTTGATCTGAACGGGTTAATGGGCAGTAAATGACATTAATTCTGTCATTAAATACTGTATTGGTCTAAGCTACTATATAAAGAGGTTATTACCAATAGCAAAGAGAGGCTGCGAGCTAATAGCGAAGATTTTCTTCCACCTTCGTTCCCCCCAAATCTTCTTCCACCGTGCGCTCCTCTTGGTGTATTATCCGTCGTAGCAATCGTGTACTTTCTCAGTTCGCCACGAGCAACCAATGCTTGGTTGTGTGCGTGGTTTCGTTATTATATCCTGGAAAACGAGCGTCTATCATAATCTTAAAGCACAGCCGAAGGAGGACGAACCTATTTCAAGAAAACTACATTATGCAAGCCTCAACAACTCTCTCTTCACTCGGTCTCAGGAGCCTCAACTCGAGAGTTTGTACTTAGATTCTGTACTCAAGAGCCTCAACTCGGGAGTATATACTTAGACTTTGCACTCAATAGCCTCAACTCAAAAGTCTGTACTTAGACTTTGCATTCAAGAACCTCCAATTAAGAGCCTCCATGTCGAGAGTCTACACTCGGGAATTGGACTCGACAGTCTCCAAGTCGAGAGTCTGCACTTAGACTCTACACTCGAGACTCTACACTCTGGCATACAATATAGTTCGAGTCTTTTCAGCCAACTCAGCCATTCCAAGCAACACTTCCCTGCTTGGCAGTATGAAATTATCAATTCAGGTCTCTAACAAATAAGTTGAAATTAAATTATGTAATTTCAATTAGCTTAGTTATCTCTGACAGTTTGCCCAACAAGCTTAAAATAGATCATTAGTTCTATTGAGATGTGTTGAGGTGAAACAAACTCACCATGAGGCTCCCTCCACCCCAATTAGGAATATTCCAATCAACCATGGGAAAAATCCAAAGAATTTCACTAAGTTGAACTTCAAGAGGTGGCAGCAGAAGATGTTCTTCTACTTGACTACACCCACTCTGGCTCGGTTCTTGACCAAGGACCCTCCCAAGCATGCTGAGATCCACTTGGAAGGTATGGTTCTCAGTGAAACCTTCCATATGGTAGCAATTATTGAGAACCTATCTCCCAGCTGGAAAGATTTCAAGAACTATCTAAAGCATAAGCGGAAAGAGATGAACATAGAGGAACTCATTGTTAGACTTCACATTGAAGAAGACAACAAAGGTTCAGAGAGAAAGCTATTCTCTCAGGCTACTATGAAAGCCAACGTGGTCGAGCATGGTCAAAGCTCGAAACAAAATAATTCTAAATCTTCCAAGATGGGACCCAGAGGAGGCATAAGTAAGAAGTTCTCTGGGAAATGCTTCAACTGTGACCGAGTTGGTCACAAATCTTTGGAACGCAAAAAACTGAAAAAGAAGCAAGAGGCCAACCTAAACGAGGGACCAGAAATGGATGATCTGTGTGTCGTGGTCTCCGAGTTAAACTTGGTGGGTTCAAAGTCGTGGCAATGGTGGATCGATACTGGTGACACCAGACATGTGTGCTGCAACAAGGAGCTGCTCCACAATTTCGAAGAAGCCAATGGAGACAAACTGTTCATGGGGAACTCAACAACCTCGGGCATCATGGGCCAAGGAAAAGTGGTGTTGAAGATGACCTCGGGCAAGGACCTAACTCTGAACAGTGTGTTATATATTTCCGAGATTCGGAAGAATCTAGTGTCCTGATCACTGTTAAGCAAGCATAGCTTTCGCATTATTTTTGAGTCGGACAGAGTTGTACTGTCTAACAAAGAAATGTTTATGGGAAAGCGTTATGTATCTGATGGGCTTTTAAAGCTCAATGTAATGACTATTAGGCCTAAGATAAATAAAATTGAAAGCTCTTCTACTTATATGCTTGAGTCTTCATGTTTGTGGCATGGTAGACTAGGACATATGAACTATGATGTGTTGTATAAATTAATAAACATACAAAGTATACCTATATTCTACCATAATTCGAAACATAAGTGTGAGACTTGTGTTAAAGCGAAAATGACAAGGTCATCATTTTAACATGTTGAAAGAAGCAACGAACCACTTGACCTAATCCACACCGATGTGTGCGACCTAAAAGATACACTGACACGTGGTGGGAATAAGTACCTCATCACTTTTGTAGATACTAATACAAAATATTGTTATGTGTATCTTCTCAAAAGTATAGATGAAGCTATATAGAAATTCGTTCTTTATAAGAATAAAGTTGAAAATCAACTTAATAAGAAGATTAGGGTAGTTCGAAGTGACCGAAGTGGTGAATATGTATCACCATTCGCTGAGTTGTGTGTTCAACATGGGATCAGATACGAAACAATTGCTCCTTATATTCCTTAACAAAATAGAGTTGCTGAGCGAAAGAATCGAAGTCTAAAGGAGATGATGAATGCTCTTCTATTAAACTCTGGATTTCCATAGTTCATGTGGGGAGAACTGTGTTAACGACTAATTACCATTTAAACAAGGTGCCCCGGAAGAAAATAGATAAGAGCCCTTATGAGTTGTGGAATGGAAGACAACTGTACTATAAATATTTGTGAATGTGGGGGTGTCTTTCAAAGTTTTGGTGTCTAATCCGAAAAAGGTTAAGATAGAACCAAAATCTGTTGATTGCATATTTATGGGATATGCACATAACAGTAGTGTGTTTCGATTTTTTGTGTATGAGTCACCAATACCGGATATACACAAGAACTCGATAATAGAATCGAGAAATGCATCATTCTTCAAGCATGTGTTTCTGTATAAGATCGAGAGGATGCTAGCTCCTCAAAATGGGTATATGAAATATAAGAGGAAGAAGAAGATGATGAACCAGTTGAGGCTGAGCTCAGACGAAGTAAGAGAGCTTGGGTGGAAAAATCTTATTGAACAAATTTCATCACTTTCATATTGAAAAGTGAGCTCAATTTACTCAGAAGCAGTAAACTCTTCTGAGGGGTATCACTGGAAAGAGGTCATTGCATCTAAGATAGAATTTATCTTGCAAAATCACATTTGGGAACTTATGAATCTTCCTCCAGGAAGTAAACCACTAGGTTGTAAGTGGATCTTCAAGATAAAAATGAAATTAGATGACATAATTGATAAGTATAAGGCTAGATTGGTAATTAAAGGTTACCGAAAATAAGAAGACATTGATTACTTTGATACGTATTCTCTAGTGTCGAGAATAACTTTTATTAGAGTGTTGTTGGCTATTGCTGCTTTATGAAATCTATAAATACATAAGATGGATGTAAAGACAACCTTTCTAAACGGGGATTTAGAAGAGAAAATTTACATGGAGCAACAAATTGCATAAAGAAAGGTCATATGAAGAAAGGTACACTTTGATTTTACTGGATGCTTGGATAGTAGAAGGTACACTTCGGGCTATATTTTCATACTTGCTGGATGGACTATATCTTGGAAGAGCATCAAGCAGATGCTAATAGCCATTTCTAATATGAAGGCAGAGTTGGTAGCAAGCTATGAATAATCCAATCACAACATTTGGCTGTGGAACTTCATCACAACATTACAGATCGTTGATGACATTGACAGGATACTGAGGATTTATTGTGATAATTAAAGTCGTAGAACTTTATGTCAAAAGCAACCGTAGTTCGTCGAAGTCTAAGCACATCGACATCAAGTTCCTAGCGGTTAAAAAAAGAGTTCAGAGTCGCCAGATTATTGTAGAACACATCAACACAGATTCCATGTTGGTCGATCCACTCACCAAAGGGTTAGTGCCGAAGGTATTTCATGCGTATCTTGTGGATATAAGAGTTTTTCTTATGGAAGAAGAAATCATCTAGTAGAGTCTGTATTTATTTTATTACTCTATATTTGATAATAAAGATATTATTTTTGTTTTGATTATTATACGTACTTAAAGTTCAAAATATTAATAGAAATTTATATGTTTGTTTGACATTCTGAATATGGTATCATGATTTACTATTGCTGTTTAGCATTTGATATTTATAAATATCATATAGATTCCTTTTAGAATCATAAAATTTGGAACATGATTTGCTATTACAATTTAGCATAAGGTATTTGCAAATATGATCAGACCCTTTTGGGTCACTTTGGACCAGTTGAAAATTGGCCTTGATCACATTTCATGTAATTTCTACTCTATACATCTTTATCTTAATCTATATCGTTAATGACATTGGTATTGGATTACTGTTGGGGCTTGTTACGATCATATACAATAGCTATGACCTCTTTAGTCTTATACCAATGAAGTTAATGGACTAGAATGTTTATAAGGGTATCTTATACCCGTAAAGTTTGATATCAACTAAAGTTTTACTTGTATTTCATACACAACTAAAGTGGGATATTGTTGAATATTATTATCCCTATTAGGTGAGCTTATTTAATAGTTGCACATGTAAATACAATCTGAACCTTTTAAAGTTATCTAATTTATGTTTATTGAAATTCGGATTGTTGGATGAGTGTTCAATGTGTAGAACTATTTAGGCCAATTTGTTATCATCTATGGGCTGATAACATATTGGATTCTTATATAAAGGGGATGTCCTAAGGGTTTAAGGTATCATCTTGACAGAGCTCTTAGTTCCCCATTGACTTAAGAGTTTTTCGGCACCATAAACCCTAAGTCCCTTGAAAGATCTTCCTTTCTGCTGCATTTTCTTCCATAGGGATCAAGACGATGATGCTACGATAAGGACAATGACTCTTTAATGAGATTCCTTATCATATTTGGTTTAAGCTTTATGTTATTATGCCATGAGTTTCGATAACAGTAGATCATATCTTGTGTTTTCTCTTTTCGAGTTTTTATTTTGTTCTTAGAATTCATGCAGTTAGGAGAAAACTCAAGTTTACTCATTTAGGACCCAGCCAGACCGATCAGGCTGGAGCCTGATCGGTCTGGGTGTTCCAGGATCGGACGGTGATCCGTTCGATCGCAATAAATTTTAGTTGGTGATCGGTCCACCAACTCGTTTAATCACGTCTCTACTCTTCCTCAACCCTAGCCGACCCCTCATTCTGCGCAAATCGAGCTTCCTCTCTTCTTCCCGCGAGTTGTGCGAGCTCTTCTTCCGTGAGAGTTTTTCTTTAGTTTGCGCTACTCATTTGCTCCAGCCCTTCTTCCTGCGATCTGGGTTCTCTGAAAGCCTCTGTGAGCTTTTCATTCTGCTCGTACCTTCCGCAAGGCTTGCGAGCTCTCCCTCAGCCTCATTCGTTCAAGTGTTCTCTCCAAACAAATCACCCTACTGTCATGGCACCTAAGTAAGCAAATCCTTGCAGTTTTCATTTCTGTTCGTTTCGTAAATTATGATGTTTGTGCTAACCATGATGATTTATCTTGTGTCGTGACACAAACCCTGTGATTCTGTCATCATCTTACATAATCAAATGTGTATGTGCCATGATTATCAATTCTCGCCGTGACCTTTGTTGGAGCAATCGGCCCTAAGATGGTCTGGAGTGACCATGGGTTTTGATGTTTGGGCAAAGGGTTTAAGTTAGGTTTACCCTTGTATTTGATATGCGTATGTTGAGTGTGCAGGTTGTACAGGTTACGCATATGGACCTGATTGGACGACCTCAGTACGGTGAAGGATGGCATGGAGGCCAGCTGGAGGCTGGCGTGCGCATCTGAGGGACCATGGAGTGCAGGGACGATGAGCTGATGGGCGCGGACTTCGAGGCGTACGTGAAGGGTGGCATGGAGGCAAGCTGGAGGCTTGCGTGCGCATCCGAGGGACGAGGGCCGAAGATGAAGAAGGCGCGAAGGCAACAGTCGAGGCTGCGGACGAGGAGTCAGTCGAGTCGTGAGGGTCGAGTGCTGTGTGAATGTACTCGGGAAGGGATTCAGCTAGGGACCAGTCGACTGCCCTGTGGGCAGTCGACTAGTAGGTGGCTGGTGAGCTGGCAAATTCGAACGTTGGGAGTGTCAACGGTCAAATCTGGCTGGCACCAGTGGACTGCCCTGGGGGCAGTCGACTGGTAGCGAGAAATCAGCCCTGAGTCCTATTTAAAGAGGACTTCGTGGTGGCTGAGTTTCTTGACGAAACTTTCTTGGATAGGGCAAGTTAGTAGTCTTGTATACTCAGGATGTGTCCTTGGTGTTGTGGCGAGGTTTCTCCACTCACAAGGAGCGACGAGTTCTAGCCGGAGGTTACCCGGGGTTTGATCCACCGACGGATTGTTGGATTAGTCACCCGACCGGGGTGGATACCAACTAAAATCGCCGAGTTAGCATTGGTTAGTGATTTTATTATTGTTTTACTATTATTTCCGTTGTGCAAACTAACCGTGTAGGAACAAGAATTCGGCGAAATGCTATTCACCCCCCTCTAGCGTACGGAATCGATCCTACAATTGGTATCAGAGAGAGTACTGCTCTTGATCGGATTAACCGCCGAGAGAGTACACGCTAGAGGAGAAGAATGATGGAAGACAAACTTGGGGGACAACATGTACACTCCGCCGGCCTACGACCATGAAGACTTCGGGTATTGGAAGTCACGGATGGAGACGTGGTTCGCGATGGAGTGGGAACAAATGATTGCGCTTGAAGAGCCATATGAGACTCCAAAGGATAAGCACGGGAAGAGGCTTAGGCCTAGATATTGGAGTCAAGAACAACAAGATCTTTCTAGAGCAAACGAAAAGGTAATTAGTGTTTTAAGTAATGTTTTGCCTAATAATATTTTGAGTTGTGTAGGAAAATACGAAAATGCGCACGACCTATGGAAAAAGATAAAAGAATATCATGAAATCCTACACAAATTCAAAAGCCCGAAGAAGTAAGTTCAAGTGGAGAAGAGGAAAAAGAAAAAGAATCATCAACATCATCAAGTGAAATGGAAGAAGTGTCAACTTCTTCAAGTGAGGAGGAGGAGCTAAGTGAAAGATCATCAACCTTCTCAAGAGAAGAAGAAGAGGCATCAATTTCAAGAATTGAGGGGGAGGAGAGACCCTCATCTACACATGATCAAGAGGAAGCTTCCACATCATCCGAGGTTGAAGAAGAAGAAGTCAACCTAGTCTCCACCTCCACCTCCACAAAAGCCAAGAGAAAGGACCACATTCCATGCTTTGGGTGTAATGAAAAGGGGCACTACAAGGACAAGTGCCCGAAAGGTAAAAAGGAGGTAAAATCTACACTTATTTCAAGTTCTTTAAACTCTAACATAAAGTGTAGGATTGGAGAAACCCAAGAGAAGAAGAGGAGGATTCGATGCTTCACGTGTGGTGAGCTAGGGCACTATCACACCAAGTGCCCAAGGAAGAAAGAGCTAAAGAAAATGGAGCACCTAAGGAGATGGGAAAAAGAAGAAAGAAAGAAGAGAAGAAGCCCACATCAAGGAGGGAATACAAGGGTAAGGGAGGTGATTCCTAACCCTAGATTAAATTGCCATTCATATTTAAGTTCCTCCATGAATGCTAAGAATCATGCCAATCACCCATCCATGAATATTAGAAATAATGCAAATCATTCATCCATGCATGCTAGATTTTATGAAAATTGTCTTTTTGTGCATAACCATGGTTTTAAATATCATGATAGGAATAAGGATAACAAGGTAGATACATATCCTAAGAAAAGCATGCATCATGATAAATCTAAGACCTGTGTATCCAAGTCTAAAGGCATTAACTCCAAGAGAGGGAAACAAATGCCTAAGAAAGTGGGTAGTTCTAGGAATGTCCAAAGTGGGCATATGGACTACAAGGTTAAAGGTCTAGAGAGGAAAAATCAAGCCTTGAGGGCAAGGCTTGATACATTCGAAAACGCACTAGAAAGATTCACGGTTGGATCTAAGGGCTTAGACATGGTGTTGGGTAGTATAAAACCCAACTATGATAGGTCGAGATTGGGGTACCGATCTAAGACCTCCAAGGGCAATGGAAAGAAGTATGCTGGGAAAGCATACAATCTTAGTAAGGAGGGAAGGTCCAAGGATGGCAAGGGAATGCCATCCAAGGGTAAAAAGAGTGACCTAACCAAAGATAAAGTGTCTAAGGTTAAGAGAGTCCACTTTGTAGGCCAAGAGTCACCGGTGGGACACCAGTGTGGACTAGTGTGGATCGAGTCACCTAGGGAGGTGACTAAGGCTCAGAGCTCAAGGGGGAGCTCTAGGAGCCTTTGAGATCTATGGTAAATGGATCTCAACAGTTTTTCTCCCAAGGAATTAGATGAAATGTGCCAAATAGGATTGGGACACTTGGGTAAGTCTTAATTCTAGGTTTTGGCACACTAAAAAGGGGATAAAAAAATTGAAAATGGTATTATAATTAAAAGAAATTGGGTTTAATGTGAAAATACCATGTAACTTGATGCTACTAATGGATTATGAATGAGTATGGGAAGAAGCATTAAGGTGAGGTCCAAATTAGAACTTTTAGGATGAGCTTATTTGATACTTTTTAGAAGAAGTAGGATTTCATACCAATCATGGGATTTGGAGTACATTTATTTGGAAACATATTTTTCCCAAGTAGATATTGGCTTCACAAATCTCCCTACAAAATTTCATATTTTTTTGGAGATTTGTAGAATTTTTAGGGCATTTCTGAAAGTCGGCTGAAAACCTGAAATTTCAGGTATCAGTCGACTGCCCCATGGGCAGTCGACTGGTCTCGAGCTCAGAAACATTCTGTGAGTTTTGGGAGTCGACTGCCCCAGGGGCAGTCGACTGGTCCGTAGGCTAAAATTGAAAATGAGAATGTTGGCTAATCAGAAATTGCAAACTTGGTTATGGGATATGGTTTAGGATTAAAATTCTTGGTTATGATTTCACATTCCTTGAATAAAGTATTATCCCATGAGTTGATAAGAATTTATTGGATTTTATGGAAATCAAGAAGGATTGATAAGGATTGATAAGGTACCCTATCCTAGGTGTCGAATTATGATGGGTAGATTTGACAAACACATGGAATTAGAAACGAATTTGAAAGTTGATACTTAATGCAAAATCCTTAAGAAACTTAGATGTGTACCAAAAGTCAAGCACACTTGATATTTCCATGATATCATATTTTCTAGGATAGGGTATATCCTAGCAAGTGTGCTTGCAAACATTAGAGTTTTTAGACTTTTGTTGAGTTCTTTTTGGCACTTAGGGAAAGATTGCCTCGGGCAATGCTATAAGAGTGTCAAAGGGGGAAGAACTCGGGTGTTGGGTTGTGTATGACTCAACGTGGTGTCTAGGAGGTTAAGTTGGGTAGAACTTGACCTGGGAAAAATGAAAATTGGGAGAAGGCATGGGTAAAGGGGGAGGTTGCCGCCTAGTTACCTTGATTTTCATTTTGAAATTTTTGGGTTTTGTGTCAAACTTGGGAATGGTGATAGATACATGGGTAGATGTATTTTTCCAAGTAGGTATAGGTTCCACAAAGTTATCCATGAAATTTGGAAATTTTTAGAAATTTGTGGAATTTCTGGCCCGTTTCTGAAATTGGGCCAGAAAATCAGATTTTAGGCGTATCAGTCGACTGACACTGTTGCCAGTCGACTGCCAGAGGCTGATTTGGGTATCAGTAGCTAGTTTGGGGTCCAAATGACAAGGAACAAGTGTATGAGGGTCTAGTACACTGTGTTTAGGGTCATTGAGAATTTAAAGAACTAATAATTGGGTAATTATTGGGTTCTTTTTGATGTATGGCAAAGGGGGAGAAATATTGTATTTAAGTGGGAAAGCAATACCTTTGCTAGAAAGAAACCCTAGGTTTAGGGGGGAGCTAAGCTTAACGGGAGCATGATTGCTCCCTTCTTGGCGTAAGGGGAACCTTGGAGAGGTTCTTAAAAAGCCTTTGTAAGTCCAGTGTAAGGGGGAGCTTGGGAGAAGCTCCCGGTTTGGTAGAAAATCCTAACTTGGAGGGTTAGGTGGGAAAAGTCCTAGCTTGGAGGGCTAGGTGTTGGAAAATCCTAACTTCGAGGGTTAGGTGGTAAAAGTCCTAGCTCGGAGGTCTAGGTGTTGGAAAATCCTAACTTGGAGAGTTAGGTGGTGAAAATCCTAGCTTGGAGGGCTAGGTGTGGGAAAATCCTAACTTGGAGGGTTAGGTGTGGGATGCCTTGGGATAGGATCTAGTTATGCATTGCATATGCATTCATTTAGCATGGTTTTTGCTATTTACTACTATCTTGATTTCCTAACTTAAACGGATTGCCAAACATCAAAAAGGGGGAGATTGTTGGAGCAATCGGCCCTAAGATGGTCCGGAGTGACCATGGGTTTTGATGTTTGGGCAAAGGGTTTAAGTTAAGTTTACCCTTGTATTTGATATGCGTATGTTGAGTGTGCAGGTTGTACAGGTTACGCATATGGACCTGACTGGACGGCCTCAGTACGGTGAAGGATGGCATGGAGGCCAGCTGGAGGCTGGCGTGCGCATCTGAGGGACCATGGAGTGCAGGGACGATGAGCTAATGGGCGCGGACTTTGAGGCGTATGTGAAGGGTGGCATGGAGGCAAGCTGGAGACTTGCGTGCGCATCCGAGGGACGAGGGCCGAAGATGAAGAAGGCGCAAAGGCAACAGTCGAGGCTGCGGACGAGGAGTCAGTCGAGTCGTGAGGGTCGAGTGCTGTGTGAATGTACTCGGGAAGGGATTCAGCTAGGGACCAGTCGACTGGTAGGTGGCTGGTGTGCTGGCAAATTCGAAAGTTGGGAGTGTCAACGGTCGAATCTGGCTGGCAGCAGTCGACTGCCTTGGGGGCAGTCGACTGGTAGCGAGAAATCAGCCCCGAGTCCTATTTAAAGAGGACTTCATGGTGACCGAGTTTCTTGACGAAACTTTCTTGGATAGGGCAAGTTAGTAGTCTTGTATACTCAGGAAGTATCCTTGGTATTGTGGCGGGGTTTCTCCACCCACAATGAGCGACGAGTTCTAGCCGGAGGTTATCCGGGGTTTGATCCACCGACGGATTGTTGGATTAGTCACTTGACCGGGGTGGATACCAACTAAAATCGCCGAGTTAGCATTGGTTAGTGATTTTAATATTGTTTTACTATTATTTCCGCTGTGCAAACTAACCGTGTAGGAACAAGAATTCGGCGAAACGCTATTCACCCCCCTCTAGCGTACGGAATCGATCCTACAACCTTGTCTTGACCATTGATCAAAATTATGGTGTCTGTCATGATTTGGTTCTTCACTTATTTATTGATCAAACCATATTCCCTTGATTAAACTTTTACTCACTGATCATTATGTGGTCAATTCATCAACTCCAATCTGTTGCCGTGACTTATTGTTCCAATCCTTAGGAAATCCTCCAAAGGCAAAGAGCCGGTTGAGGAGACCTCGAAGGGCAAAGGCCCTTCATCGTCTGCACCCTCTCGTAGGCCTCAACCTTCATCTAGTTCTTGATTTCCTAATGATGCCTTCGAACATGCTTTTCAGTCCAGAACTTTCAAGCTCCTTCCTTGTAGGTCTATTGATAGACCTTTTCTATATGGTCACTGCCCCACTATTAAAGAGGTGGTTGACTTCTACAACCTCGAATTCCTTCTTTCCCTTGAGAGGACAATCAACTATGACCTCGTGTCAAAATTCTACAACAATTTGCAACAAGGACCGCAAGGGGGCTTTGATTTTACTACTCGAGTGGCCATAAGAAATCTTGATTTTTCCTACGATATTTTGGCTGAGTTTCTTGGTGGTCGGCGATCGCAACATTTCTATTCCATCTACCCTGAGCTCCCTGATCCTTTACTGCCTCCGTTTAAGGGAGTCACTCCCGACTCCATCTACGAGCATTTCTTTGGACATCCTCGACCAGCTGGTGGATGAGTTAGGGCTTGATTTTCCTACCTTTGCGACCCTTCGTCTTTCTCCAGTCGACTATGTTCTCTTCAAGATTATCACAAACTGCATTCTGCCAATTACCTCCAAACCTCTTGCAGAGATCCGCCCCTATCACTGTCTGATGCTCTTTGGCATGCATTGCCATTTAGATTTTGACATCATGGAGAGCATCTTTCAGTCTATCATTTCCTATAGAGACCCCAGCCGTAGCACTGTTTACATGCCGTTCGGTCACGTCATTATTGACTGGCTTCAGTCAGTCGGGGTTGATGTGACCAAGGGCAGGACAGTGCCCATGGTGCGACAGGATTGCCGACTGGGCAAACGCGCGTATGCCAAGTCTAGCATCATTGCTGGGCCTCAGGATCAGGGTCTTGTATGGAAGGACGGGCGAGGTCTAGGTGAGCTACCACGGGGCGCACATGTTCAGGTACCAACAGCTCCGGCTGCACATCAGGAGGCGCCCGTCACAGCAGTTGACTTTGAGTACAAGCCAGATCCCGATATCCGCTGGCAGGTTGCGGAGCTAGAGCAGACGATGCAGCACGAGTTTCATATTTCCGAGCTCTGGTGACAGGAGGTCCGGTCTGAGTTTCGGTCCTTCGATCGCAGACTACTCGCGCTAGAGTCCGACGTCTTTGGGATCCGCTCCCAGCAGCAGGCGTGGTACGAGGAGTGGCGTCAGCATACATTTTTTGGAGCTGCGCCCTCCAGCAGTACTGCTCCGGGGTCCTTCATACCTGATGATGACACGACTTATGACCCCATGTAGGCTGATGACCCCCTCCCCCCGGCCGAGGATTGATGGTGGTCGTACTCTGACTTTAGTCTTGTTTTCATGATTTGTAATGGATTTGACTATTATGACTTTCTATTGTATTTGACTATGCTCTGATGCGTTGTTATGCATCTGACCATTTGACTGTTATGGATTTATGATGTGTTTGATTTATTGATTATGCTTCCATGCTATGATTACTATCTTATGTTTATATTGTTTACTTTCATGTTCATATGATACGAATGATTGTTTTATCCTGCTTATTTTTATCATATGTTTTCATATGCTTTCGAAATTAATTACATTCTTTGTTTGTTTTGAGGAAAACCCTAGGTTTGAGGGGGAGTGATTTTAAACTTAACAACCAGTCTACACCCTTTTCGGTGTTTGACAAAGGGGGAGAGTGTGGTTAGTTAAGTTTGGGATAATTACAAGTTTAACTGTTGTAGGGGGAGGATCCTGATTCTCCTACGATAGTGAAATTTAAGACTATTGATTTCAAATCCCTAAACTTAAAATCAAGTTGTCAAACAATAAAAAGAGGGAGATTGTTGATGTAGTCTGACCCTGATTGTTGTTTTGGTGTTGACACCGATTTTAGTTTAGGTTAACAAGATGAATCTGGTTTAAGTCCTGGTCGGGGACTAGGCACGACTCCCGGTGAGTGAGGCCGGGTGGATGAAACTCTGGCTTGGGAAGCCAGGTCCTAGGTTGTGAAGCTAGGTGGACTGAAACCCTGGCTTGGGAAGCCAGATCCTAGCTTGGGAAGCTAGGTTGGATGAAACCCTGGTGAGTGAAGCCAGGTCCTAGCTTGGGAAGCTAGGTAATGAAATCCTGGTGAGTGAAGCCAGGTCCTAGCTTGGGAAGCTAGGTGATGAAATCCTGGTGAGTGAAGCCAGGTCCTAGCTTGGGAAGCTAGGTTGGATGAAAGCCTGGTGAGTGAAGCCAGGTCCTAGCTTGGGAAGCTAGGTTGAATGAAAGCCTGGTGAGTGAAGCCAGGTCCTAGCTTGGGAAGCTAGGTTGGATGAAAGCCTGGTGAGTGAAGCCAGGTCCTAGCTTGAGAAGCTAGGTTGGATGAAAGCCTGGTGAGTGAAGCCAGGTCCTAGCTTGGGAAGCTAGGTTGACTGAAATCCTGGTGAGTGGAGCCAGGGCCTAGCTTGGGAAGCTAGGTTGAATGAAGTCCCAGTGAGTGAAACTGGGCACGGAGTCTTGGTTCGGGGGACTGAGTACGAGTCAGAGAAGGCTGGGAGCCCGTTCTCTTGATTTAGAGTGGATTTAGTCTTGGTTGGTCGGTCTGGTGACCAATCAGGAAAGTTGGCACGAACTTCCCTCGTGGATCGGTTTGGTGACCGATCCAGTGATGTATGATCGGTCTGGTAACCGATCAGGGAGAGGACAGAAACATTGTTAGGTTATTGATCGACTCCTGATCGGTGGAGAGCTTCTGATCGTTCTGGTGAACGATCAGAGAGAGGTCAGTAGCCTTGGGGAGAAACTCTTGATTGGTCTGCTGGACCGATCAAATATCGCGGGTTTCTCACTATGACCGATCAGGATGCATCTTGATTGGTCAGAGAGTGCTCTGATCGGTCCCCAGACCGATCAGGACACACCCTGATCGGTCTGGTGACCGATCAGTGGGTTTGGCATGCGAAAGCTAAAGGTTTGCCCTCAGTTGATGGATCGGACTAGTGACCGATCCCCTGTACTTGATCGGTCAGGGTGACCGATCAAAGATGAGCTCGCGATCTCATCTTTCTCACTGTGGACCGATCAGGCTGGAGCCTGATCGGTCTGAGCCTTGTTGGGACCGGGTGCATGTTGACAAGGATACGAGTTCGTAAAATTTTAAATTTTACGTGCAGCGGAAGAATTTGCATAAAATAATTTCCTAAATTATTTTAACTTCGTATCTAGCATGCAACCTTATGGTGTGTTGACATAATCATAAAATAAAACTTTGCAGAAAAGTAAACTAATTTACTTTATACCTTTCGTAACTCGAAGAAAGGGACGAAATCCAACCGTAGCGTCCCTTGGAAGCTCCGCCTCTATTCGCGTCCACGCCGAGTTCTCTTCGGGATGACTTCACAAAGCCACGAGTTTTGTGCCGACGAGAACTACTAGATTCTCTATAGGCACAACAAAGAAGAACAAGTGAATAAATAGGAAACTAACCACCAAAGAAACGGAATCGAATTCCGAGAGGGAAGGAGATGTGATCCGCTTCTTCTTCTTCTTGGTTGGCTTCTCCTTCTTGATAGCTCACGGCAACCAAGGTTGGGAGGAGGTGCGCCGGCCCTAGCACTCAAGAGGGGCCGCCGGCCCTAGATGACTCAAGGTGGGCGCCGGCCCTAGGTGGGGAGAAGGGAAGGAGAAGAGAATAAAGAGAGAGAGAGAGGGAGCTCTATATCAATACTCGATTATTGATTAGGAATAAAGGCTTCCCTTTGGTTCCTTATATAGTTGCTTCTCCCTTGCCAAATCTCCTCTTAACGGAATTAACAGAATTAGTTATAAGAATTTTATCTTATAAAATTTCTTATGACTTATTCCGTTATGCCTAGTTTTATTATAACCAACTTTATAATAAAACTAATTAGTTATCATAAGAAATTTATCCTATAAATTCTCTTATAAATTATTCCGTTTAAACCAAGTTTTATTATAACCAATTTTATAATAAAACTAATTAGTTATCATAAGAAATTTATCCTATAAATTCTCTTATGAATTTTATTATAACTAACTTTATAATAAAACTAATTAATCTCTCCTTTTATTATGGAATAAATTTTATAAGAAATTTATAAACTTTCTTATTATGGATAAATCAATTCATAATTGATTTTATAAAATTAAAATAAACCATTCCATGGATCATTTTAATTTCAATAAAAAGAATAAATTTCTATAAATTTATTTATATAAATTTCTTTACACAAATTTATTTATCCATAATTTATAAAACAAATCGCACTAGATTTATTTTATTAATTAAACCAATTAAATTGGTTTCTTCCCTTTAATGTGGCCGGCCACAACAAAGAGGTTTGGCACCCTCTTTGGCCGGCCAAACCAACCCGAACCGATTGCGAATTAAACTCATTTAATTCGCCCAATAAGCCTTCAAAAGACTTAGCCATTTTAGCTTCCATTGCGCCTCTGATAAATTCAGATTCGACTTATTTCTCTTGATCGGAAAATTCAATTTTCAACTCGTTTTAAATCCCTCGGATTACTCGTAGTGCGTGTGACTAAATAGGCTTTCGATTTATGTTGGCCGTCTATAATCAACCAATTATAGAACGATCATGAGTGGCACCTAGTAGTACATCATGATCCCCAATTAATCGAAAGATCAACGGTTTGACCTCAGAAGAAATTATTCTGAAACCCTTCAGCAGCTCTAATGAATCGTGCCCCATTCCCTTCACCATCTTATACCCACTTGGTTCAGGACATGGTCTATTTGTGTCAGTCCCCACTAGGCTGACTACGTCACACCTAGCCCAAGTAATGTCTTTCTCGTCCTTTGGATTTCTAATTACTCTCATGTATTTTAGAGACTCGCACTCCAAACATGATATACTCTGGCCAGAGGTTTTGAGTAACAATCCGACGATAGGCCTGGGTATACATCTCCTCGCAAGGAGTGGTGAATCCTTTGTAGGCTGTTCAAACATGTTCGGGCACTTCGGCTTATACCCAATCATCCTGGGTCCACACCTCCTTGGAGATGCTTGCTTAAGATGTTAAAGTATAAGTCTCCATGACCAAGATGAGCAAGTCAAAGGAACATCGCACTTAAGCCGCAGTAAGAACTTCATTGACATATCTATATAGATAACCATATGAAGTCTTACAGCTAGTCACTCCAATGAAATAGTTCCCTTAACTAGTATCTATGTTTATCTCTGGACATCCCAATGTCACCAGCCAGTGAGAATCAGCTGATTAGAGAATAACTCATGCTAGTCTCAACAGAATTGATAGTGTCCGTATTTATCAATTCATCGACTAGGGATATTTTCAATACTTCACATTTGCACATTTAGAGATAATCACTAGTTGTGATCCCATCACAAATTCTCTTATGCTGTGAGTTGTATTGCGGACATTCAGTAGATGAGTTTAAGATCCCAATCAAATACAAAACATGTATACTCAAATAGTGAATTATCATTTATTAAAATAAATGTTTACAATCATAAGGCGGATTGCCTTAGGACACTTCTCTCATATCACTAACAAGCCTGACCTGATCGATCTGGTGACCGATCAGGGTTCACTCTGATCGATCTGGTGACCGATCAGTAGCTGAAAACTTTAATTCAAATGCTGTGTCAGACTTCTGATCGCGTTTTGATTCGCTCTGATTTCATTCTGATAACTCTGATTTCCTCTGATTCACGTTTGATTTCATTTGCTAAGCTACTGTTAAGTGTGCAGGTGGCATGTTTGATTTCAAATGGTGAAGGAGGGTCAACTGGGAGCTTTCGATGCCACATGTTTGACGTTTTCCTATTCTCAGGTTTCAACGGACGACTGCGCCACTGGGATGCTGACTAGGGCTCGGTTGAGGGGAGCTCAGGGAGTCCAGGAGAGGTCAGCTAGCTGGGCAGTTGCAGTTGAGCAGCTGGTAAGCTGCAGTGGAGCGTCTGGTGACTGGCGATGTGAGCTGCAGAGGCCAGATGCTTAAAAGTTCTGCGAAGTGGAGAAGGAGGAATCGACACTTCTTTAGCTACTACACTTGAGCTGTTGCGACAACTCTTGAGCATTCATTCAACACCTTGAAGCGATCTCTTGGAAAGCAGTAACCTTGAGTCCATGGAGGAAGTCTCGAGTGGATCAGGAAGCAAACAAAGAGCTGAGAGTTCTTGTGTTGGTGGTGCTGTGCTGTGCTCGGTGATCGGTTCTTCGATTCTCATCCTTGTGCTTTGTAAGCGATCTGTAAGATCTTCCTTGTTGTCTCCGTGCTTAATTTCTGATACTTTTGAGACCATTTGTGTGGAGAGGTTTCTCCACTGAGAAGGAGGATTTGATATCCGAATTTTCCGGGGCTTGATCTGTCGATGATCAAGGGATCGCCCACCTTAAGGGCATTCAAGGAGTAGGGGCAAGTTATCCCCAAACCTTGTAAACGATCCTTGTTTGCGTTTTGGGTTGTTTTTCATTTCTGCATTTATACTCTGTTTTGTATTTCTTCCGCTGTCGCTACTAACCCTAAGTGCAGAAATCTTAAAAGCTGAAAGAATTTGTGTCTGGCTACATTCACCCCCCCCTCTCTAGTTATCCAAGCACCAACAATATCTACCCACAATGCATCCCTAGCATTGATTTATATGACATTTATGCATCAAAAACCAATTCTCATGCTTTATGACCCCAATGTCATATTTCCATTCATGAAGCATAAAATCATTGTGCCAAAACCCAAGAATTGAGACTCAAGTCCGTCTCCAATTCTTTTGGCACATCCTATGGTCCATCTAGACCTCTAGGAGCAACCCTCCTAAGATCCATTCACTATATATCCCAAAGGCTCCTAGAGCTCCCCCTTGAGCTCTTAGCCCTTGCCACCTCCCTAGGTGACACAACCAACACTAGACCACACCAGTGTTCCCCCGGTGACTCTTGGCCTACAAACTTAACCCTCTTAACCATAGACACCTTGTCCTTGGTTAAGTCATTCTTTTTACCTTTAAATGGCACCCCCTTGCCATTTTTGGACTTCTCCTCCATGTCATAGCTATATACTACCTTAACATATTTCTTTCCATTGGCTTTGGAGTTCTTAGATCGGTATCCCAACCCCGATCTACCATTGTTGGGTTTTAGACCATCCAACATCATATTCAAACCCTTAGATCCAACCGTGAATCTATCTAGAGTTTTCTCCAACCTATCAAGCTTTTCTCTTAAAGCTTGATTTTCTTTTTCTAGGCTTCTAACCCTAGAATCCATATGTCCACCTTGGACATTCCTAGACCTACCCACCTTTCTAGGTATATGTCTCCCCTTCTTGAGATTTTTGCCTTGATCTTTAGGTCCTAAGGTCTTGGGTTTATCATTATGCATTGATTTCCTAGGGTTTTGATCTACAGTATTAACCCTACTCCTATCATGATATCTAAATCCATGATTATTCCTAATGAGCATATAAGAATTTGAAATTGGATTTAACTTTAAACAAGGAGTTACCTTCCCGTTTACCTTTGAAGCTCCCCCTTGACTTCTTCTCCAATTTCTTTAAGTGCGCTAATTTCTTGATCTCTCATTTCTTTGGGCACTTGGTGTGGTAGTGTTCACGCTCACCACACGTGAAGCAAATTATATGCTTCTTGTCCTTCTTTGCTTCATCCCTACGACTCATGTTAGTCTTCAAATTATTCGAATTAAGTTTAGGATTTACCTCCTTTTTCTTACCCAAAGGACACTTGTCCTTGTAATGCCCTTTTTGATTGCATCCAAAGCAAATTATATGGTCTTTTGTCCCTGCTTTGGTGGAGGTAGAAACTTCTTCTTGCTCCGGTATTGAGGATGGTCTTTCCTCCCCCTCAATCCTTGATATGGAGACTTCTTTAATTTCTTTCTCACTTGAGGATGTGGATAATTTTTCCTTCTCTTCCTCTTCGGATGTTGAGCTTGACTTATCTTCCGGTTGGTCCTTTTCCTTGGACTCTTCTTCTTATCGTTGTGTTGGATTCTCATGTAGAGCTATCACTTTTTTTCATAGCTCATATGCATTCTTGTATTCTCCTACATTCGACACAATATATGAAGGTAATAAATTTAGTACAACTCTAGTTACCTCCTTATCCGCCTCCGCTTCTTCCGTTTGAGTCTTGGTCTAATACTGAGGTCGGAGGCGCTTCCCCTTCTTATCCGTTGGAGCTTCAAAAGGATCTTCCAATGCCGTCCAATGATCCCAATCCATTTGGAACCATGTCCCCAACCTCTTCCTCCAATAGTTGAAATCATCTCGATCGTATGGAGGTGGAATCCGTATATCCCATCCCAATGGACCTTCCGATTCCATCTTCTTCTAGCTTGTGCTCCTTTGGCGGTTAGTTCCTTTGGCGGTTAGTCCAATAAGAGCGGTCCTTCGCTCTGATACCACTTGTCAGATCGTTACGCCTTGCTAGTGGGGGGGGGGGGTGAATAGCACTTTCTTGGTTTGTTCTTCCTACAAGGTTAGTTGCGCAAGCGGAATATACTAAAATAAAACTAACCAATGCTAACAAACCTATTTACGTGGTTTAGAGATGAAGACTCCTACTCCACGACAGTCCGTGAGGTGGACAATCCCTCGATCCTTCAGCGGATCACTCCCCAGATGCCCTCCGGCTAGCTCGCGTAGCTCCTTGTGGGTGGAGAAACCTCGCCACAACCTTGAGTACACCTCTGAGCACTTGAGACTACTAACAAGCCTTAACCAAGCTTGTTTTGTCAGAGCTCCCAGCCCAAACTGAGTTCTCTTTAAATAGAACTCAAGCTGGAAAACACTCTACCAGTCGACTGCTCCCAGGGCAGTCGACTGCTCCCACTAAAAATCGACCGTTGCATCCCAACGTTCAAATTTTCAGCCACTTACCAGTCATGACCAGTTGACTGCTCCTGGGGCAGTCGACTGGTCCAGGGTCAAAAACATTTTGTGAGTTTCTGTTTGCACTGGCAGTCGACTGTTATATCACCAGTCGACTGCCCAGCTTCTACAAACACTCTTCCTCACTCCAATGACCCTCCTTCACGCGTGCCTTCAAGTCCACTCATTTGGCTTGCCCCTTGAAGTCCTCTTCCATGGGCTATCGTCCCTAGGATGCGCACACAAGTCCTCGACTTGCCTCCATGCCACCCATCACGTGTGTCCTTTGATGTCCACTTCCCGGCTTGCTCTTGGAGTCCTCTTCCCTCGGCTCTCGTCCCTTTATGACTTAGTTGACTCTTCACCGGCAACCTTGACTATTGCCTTCGCGCCCTCTTCATCTTCGGCTCCCTTCCCTCGGATGCACACAAGCCTTTAGCTTGTCTCCATGCAATCCTTCACGCATGTCTCGAAGTCCGCGCCCCTCGGCTCATCATCCCTGCTATACCAAGGTCCCTCGGGTGTACACAAGCCTCCAGCTTGTCTCCATGCCACCCTTCACCGTACCGAAGCCGTCCAGCCAAGTCAATATGTGTAACCCTGCAAAACCTGCACACTCCAATACACATATTAAATACAAGGGTAAATCTAACTTAAACCGTTTGCCCAAACATCAAAACACATGGTCACTCCGAACCATGGATTGCCTCAACAAGTCTTTGATCCAGAAAATCTTTGAGTTTGCAACCAGTTTGATAATCTATGAAATCATACACGAGGAACTTGTCGAAGACCATATATGGATTTCTTTAGTTGACAAACATGAGTTAGAAATTGAGAATAGATAAATCCAGGTGGTTGTTCCATAAATATTGTTTCCTTTGATGACCATGAAGGAATGTATTAGAAATGTCTAATTATCGTACAAGCCAATTAGAACTGGCAACTATCGATAGCAATAGTTGGACAAATGTAATTTTGATGACTGGGCTAAAGGTGTCATTGATGTCAATACCGATTGTTGATTAAATCTTTTAACTACAAGTTGGGCTTTATATAGTTCAAGAGAACCATCAGCTCGATACTTAAGACGAAATACTCATTTAGAGTCTACAATATTCATAGAGGGAGTACGTGAAACTAGACTTCATATTCCATTGTGAAGAAGTGAATCAAATTCTATAGTCATTGCACTACGCCAATTTAGATCCTTATTTGCTTGTGAAAAATAAGTTGGTTCAATAAATTTTGAAGAGACCACTAGAGCTTTTGGAAGAGGGTATTGAGTTTCCATTGGTGGACAACAAGTATAGATGTCGCTTAAGGGATGCATGCGACGAGGAGCATTTTCATCGGAATCACTTATTGATGGTAACGATAAAGTAGGCTGACATGGTGATTTTAATGATGAATTTGTATTATTTGAGGATCCAGAACTAGAAAACATATTATCTTCGACTAGTGAGGCTTCTGAGATTGGAGCAGCAACTTGAGGTGATTCTGATGGTACAGAAGAGTTATTAGAGAGCTCCGGAGAAGGACCTAATATGTCATCACTTCTAACAATGTTAGATGGCATCAAGAAGGTGCCACCTATATCTAGAGGAGAGATTGAAGAAGCTACTAAAAAAAGGAATAGAGACTCATCAAAAGTAACATGTCAAGAAATATATATCCATCATGTTGGTATGTACAAGCATTGATACCCATGGTGCAAATTACTATAATCGAGAAAAATACATTGTAGTGAACGAGAGTCAAGTTTGTGTTTAGAGTAAGGATATAACTAAGGATAACATGCGAAACCAAAATTCGAAGAAAGGTATAGTTAGAAGTCTGATAATAAAGTTTTTTTAAAGGACACTTATGATTGAGTAATGGGGTAGGAAGTCGATTTATTAGATATACTGCAGTGTAAATAGCTTCATCCTATAATTTACATGGAATTAATGCATGATGATGAAGAGCTAAAGTAGTTTCAACTATATGTTTATGTTTTCTCTCACCAGAGTCATTTTGCCCTAGAGTGTGAGGATAAGATACTCAATAAATAATTCCACAAGAGACAAGATGACGATGAAAAGTTTGATATTCGCCTCCCTAATCAGAATGAAGGGAGAGTATTTTATGATTAAAATATCATTCAACTTGTCTTTGAAAATTACAGAATATATTTAGTAAATCAGATTTCCTTCTCATAGGATAGAGCCAAGTATATTTACTAAAATGATCGATGAAGGTAACATAATATTGGAAACCTTGATTAGATAAGATAGGTACATGACCCCAAACATATGAATGAATTATTTCAAGTGGAAAATTAGAAACATGATCAGATGAAGAGATTGGTAGCTTATAACTTTTAGATTCCAAGTAGGCCCTACATGAATGAGATGGAGATGAGATAATGGAAGTAGGTAAACCATTCCTATTAATGATTAATTGAACAATGCGAAGAGAAAGATAACCAAGTCGGGCATACCAAGAGGGTTTATTTGTGTGTTCACTAATGAAAGCTTTGATTGAAAAATTTTAAAGATAATAGAGCCCATTGTTTATTCTCCCATGAAACACAATAGTATTTATTCATCTATCTTTTATAAGATGATGATTACGATGAAATTCAAAAAAGACATTATTATCAAGGCAAAATTGACGCGCAGAGAGTAAATTTTTAGTAATAGATAGAACATAAAAGATATTGCACATGTGAAAAGTACGATTAGGCAAATGAATGCATGTGTTTTCAAGATTTGTAATTTGTAAACCTGAGTCATCACCTACTTATACCGTATCCGAACCAGTATACGATAGTACTTCTATAAAGATATAGTAGACTGTTGTGACATGATTAGTTGCTCCAGTGTCAATATACTATTCAGTAGATAAAAATTTTGAAGGTTTGTCATCAGTAGGCATATACTAGAGAACCTTAGGATAGACTTGTGAAGCAATTGGTTGTCTTAAAGCTGTGGAACCACCAATAAGATTTGAATCAAATCAACTAAGACATTGAATACCAATATATTCAATTTGGAAACAAATTTGACATCTTCTTAAAGTTGAAGGACTACCGATGAAGATTCTATTTTGTCTTTTAGGATATTGAATACCAAGATGTCATATTTGGAGATAAATTTGATATCTCCAAATATCTGACATCGAAAATAAAAGCAACAATAGCAACACAAGTTATTGTTGTTGTATCTTGGTTTCTTGCTAAGAAAAATTGCAAGAGTAGAAGAGAAAAAGCATACCACTAGCCTGGATAGAAAGAAGACATCTAGTACTCATGACCCGTATGACTCCATTTGGACAAAGTCCACGTGGAGCGACAGGGAGATACACTTGACAATGTTGGTGAGGAACAAGAATGTGTTAGTTACGATGCAATGATCCACCCTTGAAGCAAGCCTAGCGACGTGGCGTCGATGAGCTCGTGCTCCTTCTGAACCTACGATGAAGAAGGCCCTAAAAACTTCAAAGGAGAAAAGTACTCTAGTGAAGAAGGCAAAGAGTGCTCGAAAAGCAGCGGCTGCCGGCTTGATGCCTTTGCCTGTTCACATTTGGAGAAATATCTCCAAAGGTTGTTGTTCCTATTCACATTGGCCAACAACCCAAAGCAATATTACTGTTGAAGCATCTTGGTCAGAAACATCAACAACACAAAGCAACGTTGGTGCTTTGCTATTCACTTTTCATTGGTGTTGGGCGACGGCTAGGAGAAAAGGGAGAATAGAAAAGATTAAAAGAGAAACCCTTAAGAGAAAATGGTTGGCAAAAGAAGAAGAAGAAATGCGTCGCATGAAGAAAAAATGACACGTAAGGTAAAAAGAGCTATGACTCTGATACCGTATTAAGATAACAGAAGTAGAGGAAAGAAAAAAAGTAACAAAAATAACTTTTTTGATTGAATAACTTGTCTATAAGGTATACAATTTATAGAAAAACGATTAACGAGGATGGGTAATATCGAACCTTAGACGACCGATTCGGTCCCATGGAAATGTTCCACCGGCCGCCAAGGTAAATTAAGAAGTGCTCGCGACGGACGGTCCATAAGTCCAACGTCCTAGGGTTTGCGCCTCATTTGGAGAAAAAATTCATGCAAAATACGTCATAGTTGAGGCTCGAATCATGGATGTCTGGGATGACAACTAATCACCCTTCCACTACACCATAGCTCCGGGAGCATTGTATAATTTATAGAAAAAAATGTTGACCAGGTAGCAGACGAACCTGGGGTGACCGACCCGGCCCCACGGAAGTTTTCCATCGGTCACCAGGGTAAATAGGGAAGCGCTCGCAGTGGGTGGTCTAGAAGCCTAGCGTCCTAGGGTTCACGCCCCATTTGGAGGAAAATCCTTGCAAAGTACGCTGTAGCTAGGGATCAAACCGCGGATGCCTGGGATAGCGACTAGTCGTCCTGCCACTGCACCATAGCCCCGGGGGCATTGTATAATTTATAGAGGTCTTAGGATGCTTAGTCAATTAACAAGTTGATAAAGAAATTGTCAATTAATAGATTTATAAAAAAATTATCAATTAATAGATTAATAAAGGGGGTCCAACACCTCCTTAAGCAGCGGAGAATCGACGTTCTGATGCAATTGTTGGAGACTAAACTATCAGAAGGTGACAAACATCACCCTTCAACGGCAGTTGGTGCTAAGGGACATGCAACTTATTGAATTAGATGTGGCAGAAGAGTAGCTGAGACACTATCAAGTCAGATGCAAATTTCTAGACAATGCGTTATCGGCAACCATTGTCTAAGGTTACACAATGTCGTGCGAAGAAGACCGCTATAGAATTCTATAGCGGAACTTGTTGCATTTCTAAAGCATGAAATTATAAGAACAAATTTTGTAGATTTAAATTCATAATGATCTTGGAAAAGAATTAGAGAATTTGTCGTCGACAAAAAAGTCACGATGACAAACACTTCTTGGCAAATCCATGAACTAAATCCTACTCTATAACAATGAATGAACCAATCTTATGAGTTGTTTTTACCTCTTATTGTTCACCTTTTAAATTGCTTTGGGCGACCATATATAGGAGTACAAGGACGCTTCCCATTCCTCCATAAATGGAGAAATTAATTGGATTGGAAGAGGAAGGGAAAGGGGTGCTTTCTCATCTTCCTAACTGTAACGCCCCAAAATTTCCATTTTTAGTTCTTAAAGTCCTTAGAATTATTTAAAAATGGTTTAGAAATATTCTAGATATTTTTAGGGATTTTTAGAATATTTTTATGGAATTTTTTGAGTCCGTTTAGTATTTTAAAAAGGAAGAAAAAAAAGAAAGGGAGAAAAAAAATCGTTAAGGGCAGCAGGGGGTTCGAACCCGCGACCAGCACGAAACCAGGCAAGCGCGCGACCAGCCAGGCTAGGGTATCAAGCACAACAAAAAGTGGAGAGACATATATTTAAGTTGTGGTTAGGTCAATCCGCCCCATAAATATAAATAGATAAGTTAAGAGAGGAAATTGGATTTTTTTTTTGGTTTTCTCTCTTCCTCACCCTAGCCGCGCGACCCTTCCCCTCTCCTCTCTTGGGCGAAACAACACCAAGGCCAAGAGGGCCGGCCAAGGCTCTCCTCCGAGAGATATTCCTATATTCGGGATCCCCGCGACGAGAGGAACGCGTAGGCGCGAAGAATTCTCCGAGATCTCAAGTTTCTCCCGAACCTCCGACGCCGTTCTTGGTTGTAAGTCCAAGATATCAAGGTAAGTACTGCTCACCTGCAGTAAGAGGCGGTTTTTCCGCGAGAATTTTCTTTAAAAGTTTTAAAAGAGATAGTTTCTTTAGTTTATGATTTTTGGCATGTGATATTAGTTCATTATATGTTTGTATAAGTTGATTAAGCACCCTATATGAGATTAGGGCTAAGAAAAGTTATGAGAAAAGAAAAGAGAAGATAAAGATAAGAAAAGAAAAGGCCAAGGCCTTAAGAAATCCCCAAAAGTCAAGACTTAGGGATTTTAGCACGCAAGGTGCTCAAGAAAATGCCAAGGCATTTACAGATAAGAAAGAAAAGAAAGAAAAGCTATTTTATTTTCTAAGGCCAGTACCCGGCGTCCAAGGGCGTCGTTAAAGAAATCCAGGTGTCCAATTCCAAGGTCTTGGCCCTGGTAGACCAAGGTCTGCTCTATTAGGATTGGTGGCTCGCTACCCCAACCTTTTAGGGAACGTGCATATGAGATGGTACTTACGTCTTCAGTGGATCCAAGTGATTATTATTTTCAAGTATATGCTTTAGCAAAGTTTCTAAAGTTTAAAGAGTTTTCAAAAAGTTAAAGAATAGCTAAAGTTTCAAGTTGAGCCAAGAAAAGTAAATTGAGATTTATTAATGCTTGAGTATGCATGTTTTGAGTTGTACATGTTTAGTTTAGTTTTCTTTCAAGCATATAAGTATCTCATGTGATTTCATATTGTTTAAGAAGCATGTTTGCACATTCGAGATTTTGTGAGCTAGATAGTACTTACTAAGCTTTTTGCTTACTAGTTGCATTTTCCTCTTACTGCAGATAAAGGTAAAGGCAAGCAATTCTGAAGGAAGGCGACGAGGCGGTGCTGAGTAAAGTGTGTGTGGTGGCTGATTTTGGAGAGATCTTTGAGACGAGACAATTTAGTTATTTGAATTACAATGTTAAGTTTATTCAAATTCCAAGTTATTGCTTTATGGAGTTTAGCGAACATTTAAGCTTTGGATAGTTTTACATGCTCAATTTCTTAGAGTAAAGATTTCCATGTCATTTCATTTAGCATACATATCCTTATGATTGCATTGGATGAGTAGAAGTGTGAGTAGGTTGGAATATTGATACTTTGTTAGAACTATAGATGCATGTGCCAAGATAGTATTAATTTCTCTTTGAATCAAGTTTTATTGCTTAAATATATTTAGAAGAGTTGCATTCACATTTCATAATGCTTTAGCAAGGTTATAGAACATGTATTTGGTGTTATGAATGCATAGGAGTCAAGATTGGTACAAACTCTATTGCTAAAGTTCATATAGACTTGAATAGCTTATTTTCTTCCGCAAAAGTCCTAATTTCAAGTTAATGGATTCATTTTGATTGGCTAAATTGATTGGAAAACTGGCCTAGGGTATAGAAATGGTGTCATGATTCTATTTGGCTCGAAAGTATAGGTTTGGTGGAGTTTTGAAGCAAGTGCCGAAACCTGAAAATTCTGTTTTCAGGCCTATCAGTCGACTGATACAGTATCAGTCGACTGATACCCGAAAGTGGAGTTGGGCGAGGCAAGTTTCAATAAGTTTCATCTTAGGAGTTTTTGAGGAAGAAAGTATGACATGGTATCATGCATGACTATTAGAGTTAGTATATCATAGATAGATTTAAATTGAGAAAAAAAAAAGATTTCCGCATTCTTTAGTCGTGCATTAGAGATGAGAAGTAGACAGAAGTAACGATCCGTCTAAGGCAGAGAAGGCGGGTCGCTACACTAACATCAATAGGTGTACTCTCACATTCCTAATTCCAACATCTCTCACTCAACCAAGTCAATCCATAAAAGGTTATCTAGTTATATAGACCATGTAAGAACATTCATTTCATAATTCAGGGAAAAATGGTTCATGCGACAGCAAGTACACTAAGTAATTACTGTTAAGAAAGTTGTTACACCTAACTGTTCTATAGAACAAATCTGAGACATCAATAACTTACCTTTCCCCAGATTAAATATTTACATCAATATGAACATCTTTAATCCCTCATTTGACTACTATGTTAAGAGCATGTTTAACATTTCTAATCAATACAATTATTCACAATTACACTATGTTAAAAGAATGTTGAAAATCTCTAATCAATACAATTATTCACAATTACATTTTTAAATACTCATAAAAAATATAACTAGTCGATAGTGAGTATCACATATGTAAATATATTTTAATCTTCATTTTTAACTCGAATCTATTCATTCTAATCAGATGCTTTCCTAGTTATGTTCCATAGACCAAATCATCCATAGCCAATATAATACACAATAAAGTAGCAGACACTAATTAGAATTTTAAGTAGATAGCTAAATAGTCACTTAGTGTAAGATTGAGCTTAACTTATAATCTTAAGGGTTTCACATAGTAGAGAAGAAAAGATTCATTCTCCTACTACCCTTATTGCCGCTATAGTATATGTGGTATAAATCACATGCTACGATATTTTTTCTCTTTACCAACAAGAGTGCATTTTTTTCTCAAATATTTAATATCGTACAGATTTCGATCTAGACATACCTAATGTCTAATTCGAATTTAACTTATGAATTTTAATCTGACCTCTAATACGTTTAGTAAATGGTGGGTTCATTTCCTCCAATCATTACACAAATGATTTTATCTTGACACAATTATCAAGGCAGCCTCAACTTATGAGTATATGTCTCAATTTACAGCTACATAAGCTGTCTCATAAGTAACAATCTTATCTCTATTTATACTTAACAAATAGAGATGATTGTCCATGTGATTAGACCAATCTCAACCTGTCAACATGCTCACCGAGACTTTTATCCAAATGTAACAAAGACATTTACACTGAATAGATCATAACATTTCAAATAACTAATTATGTTATATTTTTCGAAGTCCCAAAGATTTCACATATCCTTGAAATGATTCTTTAGTCAATGGCTTAATAAAAGAATCTGTAAGTATAACACGTGTAGGGATATATTCAAGATTTATCCTTTTCTCATGTCAACAATATCTTTTATGTTGGCCTTTACTGTGATATTTGGAATCCTTAGAAAAAGATAGTAGCTTAATTATCACAGTACACTATAATAGGGCTCCCACTATCCTCAGCAATCCTC
>JAGFNQ010005639.1:49838-88302 GCA_024364735.1 Boesenbergia rotunda
GGAGGTTTTGAATTTATGACCCGCGGGTAGCGAAGAGGAACCTTGATTTTTCCTATGACATCTTGGCAGAGTATCTTGGCGCTCGTCGATCGCCTAACTTTTATTCTATCTACCCAAAGCTTCCTGACCCCTTATTGCCTCCTTTTGTGGGCGTCACCCCTGATGGCATTTATCAGCACTTCTTTGGCCACCCTCGACCAGCTGGTCTTGATGAGTTAGGGCCTGACTTTCCGACTTTTGTGGCCCTCCATATTTCCCCTACTGATTACGTTCTGTTCAAGATAATCACCAACTGTATTTTGTCGATCACCTCAAAACCCTTAACTGAGATCCGACCTTACCACTGCTTGATGCTCTATGGCATGCATCACCATCTTAACTTTGACATTATTGAGAGCATCTTTCAGTCGATTATCTCCTATCAAGAGCCCAGTCGTCGCGCTGTGTATATGTTGCTCGGTCATGTCATCACTAACTGGCTGATGTCAGTAGGTGTTGATGTAGCCAAGGGCAGGACAGTGCCCATGGTTAAACAAGATTATCGACTTGGCAGGCGGGCATGTGCCAAGTCTGGCATCATCATCAGAGATCATGATTGGGCTCTTGTGTGGAAGGACGGGAGGGGTCTTGGACAGCTACCTAGGGGAGGCGCACACATTCCGACACCGGAAGATGCTGCTGCTCATCAGGAGGGGCCTATACCAGCAGTGGACTATGATTACGAGCCAGATCCAGACATCCGCTGGCAGGTTTCCGAGCTGGAGCTCACTATGCAGCACGATTTCCATGTCTCTGAGCTATGGCGCGAGGAGGTCCGTTCAGAGTTTCGATCCTTCGATCGTCGACTTCACGCATTGGAGTCCGATGTCTCGGGGGTCCGTACCTTGCAGCAGACATGGTATGACGAGTGGCGCCAGCACACGTTTCCTGGATCTGCGCCCTCTGGCAGTGCTGCACCGGGGTCCATTGTACCTGATGATGACACAGCTGATGACCCCATGCAGGATGATGACCCCCCCCCCCGCCGACGTTTGATTGTGGATGTACTCTGCCTCTGCCTGTGACTTGACTATTTGACTATTTGGATTGTATGACTTTATGGCTGTATGCCTATGCTTTGACTTTTATGGCTTTGTGATGTGTTTGACTTGACTTTGATGCTATGTGATGCATCTAACTCTATCACTGATTTTTCATGTTAGACTTACTATATTATGCTTATTGTTAGTTTATATGATTGTTCATATGACTGCTATCGTCATTTATGCCTTATTTTGCATTACTATGCTTATTCTCACTCCATGTTCATATGATACATATGATTGTTTTTCCATGCTTATATTTATCATATGATTTCATATGTTTTCCAAATCAAATCAAATCTTATGTTGTTTTGGGACACCCCTAGGGTTGAGGGGGGGGGTATGATTTAAACTTAACAACCTGTCTACACCCTTTTTCGGTGTTTGACAAAGGGGGAGAGTGTGGTTGGTTAAGTTTAGGACGATTATGAGTTTAAATGTTGTAGGGGGAGGATCCTGATTCTCCTACAAATCTAAGATTAATCTGAGATTTGAGATAATTGGATTAAAATTCTTTAACTTAAAATCGGATTGTCAAACAACAAAAAGGGGGAGATTGTTGATTCAGTCTGACCCTGATTGTTGTTTTGGTGTTGACACCGATTTTAGTTTAGGTTGATGAGATGATTGGGATTAAGTCCTGGTCGTGGACTAGGCATACCTAGTGGGACTAGGTTTGATGAAAGCCTGGCCTGGAGGGTCAGGTCCTAGCTTGAGAAGCAAGGTGGATGAAATCCTAACTTGGAGAGTTAGGTGTGAGAAAGTCCTAGCTTAGAGGGTTAGGTGTGGAAAATCCTGACCTGGAGGGTTAGGTGTGGAAAAGTCCTAACCTGGAGGGTTAGGTGTGAAAAGTCCAAGCTTGGAGTGCTAGGTGTGAAATGTCCTAACTCGGAGGGTTAGGTGATGAAACCCTGGCTTGGAGGGCCAGGTCCTATCTTGGAGGGCTAGGTTGGATGAAATCCCGGCTTGGAGGGCCAGGTCCTAGCTTGGAGGGCTAGGTTGAAGTCCCGGTGAGTGAAGCTAGGCATGGAGTCTTGGTCCGAGGGATCAAGCACGATTCAGAGATAGGCTGGAGGCTTGTTCTCGTGACTTAGAATGGTTTTGACCTTGCCTGGATCGGTCTAGTGACCGATCAGGGATGTTGGCATGGAGTTCCCTCGTGGATCGATCTGGTGACCGATCTAGCTATGTCTGATCGATCTGTTGAACGATCAGGGAGTATACAGTGGGTTGGGAACCTCACTGCTCGGCTCCGGATCGGTCTGGTGACCAATCAGGGAGCATACAGTGAGTTTGGGTTCACTTACGGCTGGACTCCTGATCGGTCTGGTGACCGATCAGGGAGCATCCAGTGGGTTTTGAGAACCTTACTGATTAGCTCCTGATCGGTCTGGTGACCGATCTGGGACACTATTTAGATCGTTCCGGTGAACGATCAAGTGTCGCGGACTCCTACTTATGACCGATCAAGGTGGAGCCTGATCAGTGTAAGAGCCTCCTGATCGGTCTGGTGACCGATCAGGGAGCATACAGTGAGTCTGGGAACTCTACTGATCTGCTCCTGATCGGTCTAGTGACCGATCTGGAATACTATTCAGATCGTTCTGGTGAACGATCATGTGTCGCAGACTCCGTCCTATAACCGATCAGATTGGAGCCTGATTGGTCGGAGGGGTTCCTGATCGGTCTGGTGACCGATCAGGTCACATCCTGATCAGTCTAGTGACCGATCAGGCTCTTGTGGCTGCGAAAGCTGGGAGTCCCAGCAAAGCTATGGATCGGTCCGGTGACCGATCCACGACCCCTGGATCAGTCCAGTGACCGATCACTTTAACTCAAACGCGCTGTCAGACGCTCTGAACACGTCTGAACACATCTGTTTTATCTGCTCTTGATCTCTGATATTTGATTCTCTGCTTGATTTGCTGTGCTAATGCTCTGATTAAGTGTGCAGGTGACAGGAATGGATTCAAACACTCAAGGAGAGTCAATGGGAGTCTTTCCTTGGAGCTGGATTTCCCGTTTTCCATCTCAGGTTGCAACGGACGTTGGCGCTGCTGGAGCTGCTGACTGGGGCTCGGCTGAGGGAAGCTCAGGGAGTTCAGAAGAGCTTAGTGGTAGGTGAGAAGTTGCAGGTGAGCAGTTGGAGGCTGCAGTGACCTGAGATTAGTGGGATAGACTTAAGCGCTTGGTGGCGAAGAAGTCACAACATCTCTGAGAACACTCGATCATTACTCTGTGACAACACTTGTGCTCTTGCAACAACTCTGATCAGTTGATCCATCTCTTGAGCAACCTTGTGATACTTGAGCACTTGGAAGAGAAACAAGAAGCTTGGCGAGTCCATCAGCAAGAAGACACAAAGAAGAGAGTTCTTGCGTGAGATCTGCGCTGAGTGGAGCTCGGTGAGAAGTTTGCTTGTGTTCTTGGGGTTCTTAGTGCTCAGTAAGATCCTTCTTGTGTTTCCTGTACATAATACTTCATTTATCTTGAAACGCTGTGGAGAGGTTACTCCACCGAGAAGGAGGTTGCATTCTATCCGAATTTTCCGGGGCTTGATCTGCCGACGATCAAGGGATCACACACCTTAAGGGCACGCCAAGGAGTAGGGGCAAGTTATCCCCGAACCTTGTAAATCCTCTTTGTTAGCGTTCTTGTGCTTTTGCTTAACTTAGGGTTTAGATTCTGCATACTCTGTTTTTGTATTGCTTCCACTGTGCTACTAACCCTTTGAGTGTAGAAAATCGAAAAGTGCTAAAGTTCAAGTGTCTGGCTATATTTACCCCCCCCCCCCTCTCTAGCCATCCAAGTTCCAACACAAACCTCACCTATTATGGGTGTGGAATGAAGGGGCATTTCAAATCCGAATGCGCAAACGCAAAGGAAATGAAAAAGCAACGGAGGAAGAAGGCATTGCAAGCAGCCTAGGATAAATCATCTTCAAAATCGGACGTGGATGAACCAACGCACTCCATCCTCCTCCCGTTAACTGCTTAAAATGAGATCGGCATCGACTCTGAATCAGAAGAAGAAACGGAGCACGCAACCATCTCACTGTAGGAAACTGGCCGACTTAAGGTAACGGGTTAGTCTGAATCGGATTTATACGAACTTATTTCTTATCTATCTCATAAACTGGCTAAGTCGCATGACCTGGTCAAGTCTCTCCAAGATGAGGTAAAACTCCTTAAGGAAGAAACTAGCTCAAGTCCTTTGACTAAGAAAGTTTAGGTCGAAACCTCAACTCAATTCCAAAGACTTGAGGAAGAGAATTTCTCCCCGAAGGCTCAAGTCAAAGAGCTCAGTGCAAACTTGGAACAATTTACCCTGGGTTCCAAGAATCTTGATTTGATTCTTGAAAAATAGAAGTTTGTTCTAAATCGATCCAGAATTATATTTAAAGTCAATTCATGATTTAGATCTTATTAGTCAGTAGTGAACCGCCCTAGCACCCTAGTCCAAGCATCGCTCCCCAAATCAAGCTTGACAAATCAAGCTGGACCAAAACAATATTGGATTCCTAAGGTTCATATCCACTATTTAAACTGACCAAGTCAAGGATATGATCCAGGGGGAGCAAACAAAAAGACTATACATGTGGTTAGATAGTATTAATTGAATACCTTCCCTGATGATTGCTTACTTTTATTTATTTATTTATTTATTTTTATTATCTTGCTTAGAATTAGAAATGGTTAGTTAAAGACCAGATCTGAATGAAACTTGCGCAGCCTAGTATTAGGGTGGAGCAAGCTGAAAGTACGTTAGAAAAATCGTCTGGGGAGTCAAGTAGAAGAAGGCGTCTTCTATTTGGTCTTCTTAGTCCGGTGGAACTAACCGAAGCTACCTCTCCACATCCTTGAGTAGTTAGACCAAGAATTCTGAACGAGAAATTCAAAAATATTATTTTTTATACGGCTTTGTCTAGGAAAGGGTTGTTGATCTAATAAGGCTAAGGCCAATGAAGGCCTCTGTGCCTCGCCAAGACCTAGAAGCCAAATATTGAAATATAGTTTTAAATTACTAATTCTTAAATCTGAATCTAACTCAAGTATTAATCAGATCTTAGACCTAACCTAATTTAAAGATAAAAATGAAATCATCTCACACAACAAATAAGGTACCCTATTTTATCATTTAGAAATGGGTGAGATGAATAGAATAAATAAAGTTAGACTAACCCAATGTTTTTAAAATTTTGTTTTCTTTCAAACTATACATATGTTTTAATTTTTTTTCAAAAAATTCTACTTAATCTTTTTCAAAATTCTTTTTCAAATATTTTCAAAAATACTCTTTCAAAATATTTTCAAACCAGCTAATTAGATCAAACTGGTTAGACCAAATTCTGTGTCATAAACTTAACCTAGGCTTAACACGATTGATCACTTAGATTGGGCGAGACAGACTAGGCATGTGAACTTGAACAACCTATCATGTACTTATATTAAACTGGTTCCAAACTTAGCCACATTATGTGTATGAACATAAATACTTGAACCAGTGGATGTTGGATATTGGGTGTTCCAGACATATGACTGGAAACAAGTCTAAGTTCACCAAGCTAAAATATAAGGACCTAGGAACAATAGCGGTTGGCAACAATGTTACACTTAAGGTAATTGAGTCAGGTAACATTGAACTGAGCTTTGACTTTACTATTAAAAGGGTCATTTTGGTTGATAATTTTAAATTTAATTTACTTAGTATTAGTCAACTCTGTGATACTGGATACTTAGTCACTTTCACCAACCAAGACTGCCTGATTAAAAACTTACAAGACCCAGGGGTTTCCCTGAAAGGACTTAGGAAAAATAATGTCTACATCATAAACCTACCTACCTCACTTAAGTGTTATCTAACCCAGGTATGTTGGGACCGGGTGTATGTTGACATGGATACGGGTTCGTGATTTTAAAATTTAATTACGTGCAGCGGAAGGTTTAGCATAAATAATTTCTCAAATTATTTTAACCATGTATCTAGCATGCAACCTTATGTTATGGAGACATGATCATACATTTAAAATTTTGCAGAAAGTAAACTAATTTACTTAATACCTCGCGTAACTCGTAGAAAGGGACGAGATCCAACCGTTGCGTCCCTTGGAAGCTCCGCCTCTATTCGCGTCCACGCCGAGTTTTCTTCGGGATGACTTTGCAAAGCCACGAGTTTCGTGCCGACAAGAACTACTAGATTCTCCAAAGGCACGACAAGAATACCAAGAGAGAGATGGAAAGACTAACCACCAAACGAAGAACGGAATCAAGATTCCGAGAGGAAGGAAGGAGTCGCGCCCGCTTCTTCTTCTTCTTCGGCCTCTTCTTGGTGGTGGAAGCTCACGGCAACCAAAAGGAGGGCCTCTAGGGCCGGCGCCACTAGAGGAGGGAGAGGGAGAGAAGGAGAGGGAGAGAGGCTAGGCAAGAATCCTTAATCTCTTGGATTGATTTCCAAGCCTTGCCTTGGTACCTTTATATAGTAGCTTCTTAATCGCCAAGTCTCCTCTTAACGGAATAAATTTTTCATAAGAAATTTATCTTATAAATTTTTCTATGAATTATTCCATTATGCCAAGTTTTTATTATAACTTAATTTATAATAAAAACAACCATATCTCCCCTTTTATTATGGAAAGAAATTTCTTTATATAAATTTCTTTATCATGGTAAATTAATCCATTATTGATTTTATAAAATAAAATAAACCAATCCATGGTTCATTTTAATTTCCATGAAAATTAAATCCCTTTATATAAATTTCTTTATATAAATTTCTTTATCCATAATTTTATAAAACAAACCGCGCTCGGTTTATTTTATAATTTGAACCAAACAATTTGGTTCTCCCCTTTTGATGTGGCCGGCCAAACAAAGAGGGTGGGGACCCTCTTTGGCCGGCCAAACCCAAGCCGAAACCGTACGAATTAAACTCATTTAATTCGTCCAATAAGTCTTCAAAAGACTTAGCCATTTTATGCTTCCGATGCGTCTCTGAAAAATTCAGATTCGACTTATCTCTCTTGATCGGAAAATCCAATTTTCAACTCATTTTAAATCCCTCAGATTACTCGTAGTGCGTGTGACTAAATAGGCTTTCGATTTATGTTGGCCATCTATAATTAACCAATTATAGAACGATCATGAGTGGCACCTAGTAGTACATCATGATCCCCAATTAATCGAAAGATCAACGGTTGACCTCAGAAATAATTCTGAAACCCTTCAGCAGCTTTAATGAATCGTGCCTCATTCCCTTCACCATCTTATACCCACTTGGTTCAGGACACGGTCTATGTGTGTCAGTCCCCACTAGGCTGAGTACGTCACACCTAGCCCAAGTAATGTCTTTCTCGTCCAACGGATTCTAATTACTCTCATGTTTCTGAGAGATTCATACTCGGAACATGTGATGCTCTGGCCAGAGGCTTCGAGTAACAATCCGACGATAGGCCTTGGGTATACATCTCCTCGCAAGGAGTGGTGAATCCTTTGTAGGTTGTTCAAACATCTTCGGGCACTTCGGCTTATACCCAATCATCCTGGGTCCACACCTCCTTGGAGATGCTTGCTTAAGATGTCAAAGTATAAGTCTTCATGACCAAGATGACTTGAACACCGCAAGTCAAAGGAACATCGCACTTAAGCTGCAGTAAGAACTTCATTGACATATCTATATGCAGATTACCATATGAAGTTTTACAGCCAGTCACTCCAATGAACTAGTTCCCTTAACTAGCATTCATGTTTATCTCCGGACATCCCAATGTGACCAGCCAGTGAGAATCAGCTGATTAGAGAATATCCCATGCTAGTCTCAACAGAATTGATAGTGTCCGTATTTATCAATTCATCGACTAGGGACAATTTCAATACTTCACAATTGCACATGTAGAGATAATCACTAGTTGTGAATTCATCACAAATTCTCTCATGCTGTGAATTGTATTGCGGGCATTCAGTGAATGAGTTTAAGATCTCAATCAAATACACAAACATGTACACTCAAATAGTGAATATTCATTTATTAAAGTAAATGATTACAATCATAAGGCGATTGCCTTAGGACACTTCTCTCATATTACTAACAAGGTAGAAGAAACTAAACTCTGGCATAGGAGATTAGGACATGTCAATCTAAAGTTAATTTCCATACTCAACCAAAAAGGACTACTTAAAGGTATACCCAAACTTAGAAATCTTGAAAATTCGATTTGTGGTCCATGTCAACAGGGTAAACAGACCAAGTCTACCCATAAACTTACCGAACCCGACCTGACCCAATCTGTACTTGAGCTCCTACATTTGGACCTATTTGATTCTCGTGGAGCCAAGTCACTAAGCGGAAACCGGTACTGCTTAGTTATAATTGATGATTATTCTAAATTCACTTGAGTCCAATTTCTTAAAACCAAAGATCAATGTCTTGAATTCTTTGAAACTTTAATTAGAATCCTTGAAAATCAAAAGGATACCAAAGTTAAAAGAATTCGAAGTGATCACGAGGGCGAATTCGAAAAATCTAAAGTTTACTAAATTCTACAATAAAAATGGATGCTTTCATGAATTTTCCTGTCCCAGAACTCCCCAACAAAATAGTCTAGTTAAAGTAGAAATAGAACCCTCCAAGAAGAAGCTAGAACTATGCTTAATGAGTATAACTTGGCTAATCACTTTTGGGCAGAAGCAGTTATTGCTGCCTGCTATATTCAAAATAGGATCGTTATCAATAAAAGACATAAAAAGACCCCTTATGAAATCTATTATAATAAATCACCCAACCTACATTATCTAAGAGTCTTTGGATGTAAAGTCCACATTTTAAACACAAAAGACTACTTAGGTAAATTTCAATCCAAAACCTCTCTAGGAATATTTTTAGGATACTTAACCACAAGTAGAGCCTATAGAGTATATAACAAACAAACTCTTAAAATCGAAGAAACCACTAATGTAGTGTTTGATGAAGAAAACCAATCTAATTCAAACCTGCAATCTATCAACCCAACCTAACTAACTCAACAGACAATCAGTCTAGACCAGACCAACTTACTGATTTATCCACTGAACCAGTCTTAGACTCACCTACTGAATCGGTCCCTGAACCAAATTTAATTTCACCTACTGAACCGATTCATGAACCAACCTAAAACCTACCAGCTAGACCTGAGACTGAACCAAGTTCTAGGTGACCTAAGAAACCCAGATCAAATCACCCAACTGATCAGATTATAGGTGATCTAACTTTAGGGGTAAAAATAAGGTCATCCTATAGAAACCTAAATTAGGTTGCACTAATTTCAAAGATTGAACCTAAGACTATAGAAGAGGCCTTACCTGACCCAAACTAGATCATTGCCATGCAGGAAGAACTAGCCCAGTGTGATAGAAATCAAGTCTGGGACTTAGTACCTAAACCTGAAGATAAATCCATTATAGGTACTAAGTGGGTATTTAGGAATAAATTAAACGACTAAGGTGAAATAGTTAGAAATAAAGCTCGCTTAGTAGCTAAAGGCTTTAGTCATGTTGAGGGGTTAGACTATAATGAAACTTATGCACCTGTAACTAGATTTGAGTCAATATGAATGTTACTAGTCTTTGCAGCCCATAGAGGATTCAAATTATACCAAATGGATGTTAAGTCAGCCTTCCTAAATGGGTTTATAAAAGAGAAAGTATATGTAAGACAACCCCCAGGTTTTGAAGACTTAGACTATCCTAACCATGTATTCAGACTTAAGAAAGCTCTTTATGGATTGAAACAAGCACCTAGGGCTTGTTTCGAAAGATTATTCACCTATCTAGTTTCTAAAAGTTAACTCAACCTTATTTGTTAAGATCTTAGAAAAAGACATATTTATAGCCCAAATTTATGTGGATGACATAATCTTTGGATCAACCAACACTAACTTTTTGAAAGAATTCATTAAAATCATGGAAAAAATTTTGAAATGAGTCTAGTAGGTGAATTGACCTTCTTTTTAGTGTTAGATCGATACGCCTTACTAGAGGGGGGGGGGTGAATAGCAATTTTGGATTTGTTCTTCCTACAAGTGTTACTGCGCAAGCGAAAATAATAACAATAAAAACAGACACACGCTAACAAACCTATTTACGTGGTTCGGAGATGAAGACTCCTACTCGACGACAGTCCGTGAGGTGGATGATCCCTCAATCCTTCGGCGGATCACTCCTCGGATGCCCTCCGGCTAGCTCGTGTAGCTCCTTGTGGGTGGAGAAAACTCACCACAAACTCCAGTACACTTTCTAAGCACTAAGACTACTAATGAGGTCTAACCAAGCTCATTTCATCAAGAGCTCCCAGCCCAAACTGAGTTCTTTTAAATAGAACTTAGGGTCGTAACTCACATAGGCAGTCGACTGCTCCCAGGGTAGTCGACTGCCCCCACTCAGATTCGACCGTTGACAGCCCAACATTTAAATTCTGGCTACTCACCAGTCGACTGCTCCCAGAGTAGTCGAGTGGTTCAGAGTCACAAACCTTCTGTGAGTTTCTGTGTTCGCTGGCAGTCGACTGTTATATCCCCAGTCGACTGCCCAACTTACAAACACACTCATTCTCACTTCAACGACCCTCCTCCACGCGTGCCTTCAGGTACACTCCCTTGGCTTGCCCCTTGAAGTCCTCTTCAACCGGCTATCGTCCCTCAGATGCGCACACAAGCCTTCCCTTGGCTTGCCTCCATGTCACCCTTCACGTGTGCCCTTGAAGTCCACTTTCTGGCTTGCCCTTGGAGTCCTCCTCCCACGGCTCTTGTGCCATCATGACTCAGCTGACTCTTCACCAGCAGCCTTGACTGTTGCCTTCGAGCCTTCTTTGTCTTCGATTCCCATCCCTCGGATGCACACAAGCCTCCAGCTTGTCTCCATGCTATCCTTCACGCATGCTTCGAAGTCCGTAGCCCTCGGCTCATCATCCCTGCTATACCAAGGTCCCTCGGGTGCACACAAGCTTCCATCTTGTCTCCATGTCACCCTTCACCGTACCGAAGCCGTCCAACTAAGTCAATATGTGTAACCTGCACATCCTGCACACTCACATACACATATTAGAACACAAGGGTAAACCTAACTTAAACCCTTTTCACAAACATCAAAACACATGGTCACTCCGAACCATAGATTGCCTCAACAATCTCCCCCTTTTTGATGTTTGATAATACGTTTAAGTTAGGGAAAATAAATAGTAATAAATAACAACAATAATGCTAAATAATCATTTGGACTTACGTTGCCAAGACTCCATCTTGGACATACACCACCAATGCATATGCAATGCAAACATTCAAGGATCCTATCCCAAGGCATCCCACACCTAACCCTCCCAGGTTAGGACTTTTCACCAAAACAGATTTTTTAAAACTTCTCCAAAACTCCTCCTACATTGGACTTACAAAGGCTTTTTACGAACCTCTCCAAGGTTCCCCTTACGCCATGAATGGAGCAACCATGCTCCCCCTTCACCTAGTCTCCCCCTAGACCTAGGATTTCCTTGCAAAGGTGTGTTTGGTTTCCCAAATTAAACCCAACACTTTTCCCTCTTTGCCTAACATCAAAAAGACTCCAACAATATCCCAATTATTGGATCTTTTAATCTATAATGATCCTAAACATAGTGTACTAGCCCCCATACACTTGTTTTACATCATTTGGACACCAATCAGCTGTTGGATACCAAATCCAGCCCAGACCAATCGACTACCCCCAGGGCAATTGCCTGATACTCTGAAAATCAGAATTTTAGTTTTTCTGGTCAAATTCAGAAATGCGCCAGAAATTTCACAAATCTCCAAAAATTTCCAAATTTTATGGAGAAGTTTGTGGTACCCATACCTACTTGGGAAAAATACACTCAAAAATGTATCTATCACCATTCCCAAGTTTGACATAAAAACCCAAAACTAGCTAAAAGGTTCACTCAAGCCTTGACCAAAAGTCCTAGTTTTGATTTCCCCTTGATGTCTCTACCCATACCAACCCACAATGCATCCCTAGCATTGATTTATATGGCATTTACACATCAAAAACAAATTTTCTTGCATTATGACCCAAATGTCATATTCCCATGCATGATACTTAAAATTTTATGCCAAAACTCAAGAATTGAGACTCAAGTCCATCTCCAATTCTTTTGGCACATCCTAAGGTCCATCTAGACCTCTAGGAGAAACCATCCCAAGATCCATTCACCATATATCCCAAAGGCTCCTAGAGCTCCCTCTTGAGCTCTTAGCCTTAGCCACCTCCCTAGGTGACTCAACCCACATTAGACCACACCGGTGTGCCCCCGGTGATTCTTGGCCTACAAACCTAACCTTCTTAACCTTAGACACCTTGTCCTTAGTTAAGTCATCCTTTTTACCTTTTGATGGCATCCCCTTGTCATTCTTGGACTTCTCCTTCTTGCCATAATTTTATGCGACCCTAGCAGATTTCTTTCCCTTGGCATTGGATGTTGGATCGATAGAGTCGATAGAGGGGGGGTGAATATCGACAAAACTTTTCGAATTTATGGAGAGAGCAATTTGCACAGCGGAAAGAAATTAAGACACGCGAACACAGTATTTTTTACTTGGTTCGGAGCCTAGGTCGACTCCTACTCCAAGGCCCACGATCGTTGATCGTTTACTTTGGGCAATTCTATATGAACACAAAATCAGTTTACAGAAAGAGATTTACAAGTATAGCACTATAAACTTTTAATAAAAAAAATTCTTCTGTTACCGACGTCCGGTTGTAGGTTGACTTTCCGGAGTAGCAAGACGTCGTCGCTCGAGTTGGGCAGTTTCTGGAACAAGGCGTGAGCACAGAAGAGCGTGGAAGCTTTGGTACGAAGTTGATGTTGAAGGCTTGGGCGTTGGGTGCTATTTATAGCACCCAGGGGCGCCCTGGACGTCGGGGGCGCCCTGCCACGTGTCAGCCGATCCGGATTTAGCTCGGTCAACAGTTATCCCATCCGAATAGGGATATGTTTGACTCTGGGGGCGCCTTGGTCGTAGAGGGCACCTTGGCTGACTTCTTCCACGCAGAAATCTCGGCTCTGGATAAAGCTGAAGCTTCGCAGTCTTGGGCGCAGAGGCGCCCTGGCTGCTGAGGGCGCCTTGGCTGGCGAAGGCGCCTTCGCTGCTGAGGGCGCCTTGCCCAGTAAGCAGCTGAAGCCCTTTTTGCTTCGCTTGGTTCTGGTTCATCTTGAGGGCGCCCTGGACACTCAGGGCGCCTTGCTCAGCTGCTGCCTCACTCCTTTGAGGCTCTCTGAGTTGCAGACACACGTTCCTTCGGTCCTGCATCAAGGGTTAGTCCAAAACACAATAAAACAATTAATTATTATTTTATACAACCTTAGCTGTCTTGGTTCTGACTTTGGGTCTCCTAAATGGAGTCCTAAGTCGAACCGACGCCTACTGTTCCCTCGACGGGGAACGCGTCCTCACCTACTCCTCTCGGGAGAATTTACCTGATGCCAACCGCTCCTTTGGTTGGACTTTTGCCTGGCGGTCCTTTGCCAGGGCTTGGATGCCGAGCTGTCCTTCGCCTGGTGCCTAGCAGTCCTTCGCTAGGGCTTTTTACCCTAGCATTCCTTCGCCAAGTGCCTAGCATTCCTTCGCTAGGGCTTTTGACTCTGGCATTCCTTCGCCAGTGCCTAGCAGTCCTTCGCTAGGGCTTTTCCTGTACACTAGAGTAACTTGTTAGACAATAAGTAAGACTTAACTTTTGACCTTTGTTGCCATTATCAAAACACAGGTTTGACCTTGGTGCATTCTGCACCAACAATCTCCCCCTTTTTGATTTATGGCAACCTTAGTTCAAAAAGTTAAGTTTAATCAAAAGTAGGAAATTTGTTCCCTCCCCCTGGAGAGAATCTCCCCCTAGTTTTTTCAAAATTTCGTAGGGTTAAGAAACCTTTATTTGTACTTTGAAAACTTTAAGCTTTTAGGTACTCACACGTCTTGAAAGTGTTAACTTAAGTACTTTGGTAAAAGCTTAATTACTTAATAAGTCTTTTAGTACATTTGGAAAGCTTAAGTACTTAATAATTTTGAAGATTTAAGTACTTAATTAACTTGGAAGATTTAGGTAATTCTGAAAAACTTAAGTACTTAATTAATTTTGATTTGAAAAACTTAAGTACTTAATTAATTTTGAAAAACTTAAGTACTTAATTAATTTTGAAACACTTAAGTACTTAGTAAATAATTTGAAGAAGATTTTTGCTTAAGTACTTAGCTAACTTTGAAAAGGTTTTTGAAAAGTTTCTCTACTAAGTACTTTTTTTAAAAAAAAATTTAAAAAGCTTAAGTATTTTTGAAATCTTTTTGAATAAAGGATAAGCAAATTTTGAAAACTTTTTGAATAAAGGATAGAGTAAAATTTTTAAAAAAATATTTCTGCAAAATGTTTTTCTCTCTCCTTTCCTATCTCTCTCCCTTTGCCATATATCAAAAACAGATAAATGTAGCAAAAAAAAGTTCATAAAGGAATTTGCTGTACTGAACCATTTTATAATTTGACGAAATCAAATCATTCAATTTTCTCTGTAGGGACATGTCTAACCCAATTAGCTACTTACTAACTATTATATACAGTAATTTTTGCTAGGGTTAGTTAAATTAAGTGTTTCTGTTCAAGTTAGATTTTCTAAGCTTGACACTTAACTTGATTGCTGTTTAAGTTGTATTTAGTGCCCCAATTACTGCAGATGCACTGACTTAAAGCATCTTGAATTAAGGCAAAGACCTAAGCATCTCAAACCTTTCTAGGTTATCAATCATAAGTACCCTAAGGTGCTTGTGAGATGCTGGCTTCTAAGTCTATAGGTTCATGCAGTTCTAGGGTTAGGGCATAGGCTAAGTCCATTTTCGAAAAATCCCTAATTTTTAAAGGGGGTAGCTTTGAAAAAAATAAAACTAAGTCGAAAATGAAAACTGATTTTGAAATTGAGTAAAGCAGTTTTTCAAATTCTATTTTTAGAAAAAAAATTTTAAATCAGGTAAAAAAAATTAATCTATTCTACAGAGCACAATCCTAACTGCCTTCTTAGTAAACTGAACTCAGATTCAGGTAGGAGTTTTGTGAATATGTCAGCTAAGTTGGATTTAGAGTCAATATGTTTAAGTACTATTTCACCCCTGGCTACATGGTCTCTTACAAAATGATGTTTGACTTCTATATGTTTGGTTCTTGAATGTTGGATTGGGTTCTTAGTTAAATTAATTGAACTTATATTGTCAATAAATACTTAAGTTTGGGTGTAGTTGAGCTGGAAGTCTTTTAGTGTATGCATCATCCACAAAAGTTGAGCTACACACTCTCCTAAGGTCACATACTCAGCTTCAGTTGTGGATAGGGCTACACAGTGTTGTTTTCTGCTGCACCAACTAACTAGACTCTGTCCTAACAGTTGGCAGCTTCCACTTGTGCTCTTTCTATCTAATTTGCATCTAGCATAATCAAAGTTTGAGTATCCTGTCAAATCAAAAGTTGAAGTCCTAGGATACCAAATTCCTACATTTAGGGTGCCTTTTACATATCTCAGTATTCTTTTTAGGGCTGCTAAGTGTGTTTCCTTTGCACAGGTTTGGTACCTAGCACACATCCCTACAGCAAAGAGAATGTCAGGTCTACTGGTTGTAAGGTACAGTAGGCTACCTACCATACTCCTATAGAGTTTGGGGTCCACTAGTTTACCATTAGGGTCACTATCTATTTTTATATTAGTGGCCATGGGTGTACTTATACTTTTAGAATTATCCATTTTAAATTTCTTTATCAGTTCTTTAGCATACTTAAATTGATGAACGTAGTTTTCATCCGTAGTTTGTTTAATTTGTAAGCCTAGGAAAAAGTTAAGCTCACTAACTAAGCTCATTTCAAATTCATTTTCCATTATTTTGACAAACTCTTTTAGGAAGTTTGTGTTGGTGGATCCAAAAATTATGTCATCTACGTAAATTTGGGCAATGAATATATCTTTTCCTAGAGTTTTAATAAATAGAGTTTAGTCAATTTGGCCTTGTTTGAATTCTTTAGAAGTTAAGTAGGTTGATAAACGTTCATACCAGGCCCTAGGTGCTTGTTTTAACCCCTATAAGGCTTTAGTTAGTTTGTAAACGTGGTTAGGTTTGTCTAAGTCCTCAAACCCTGGGGGTTGTCCTACATAAACTTCTTCTTTAATGAATCCATTTAAGAAAGCTGACTTTACATCCATTTGATATAACTTAAATCCTTTATGGGATTCAAAGGCTAACAACATTCTAATGGACTCAAGTCTAGCTACTGGGGCATATGTTTCATCGTAGTCTAATCCCTCTACTTGGCTGAAACCCTTTGCTACTAAGCGGACTTTATTTCTGACTATTTCTCCTTGATCATTCAGCTTATTTCTAAAGACCCACTTAGTGTCAATCACGGATTTGCCCTCAGGTTTAGGTACTAATTCCCAGACTTGGTTTCTCTCGAATTGAGCTAGTTCTTCTTGCATCGCTATGATCTAATCAGGATCAGGTAGGGCTTCCTCTATAGTTTTGGGTTCAATTTTTGATATCATAGCAATTTGGCTAAGGTTCCTATAGGAGGACCTAGTCCTGACTCCTAGAGTTGGATCACCCACAATTTGATCAGTTGGGTGACTAAGTCTGGGTTTCTTTGTTCTTCTAGAGCTTGGTTCAGCCTCAGGTCCAGCTGGTCGGTTTGGTTCACTATTTGATTCGATTCTTTGGGCTGGTTCATTTGTTGGTTCGATTCTTGGTTCAGTTAATTCATTCATTGGTTCAATAGTTAGTTCGTGTAAGGGTTCAATTATTGGTTCAATAATTTGTTCATTATTTTCTTGGTCAGAGTTTGATGAAATTGGGTCTGGATTATTAGATGTTGAATTGATTTCTTCGTCGAAAATTAAGTTTGTTGTTTCTTGAATTTTCTTAGTTTGTTTGTTGTAAGCTCTATAGGCTCTACTTGTGGTTGAATACCCTAGGAAAATACCTGGGTTTGACTTGGATTGAAATTTTTCTAAATAGTCTTTGGTGTTTAGAATATGGACTTTGCACCCAAAGACCCTTAGGTAATATAGGTTTGGGAGTCTATGGTAGTACAGTTCATAGGGGGTTTTGTTGTGTCGTTTGTTAATCAAAACCCTATTTTGGATATAACAGGCTGTACTAGTTGCTTCTGCCCAAAATTGGTTTGCTAGTTTAAATTCGTTGAGCATAGCCCTAGCGGCTTCTTGTAATGTTCTATTCCTTCACTCGACTATCCCATTTTGTTGGGGGGTTCTAGGACATGAAAATTCATGTAAATACCCATTTACCTTACAGAATTCCTCAAACCGTTGATTCTCAAATTCTCCCCCGTGATCACTCCTAAGTCTTTTAATTTTAGTGTCGTTTTGATTTTCAATTAGTTTACAGAATTCAATAAATAGGTTTAGGGTTTCATCTTTGGTTTTTAAGAACCTAACCCAGGTAAACCTAGAGTAATCATCAACTATTACTAAGCAGTATCGGTTCCCGCTTAGTGACTTGGCTCCATGTGAATCAAATAGGTCAAGGTGCAGGAGCTCAAGTGTGGTTTAAGTTAAATCAGACTAGATTAGTTTGTGATTGGATTTGGTTTGTTTACCTTGATTACATGATTCACATATTAGGTTTTCATTGTTTTTGATTTTGGGAATACCTTTGATTAAGCCAAGTTGGGTAATTTGAGATAGTTCTCAAATTGGTATGACCTAATCTCCTATGCCAGAGGTTTGATTGTTCTAATTGTGTTAACATACATTTGGGTATAAGGGGAAGATTTATAGTGTATACATTGTTTTTCCTAGTGCCCTTAAGTATGATTTCTGAGTCTAGTTCATTTCTAATCAGGCAGTTAGAATTGTCCAAGGTAACTATATAACCAGAATCACATAACTGACTTATGCTAAGCAAGTTAAAATTAAAGTTTTCAACCAATAGAACTTTCTTAATAATGAAATCAGATTTAAGCTCAATATTACCTGACCCAATTACCTTGAGTGTAGCATTATTGCCAAATGCCACTGAGCCTAGGTTTTTGAGTTTGAGTTTGGTGAACTTCAATTTATCTCCAGTCATGTGTCTGGAGCAACCGCTATCCAACATCCATTGGTCCAAATCTTTATGTTCCTACGCATAAAGAATTTGTTAGGATTGATACGCCTTGCTAGAGGGGGGTGAATAGCAAATCGTCTAATCTTCTTGTACCTACGTTGTTAGTTGCACAGCGAAAACAATAATAAAAACAATAAACAATGCTAACAAGAAGGGTTTACTTGGTATCCACCCCGGTCGGGTGACTAATCCAAGAATCCGTCGGTGGATCACTCCCCGGATAACCTCCGGCTAGCCCGCGTCGCTCCTTGTGGGTGGAGAAACCTCGCCACAACACCTCGGACACTATCTGGGCACAAAAGACTACTAACACGCTTTACCCAAGCGAGTTTCATCAAGAAACTCAGCCACCACGAAGTCCTCTTTAAATAGGACTCGGGGCTGATTTCTCGCTACCAGTCGACTGCCTTGGGCAGTCGACTGGTGCCAGCCAAATTCGACCGTTGACACTCCCAACGTTCGAATTTGCCAGCTCACTAGCCACCTACCAGTCGACTGCCCTGGGGGCAGTCGACTGGTCCCTAGATAAAACCATTCCCGAGTACATTCACACTGCACTCGACCCTCACGACTCGACTGACTCCTCATCCGCAGCCTCGACTGTTGCCTTCGCGCCCTCTTCATCTTCGGCCCTCGTCCCTCGGATGCGCACACAAGCCTCCAGCTTGCATCCATGCCACCCTTCATGTACGCCTCGAAGTCCGCGCCCATCAGCTCATCATCCCTGCACTCCATGGTCCCTCAGATGCACACGCCAACCTCCAGCTGGCCTCCATGCCATCCTTCACCGCACTGAGGCCGTCCAGTCAGGTCCATTTGCGTAACCTGTGTAGGACCAGTGTCGTCGATAGAGGGGGGGTGAATATCGATCGTGAAAACTTTCGTAAATATTTCGTAAGACTTCTGGACTCAGAGCGTTAGTGCAGCGGAAACATAAAAATAAAATAAAAGAAAGCAAAACAGGGGACACGGCAGGTTTATTTACTTGGTTCCCAACCCCCCAGGGTCAGTACGTCCAAGGCCTATGTACTCGGCGTTGAGTCCACTAATAGTCTCCTTTCCGGAATTTCCGGAGGCGGAGAAACCCGACTTACAGTGCAATATTACAAGCAATAATAAAGAAAAATAAATACTGTAATTAATTGCAAACTAAGCAAAAATGTGAAGCTCGGCCGATCTGGACCTCCGAAGTGCCGCCACTTCCTCCTGGAGCCTCCCGGTCGTAGAGCCTCGTCTTTAGCGCGTTGTCGTCGGTCGGAATGAATGGAATCGCAGTTAGGAAGTGTGTTTGAAGCTGAGGGGTCGAAGCCCCTTTTATAGCACTCCTGAGGGCGCCCTGGACGTCGGGGGCGCCCCGGAAGACCCGGTCAACACTTATCCTTGCGCCTACCTCGTCGCTGGTGATAAGATCGTTGACCAGGGCGCCTCGGACCTCCAGGGCGCTTTCATGATGGCTTATCTGTGTTTTGGGTTCGAAACTGCAAATACAGCTTTGAACCAAGGCGCCCTGGACGCTCAGGGCGCCCTGCTTGACACCTGTTTTGCCTGCTTCACCTAACTGCTGTTTTTACCTTTGGCTCAGGGCGCCCTGGCTGTTCAGGGCGCCCTCGTTGGTGAGGGCGCCCTCCTTGATGGGGGCGCCCTCCTTTAAGCCTGCAAGTTGGTGTTTTTGCTTGCTTTGTCTCCGGTTCTTGTTACCTGCAAGATATACAAACACAAAGCATATATACATATAATATTAGGCTTAAGGACTTGGTTCGGACTTCGGATTTGCACGAAACCCTAGGTCAAACCGAAACGAGTTCCTATCCCCGAGAACTCGCCCTTCACCTACTCCTTTCAGGAGAAGATTGCCACCCAGCCCTTCGGGTGGACTTTTGCTTAGCTTCCGATACCTCCGGACCTCGAGACGCCCAAACCCTGGCCCGTCTCTACTCCTGTCCTTAGTCATCGCTCAGCTAAGTTACTTAGTCCCTCGGACCAAGACTTCATTTCCTAGCAGTCCTTCGCCAGGTGCCTAGCAGCCCTTCGCTAGGTCTTTGTTACCAAGCGGTCCTTTGCCTGGTGCCTAGCAATACTTCGCTAGGTCTTCTGTACCTAGCAGCCCTTCGCTAGGTGCCTAGCAGCCCTTCGCTAGGTCGTCTATGCCTAGTAGTCCTTCACTAGGTGCCTAGCAGCCCTTCGCTAGGTCTTAGGATTACGATACCTAGCAGCCCTTCGCTAGGTGCCTAACATCCCTTCGTTAGGTCTTAAAGTTACAATACCTAGCAGCCCTTCGCTAGGTGCCTAGCAACCCTTCGCTAGGACTTGGATACCAAGCATCCCTTCGCTTGGTGCCTAGCAGCCCTTCGCTAGGTCTTGTTTCCCTGACAACCCTTCGTCAGGTGCCTAGCAGCCCTTCGCTAGGACTTATTTTCCTGACAGCCCTTCGTCAGGTGCCTAGCAGCCCTTCGCTAGGTCTTTTCTTTCTGGCAGCCCTTCGCCAGAGCCTAGCAGCCCTTCGCTAGGTCTTTTTCGTTCTGGCAGCCCTTCGCCAGAGCCTAGCAACCCTTCGCTAGGTCTTAGGGTTTCCATGCCTAGCTTAACTAGGACTTTTCTCAGGCTTAGGTTACTTCTCCTTCGCTCCCCTTTATCTGTTCAACATATTACTAACTTAAGTACATTGTCAAACATTAAAACACATAAAGGAGAACATCATTGATGCAACTTGCACCAACAATCTCTCCCTTTTTGATGTTTGACAATAACTTAAGTTAGATTGGTTTAAGGGGCTAAATTACTATCCTTGGGATAGAAAAACTAAAAGGTATAGGTTTTGGGAGAGTAAAAAATTTTCTAACTGAAAAAAAAATTCTAACATAAGCACTCTCTCCCTCTTTGTCATGCATCAAAAAAACTTGCATCAACAATAAAAAACTTTGAATTTTTGTTTTGAAAATACTTAGTGCAATTTTGTTTTTAAAAAAATTGCATAAATTTGAAAAATGCTCTAGGTTAAAAATATAAGTACTTTGAAAAGATGATTTGTAAGGAGTGCAAGTACTTTTAAAAGATTATTTAAATCCCTTTTTGAAAAAATATAAGTATATTTTTTGAGAAATTAAGTACTTAACAATACATTTGAAAATATTTTTTTTTCAAAATTAAGAATATTGGTTTTGAAAGACATAAGTACTTTTTTTTTTTGAAAATATTTTACTTGATTGAGTTTCTTTTCCAGTCTGACACCATCCTAGGAAACCTTGTTGACCACAAGGGCATTTCCTAAGTGTCCTGGAAAGTTTTCAAACAAGTAAATATTATTATAAATTTTTAAGAAAAATGATAATATTTCACAAAGTATGTGCTGAAAAATTGTGTGAATTTTGAAGATCTAATATTTTACTTAACTTGGTCTATTTTCCAGTCTGACACTATCCTAGGAAACCTTGTTGACCACAAGGACATTTCCTAAGTGTCCTGGGAATTTTCCAACCTAAGTAACTATTATTTCAAAATCATTTCATAAGTCACACAAATTTTAACAAGTGGTATTTTGAAAAACATAGATTTTTAGTATTTTAAAAGCATGTAATTGAATAATTCTTTTAATTTGACCTCCCCCTAAACTTGACTCAGTCCTGGGAAGCTTGTTGACCATAAGTACTCTTCCTTTGAGTCTTAAGGTTTGATTCAAATCAAAGGAATTTTCTAATAATAAAAAATAGTTTAAGACTTGAAAAATTTGACTCAGACTCCCCCTAAATCTGACACATCCTAGGAGTCCTTTTTAGATTATGAAGTGGACCTTCCTCTGTGTCTTTAGGGTTTATCAGAATCAAAAGAATAGGTAAACATTTGATTTTTGTAATAGGTAAAATCTTTTTCGAAAAGCCACAAGTGATAACGATTAAAGCATGATTTTCGAAAAGATATTTTCAAATAATAGTAATGTTTTTAAAGTGCAGTTTGAAAAATATGAAAAGCACTCCCCCTGCATCAATGCCGTTTGACTCTATCTAAGTGCCCTAAGGAACTTTAGTGCTGTCCTAAGTGGCTTGTGTCTAATTGCGTGAGTCAATCAATTTTTGAAAATAATATTCCTTTTTGAAAAATGTGTAATATATATAATCAATCAGACAAGCATGAATTCCATAAAAATATTATTATGTTAAAGCTCTATTTTGAAAAATATATTTTTAGGAAAATATTCTAACAATTTTGAAAAACAATTTTGAAAAATATTTTTCAATTCATTAGTCCTTAACATCTCACCCATTTTAGATGTATCAATACAACAAGCATGATTGCCTTATAGGTGTATTGTGAGATGCTTGAATCATTTTCCATTATTAAATCTAAGATTTAATTGAAATTTGTGTTAGATTCGAATTTGACAAAAGATAATTTGAATTTGAATTTCAGAAATTGGCTTCCAGGTCTTGGCGAGGCATTAGGCCTTCTTTGGCCGTAGCCTTATGGGATCATCCACCCTTTCCTTGACAAAGCCTTTTAATGAAATTTCATTTTCAAATTAAATTAGGTCATTTTCTGGTCTAACTAGCTTGGGTCTTGGATCGGTAGCTTCGGCTGGTTTCACCAGTCTAAAGAGACCAAGTAGACTTGATCTTATTAGAGTTGGTTTCCCCAACGTACTATCATCTCACCTCCTCTCAATACTATGTTGCCAAATTTCAATTATCTTTTTCTTATAACCTTTCTAAATTATGCATAAAAATTAAATATGAATGACATGTCATATATTTTAAAGGAAAATAGCAAATGCATGGCATGACAATTATGCATGAGTCAAACAAGTCAAGACATTTTATTTTTGTTTCTAAGAATGTATCAAATTCTCGATTTGATACATATCGTGTGAACCTGCGAATATGTCAACCCACTTTGACATATTTGATTTTATTGAATTAATTGTTGCGGTTTGGGTAAGGTTTTGGTTTGGTTCAGGTTTAAGTGATTTAAGATTGGATTTAGTTGAATTAAAATTGAGTTAATTTGAATTTAATTGAATTAAAGTTGAGTTAATTTGAATTTAATTGAAAAGTGAATTAATTTGAATTAATTGAATTAAAGTGAATTTATTGAATTAATTTGAATTAAGGTGAATTAATTGAATTAATTTGAATTTAATTGAATTTAAGTGGATTAATTTGAATTATTTGAATTTAATTGAATTTAATTGAATTTAAGTGGATTAATTCGAATTATTTGAATTTAATTGAATTTAAGTGGATTAATTCGAATTATTTGAATTTAATTGAATTTAATTTAAGTGGATTAAATCGAATTTAATTGAATTTAATTCATTTTAAGTGGATTAATTCGAATTATTTGTTGCTTTAATTGAAGTTTAATTGAATTAAATTGATTTAATTGAGGTTTAATTGAATTAAATTGATTTAATGGAAGTTTTGTTAAATCCGCCACTTTTGACGCGATCCAGGAATTTTTCGAAAGATTTGGCCGAGAAAGATTTAGGGTTTTCGAAACCTAAATTGAAGTTAGAGGATTAAATTATCTTGGAACTTAAGTTTTGAGGCCGCAGAATTGAATAAGAGCTAAATTCTGAGGTGAAATGGCTTAAAACCCTAAGCCTAAGGGCTTAGAGTGAATTAGGGGATTTGGAGAGGGGTAAAATGCAAAAGACCATGGATTAAAATCCCGCAGCCTTCTCTTCATCCATTGCGCGAACCCTAATCCGCAGCCAAACTACGCTGATTTCCCCGACGCCTTCTCCTCCTTCTCTCCACTCGCGAGCCCTAACACGCAGCCAAGGCTCGACTCCCTCCTCCCTGCCGAATCGCTGCTTCTCCCACCTTTCAGACGCCGACCTCTCGATCCGCGTGGCGCTGCCGCCCCACCGTGTTACCGCGGGCCAAGCTCTATCTCCCGATCGCAACCAAAGCCGTTGTTGGATCCCTCGTCTTCCACCTCTCTTGCGAAGGGCATCCCCTTGAAACCGCATCGCCATTTTCAAGCTTGATCGAGATCCAAGCCTGATTGAAGTTAGGGTGGACTAGTTTTACCTGCGGCAAACCATTGGGGTTGAGGGGTCCGAAGCTGCCTTCCTTTGTCTTGCGATCAGTGACCCTGGTGATGATGGATCAAGAAGCTAGATGAGGTCACCTCTTGGTTGTTGACCTACTGGTTTGTGAACAAGGGGTGGTCGACGGCATGAAATCGGGTAAATTCTGGATCTGTTTTATAGCTATTTCAGATTGAATGGCTGAGGTTGGAGTATACTCAGTGCTATTTCTGAATTGGAGTTGTTTTCGATTTGGGGTTAAGGATTATAAGATTTCAGAATCAAATTTCTGTTCTGTTATGGTTTATGATGCTCAGTAATGATTCTGTTTTTGGTTCAGATGTGAGCTCAGGATCTTGAGTTGGTGTCTTGGGTGATAGCTCAGATAGGGAACTGAGATTCACTGATCTTCCTCCTCTGGGCTGGTTTGCCGGATTGGAGCAAGGGGAGTTGTCGGCAGCACAAAACCAAGTAAGGATTGGGTTATTGTAGTATGAATTGAAATGGAATTTTGGAATTGGGTATGGTTTATCTCCGTTCGATTTGTGTTCTGATGTGAAGGGTAGCATACAATGAGATTGAGTTCTGTTTAGATTTAGATATCTTGGATGTTGATTGTAGTGTTGTGGTTGGATCTTGTAATATGATATATTGGTTTCATATGGAGTAAAACATGTGGAATTCTGGGTTTTCTTTTGTTGCCGTGAGCATTGAAATAGGGTGATTAATCAAGAGATTTAAATTAAGTTTTAATGGATTGGTGTAATTAATCAGGTATGGGATGTTTTGGATCGGTTTTGGTTGAACTGAATATAGAATTGTTTCGATCTATAGTGAAACCTCTTTTTATGATTTCGGTGGGATTGCATTGTTTTAGATTTGGATTTCAGTTTCCATACATGGGTTCCCTATTTTAAGCTGTGGATTAAGGTTTGAAATCTAACTCTTGTTCATAATTTGGATTAGTGATTTGCTTGCACATGGGTTTAGATTTGTGGTGTTGGATTTGATCTTGATATGCTCACTGTAATGAATTGAGTTAAGCTGTGCGAGCCCTGTTTTGGACTGTGTTTTTGCCAAAAGAGCATGAAAAATTTGTAGCTTGATAGTTATGAACTTGTGTTTCAATTGGGAGTTTGGATGGGATGAATTGGTCGTTTTTCTTCCCTGTAGAAAGGCTTGTTTTAGATGGGTTGTGATTGGAATTGGTCCTTTAATCATGAGATACCTCTACAGGGAGCTACAACTGGTCGGGGTTAAATCTTGTGTAGGGTTATATGGAAGTTGGAAAGATGGTCTAGTTTTTATTTCATTTGATCCTATGTTTTGTGTATTGTGAGATACATGGTTGGGATTAGGATTAAGATCGGATCAGCCCTTTGGTTGTGGAGATACATTGTTTAGCTCGATGTTGTTTTTGTTAAAATAGCTAAGCTTTGATTTATGATACAGGGCGCTGATCAGATACAGATATCGGGACGCAAGGGGTTCTCTACGTACGAGTTCCTTTATTGGAGGCGGGTACCCCTTGACTTATCTTTTAGATATTGTCATATTGCTATGCATGGTTGGTTATAGATAGCAGTAAGATTATACGCTAGCCTTGTTTATTATGCCTGTTCTGGATACATGTTAGTTATCCCTGAGTTATTATACCTGTTCTGGATACATGTTAGTTATCCCTGAGTTATTATGCCTGTTCTGGATACTTGTTAGTTATCCCTGAGTTATTATACCAGTTCTGGATACTTGTTGTTTATCCCTGAGTTATCATGTTGTTTGGTTCCCTTCGGTCTCAGGTATTGTCATATCTGTATGTATGCTTAGATATCGGGATGTACCTCTTGCACTTGACCTTGAGAGATCTGTAGTTTCAGGCCAGTATACCTTGTAGGCTACCTGTATTTCCTGTTGTAGGATTTCAGACTGAGACCTAGTATACTGAGGACTTGGGAGGGAGGTATGTGTATCTATCATACACCATCCTTGCACTGTTGCATGCCGGCGATCAGCGACTCCCTTGTGGTTGAGCCTAATCGTCTTCCGGTACATGACTTGCACACACGGCCACTCATGGGTTAGTGGATACCGTAGATGTGTGCATTTGCCCTGTATTGCTCCGTTCGGCCACTGTTTGGAGGGTGAGCGCGGGCGTGGTAGCAGCCAGGGATCCCTTCTCGTACTGAGCCACGAGGAGATGAGAGCGGAGCTCCCCCATTGCTTGGGGTAGAGGGGTGGTCCCTCGCCAGCATCCTGTCCACTCGGTCACTCAGGAGCAGTGATGGCAGGGTGTACAGTTGTCAGAGCCCTACCCGTTCAGACGTCCCTATGACAGGTGTACGATGATTCTGTCTGGTGTCAGGGGTGACCATGTCATTGCACCATGTGCATATTTTGCATCGTGCATTGTTTGCTGCACTTGTTTGACATCGCATATACTGGAGACTTGTTATCTGTGTTTATAGGCCTATTGGTTTTCCTTTGGTATTTCTTACCCTCTTTCTAGGTTAGATGGATTCAGGTATGTATCTACCTCAGTATGTTCAGTACTAGTCTTTCCCCTACTGTTGATATGAGACTGTATTAGCTGAACTCTTAGTGTTGGTATAACCTTCTATGCATATCTGTTGGGTATTCGCTGAGCTATGGACTCACCCCGTTGCCATATGATTTTATTTCAGGTTGAGATACTTGGAGTCGCCAGAAGAGCCCAGCAGCCAGTCCCTACCCATCGCGGCGATAAAGTTTGTTTTGTACTTAGTAGTGTCTATGTTTTCATATTCAGTTATTGGATATGTATATGTCGTATGTGTCGTGAGCCCTGAGGGGTTGTTGTATTGGTTGTTTCGTCGTAAGTCAGACCGGTCCGCAGTCAGGTATGATTTATTTTGTGTTATGGTCAGTTTATGTTTTAGTTTTGAGGCCTGAGGCCAAATTATTAAACTGCGTGTGTGTATGGATATTGTATGTATGTGTAAATTGTCCGCCGGACAGGGGAGGTGCTGTCCGATTTTCTATTGGACCAGCAGCTCCTGGGTCTCGGGGCGTGACAAGTTTAATTGAATTAAATTGATTTAATTGAAGTTTAATTGAATTAAATTGATTTAATTAAAGTTAATTGAATTAAATTGATTTAATTGAAGTGTAATTGAATTAAATTGATTTAATTGAAGTTTAATTGAATTAAGTTGATTTAATTGAAGTTAATTTGAATTAAATTGATTTAACTGAAGTTAATTTGAATTAAATTGATTTAACTGAAGTTTAATTGAATTAAATTGATTTAATTAAAGTTTAATTGAATTAAATTGATTTAATTAAAGTTAATTGAATTAAATTGATTTAATTAAAGTTAATTTGAATTAAATTGATTTAATTGATGTTTAATTGAATTAAATTGATTTAATTGAAGTTTAAATGAATTAAATTAATTAATTAAACTTAATTTGAATTAAATTGATTTAATTGAAGTTTAATTGAATTAAATTGATTTAATTGAAGTTTAATTGAATTAAATTAATTAATTAAAGTTAATTAGATTAATTAAAGTTTAATTGAATTGATTAGTTTAATTAATTAATTAAGATTTATTTGAATTAATTAATATTTAATTGATTTAATTAAGATTTAATTGAATTAATTAAGATTTAACTGAATTAATTTGATTAATTAAGATTTAATTGAATTAATTTGATTAATTAAGATTTAATTGAATTAATTTGATTAATTAAGATTTAATTGAATTAATTTGATTAATTAAGGTTTATTTGAATTAATTAAGATTTAATTGATTTAATTAAGATTTAATTGAATTAATTAAGATTTAATTGATTTAACTGAATTAATTAAGATTTTTTTTTGAATTTTTAATTAAGATTTAATTGATTTAACTGAATTAATTAAGATTTAACTGAGGTTTAATTAACAGTTGTGGGTTTAAGTTCATCATTTTCATTATTTCGAAAATTTCTTCTTCATTTTTATTTTTCTTTCCGAATTTTTCTATTAATTTTGATTTATTTGATCCTTTGTCATTTTCATTAATTATTGCCCTAATCTTAGAAAATTCCATTTCCTCCTCAAAATCAATATCCTCAAAGTGTGTGGAGTAAAATGGGCCACTAGTTAAGGTTTTATAGTAGTCTTCAGGATTATCTATAATTAAATTATTATCAAGAATAAAATCATTTTTATCCTCAGAATAATTTTCAATTAAATAATGTTTTTCCTCAGAATAATTTTCAATAAAATCATGTTTATCCTCAGAATTATCCTTAAGGTTTTCAAATTCAAATTCGGAGTTATCCTTAGGATTAACTTTTTCTGAATTAAAATTGTCAGTAATATTATCAGAATTGATTTTATCAGAATTATTATCAGAATAATTATCAAAATTAATTTTATTAATTTCTGAATTTATATTTTGAATTAAACAATTAATTTCTGATATTTTAGTCATATCTTTATTTTCTAACTTATCATCAAGAGGCTAATTTTATTATGCAGTAATTCTAATTTATCAGAAAAATTAACTAAATTATCACAAAATATTGCAAGAAAAATTTTCGGAACATAAATTTTCCGTACCTTCGCCGGACACTTGTTTTTGTAGTGTCCGTACTTCTCGCATTTGAAGCATTGTGCATGTTCCTTGTTCTTCCGGACTCCTGGCGCTGGTACCTCCTTCGCCGCCGGTGGTGTAGACCGAGTCTTACGAGTAGGGCACTGATTTTTATAGTGCCCTCTCTCCCTGCACGTGAAACAAATAATATGCAATTTAAAATTAGACATTAAAAAAAAATTGTACCTAATTCACCCCTGGGCTCCCCCTCAACTCCTGGCGTCTTTGCTCCGTCGGCGGTTAGTCCGGTGAAGAGCAACTTGGCTCTGATTCCAGTTGTAGGACCGATGCCGTCGATAGAGGGGGGGTGAATATCGATCGTGAAAACTTTCGTAAATATTTCGTAAGACTTCTGGACTCAGAGCGTTAGTGCAGCAGAAACATAAAAATAAAATAAAAGAAAGCAAAACAGGGGACACGGCAGGTTTATTTACTTGGTTCCAAACCCCCCAGGGTCAGTACGTCCAAGGCCTATGTACTCGGCGTTGAGTCCACTAATAGTCTCCTTTCCGGAATTTCTGGAGGCGGAGAAACCCGACTTACAGTGCAATATTACAAGCAATAATAAAGAAAAATAAATACTGTAATTAATTGCAAACCAAGCAAAAATGTGAAGCTCGGCCGATCTGGACCTCCGAAGTGCCGCGCACTTCCTCCTGGAGCCTCCCAGTCGCAGAGCCTCATCTTTAGCGCGTTGTCGTCGGTCGGAATGAATGGAATCGCAGTTAGGAAGTGTGTTTGAAGCTGAGGGGTCGAAGCCCATTTTATAGCACTCCTGAGGGCGCCCTGGACGTCGGGGGCACCCCGGAAGACCCGGTCAACTCTTATCCTTGCGCCTACCTCGTCGCTGGTGATAAGATCGTTGACCAGGGCGCCCCGGACCTCCAGGGCGCCTTCATGACGGCTTATCTGTGTTTTGGGTTCGAAACTGCAAATACAGCTTTGAACCAAGGCGCCCTGGACGCTCAGGGCGCCCTGCTTGACACCTATTTTGCCTGCTTCACCTAACTGCTGTTTTTACCTTTGGCTCAGGGTGCCCTGGCTGTTCAGGGCGCGCTGGTTGGTGAGGGCGCCCTCCTTGATGGGGGCACCCTCCTTTAAGCATGCAAGTTGGTGTTTTTGCTTGCTTTGTCTCCGGTTCTTGTTACCTGCAAGATATACAAACACAAAGCATATATACATATAATATTAGGCTTAAGGACTTGATTCGGACTTCGGATTTGCATGAAACCCTAGGTCAAACCGGCACGAGTTCCTATCCCCGAGAACTCGCCCTTCACCTACTCCTTTCAGGAGACGATTGCCACCCAGCCCTTCGGGTGGACTTTTGCTTAGCTTCCGATACCTCCGGACCTCGAGACGCCCAAACCCTGGCCCGTCTCTACTCCTGTCCTTAGTCATCGCTCAGCTAAGTTACTTAGTCCCTCGGACCAAGACTTCATTTCCTAGCAGTCCTTCGCCAGGTGCCTAGCAGCCCTTCGCTAGGTCTTTGTTACCAAGCGGTCCTTTGCCTGGTGCCTAGCAATACTTCGCTAGGTCTTCTATACCTAGCAGCTGTTAGTGATATGAGAGAAGTGTCCTAAGGCAATCGCCTTATGATGTAAACATTTATTTTAATAAATGATAATTCACTATTTGAGTATACATGTTTTATGTATTTGATTGGGATCTTGAACTCATCTACTGAATGTCCGCAATACAATTCACAGCATAAGAGAATTTGTGATGGGATCACAACTAGTGATTATCTCTAATGTGCAATTGTGAAGTATTGAAATTATCCTTAGTCGATGAATTGATAAAAATGGACACTATCAATTCTGTTGAGACTAGCATGGGTTATTCTCTAATCAGCTGATTCTCACTGGCTGGTGACATTGGGATGTCCGGAGATAAACATGGATGCTAGTTAAGGGAACTAGTTCATTGGAGTGACTAGCTGTAAGACTTCATATGGGAATCTACATGTAGATATGTCAATGAAGATCTTGCTGCGGCTTAAGTGCGATGTTCCTTTGACTTGCGGTGTTCAAGTCATCTTGGTCATGGAGACTTATACTTTGACATCTCAAGCAAGCATCTCCAAGGAGGTGTGGACCCAGGATGATTGGGTATAAGCCGAAGTGCCCGAAGATGTTTGAACAGCCTACAAAGGATTCACCACTCCTTGCGAGGAGATGTATACCCAGGCCTATCGTCGGATTGTTACTCAAAGCCTCTGGCCAGAGCATATCATGTTAAGAGTGCGAGTCTCTTAAATACATGAGAGTAATTAGAAATCCAAAGGACGAGGAAGACACTACTTGGGCTAGGTGTGACGTAGTCAGCCTAGTGGGGACTGACACCATAGACCGTGTCCTGAACCAAGTGGGTATAAGGTGGTGAAGGGAATGAGGCACGATTCATTAAAGCTGCTGAAGGGTTTCAGAATAATTTCTTCTGAGGTCAAACCGTTGATCTTTCGATTAATTGGGGATCATGATGTACTACTAGGTGCCACTCATGATCGTTCTGTAATTAATGGATTAATTATAGACGACCAACATAAATCGAAAGCCTATTTAGTCACACGCAATACGAGTAATCCGAGGGATTTAAAACGAGTTGAAAATTGGATTTTCCGATCAAGAGAAACAAGTCGAATCTGAGTTAGTCAGAGGCGCAATGGAAGCTAAAATGGCTAAGTCTTTTGAAGGCTTTTTGGGCGAATTAAATGAGTTTAATTCGCGACCGGTTCGGGTCGATTTGGGCCGGCCAAAGAGGGTATTATCCCTCTTTGGGTGGCCGGCCAATGGAGGAAATTAAACCAAGTTTATTTTGGTTTAATTAATAAAATAAATCTAGTATGATTTGTTTTATAAATTATGGATAAATAAATTTGTATAAAGAAATTTATATAAATAAAATTTATAGAAATTTATTCTTTTATGGAAGATTAAAATAATCCATGAATTGGTTTATTTTAATTTTATAAAATCAATTATGAATTGATTTTTCCATAATAAGAAAGTTTATAAATTTCTTATAAAATTTATTCCATGATTTAAAGAGAAGAAAGATTAGTTTTATTATAAATTAGTTTATAATAAAACTTGGTATAAACGGAATAATTAGTTAAGAAAATTTATAGGATAAATTTCTTATAACTAATTCCGTTTAGAGGGAGACTTAGCAAAGAGTTGCTACTATATAAAGGACCCAAAGGCTAGCCCTTTATACACAACAATCAATCAATTAATCAAGAGATTAATTAGATCTCTCCCTCTCTCTCTTAATCTCTCCTCTCCTCTTCTTCTTCTTCCCTTAGGGCCGGCGCCCAACCAAATCCAAGAAGGTGAAGTTGCCGTGAGCATTGAAGAAGAAGAAGGAGAACCCGAACGCGAAGTAGAAGAAGCGGATAGCGACTCCTCTCTTCCGGAATACGATTCCGTTACTTCATTGGTTAGTTTTCCTAATTTTTCTCTTGTCCTTCTAGTTGTGCCTTCCGAGAATCTAGTAGTTCTCGTCGGCACAAAACTCGTGACTTTGCGAAGTCATCCCGAAGAGAACTCGGCGTGGACGCGAATAGAGGCGAAGCTTCCAAGGGACGCTACGGTTGGATCTCGTCCCTTTCTTCAAGTTACGCGAGGTATAAAAGTAAATTAGTTTACTTTTCCGCAAACTTTTATTTCATGATTATGTCGATACACTATAAGGTTGCATGCTAGATACGAAGTTAAAATAATTTAGGAAATTATTTTATGCAAACTCTTCCGCTGCACGTAAAAATTTTAAATTTTACGAACTCGTATCCTTGTCGACATGCACCCGGTCCCAACAGCAGCCCTTCGCTAGGTGCCTAGCAGCCCTTCGCTAGGTCGTCTATGCCTAGTAGTCCTTCACTAGGTGCCTAGCAGCCCTTCGCTAGGTCTTAGGGTTACGATACCTAGCAGCCCTTCGCTAGGTGCCTAACATCCCTTCGTTAGGTCTTAAAGTTACAATACCTAGCAGCCCTTCGCTAGGTGCCTAGCAACCCTTCGCTAGGACTTGGATACCAAGCATCCCTTCGCTTGGTGCCTAGCAGCCCTTCGCTAGGTCTTGTTTCCCTGACAACCCTTCGTCAGGTGCCTAGCAGCCCTTCGCTAGGACTTATTTTCCTGACAGCCCTTCGTCAGGTGCCTAGCAGCCCTTCGTCAGGTGCCTAGCAGCCCTTCGCTAGGTCTTTTCTTTCTGGCAACCCTTCGCCAGAGCCTAGCAGCCCTTCGCTAGGTCTTTTTCGTTCTGGCAGCCCTTCGCCAGAGCCTAGCAGCCCTTCGCTAGGTCTTTTTCGTTCTGGCAGCCCTTCGCCAGAGCCTAGCAGCCCTTCGCTAGGTCTTAGGGTTTCCATGCCTAGCTTAACTAGGACTTTTCTCAGGCTTAGGTTACTTCTCCTTCGCTCCCCTTTGTCTGTTCAACATATTACTGACTTAAGTACATTGTCAAACATTAAAACACATAAAGGAGAACATCATTGATGCAACTTGCACCAACAACCTGTACAATCTGCACACTCAACATACGCATATTAAATACAAGTGTAAACCTAACTTAAACCCTTTGCCCAAACATCAAAACCCATGGTCACACCGGACCATCTTAGGGCCGATTGCTCCAACAATCTCCCCCTTTTTGATGTTTGGCAATTCGTTTAAGTTAGGGAAAGCAAGATAGTAGTAAATAGCAAAAACCATGCTAAATGAATGCATATGCAATGCATAACTGGATCCTATCCCAAGGCATCCCACACCTAATCCTCCAAGTTAGGAATTTTACACCTAGCCCTCCAAGCTAGGAATTTTTCCCACCTAACCCTCCAAGTTAGGATTTTCTACCAAACCGGGCTTTTTAAAGCTTCTCCCAAGCTCCCCCTTACACTGGACTTACAAAGGCTTTTTACGAACCTCTCTAAGGTTCCCCTTACGCCAAAAAATACAGCAATCATGCTCCCCCTCAAACTCAGCTCCCCCTAAAACTAGGGTTTCTAGCAAAGGTATGTTTGGTTTCCCACTTAAACCCAACATCTCTCCCCCTTTTCCATACATCAAAAAGACCCCAATAATATCCCAATTATCAGTTCTTTTAATCCCCAATGATCCTAAACATAGTGTACTAAACCCCCGTACACTTTGTTGGATCGAGGAGCCCGATAGAGGGGGGGGTGAATATCGGAAAACTTTCGGATTTTATTAAAGAGTACGTACGCAGCGGAATTAAACAAAAATAAAAACCAACACAAAGGACACAGTGGTTTTTACTTGGTTCGGAGCCTGTGTCGACTCCTACTCCAAGGCCCACGATCGTTGATCATTTACTTTGGGCAATTCTATATGAGCGCAAATTCAGTTTACAAAAAGAGATTACAAGTATAGCAACATAAACTGTAAATAAGAAAATGAAACTCTTCTTTTACCGATGTCCGGTTGTAGGTTGACTTTCCGGAGCAGCGGGACGTCGTGGCTCGAGTTGGGCAGTTTCCGGAGCAGGGCGTGAGTACAGAAGAGTATGGAAGCGTTGGTTTTTAAGTCGATACTGAAGGCTTGGGCGTTGGGTGCTATTTATAGCACCCAGGGGCGCCCTGGACGTCGGGGGCGCCCTGCCACGTGTCAAGCGATCCGCAGATCGCTCAGTCAATCTTTATCCCGCTCGAACAGGGATAATGTTTGACCGTGAGGGCGCCTTGGTCGTAGAGGGCGCCTTCGCTGACTTCTTCCGCGCAGAGATCTCGCTGTGGATGAAGCTGAGGCTTCGTAATGATAAGCTGGAGGCGCCTTGGCTGCTGAAGGCGCCTTGGCTGACGAGGGCGCCTTCGCTGCTGAAGGCGCCTTGGCTGACGAGGGCGCCTTCGCTGCTGAAGGCGCCTTGCCTATTAAGCAGCCTAAGCTGTCTTTTGCTTCGCTTGGTTTTGGTTCACCTTGAGGGTGCCCTGGACACTCAGGGCGCCTTACTCAGCTGCTGCCTCACTCCTTTGAGGCTCTCTGAGTTGCAGACACACGTTCCTTCGGTCCTGCATTCAGGGTTAGTCCAAAACACAATAACACAATTAATTTATGATTTTATACAGCCTTAGCTGTCTTGGTTCTGACTTTGGTCTCCAAAATGGAGCCCTAGGTCGAACCGACGCCTACTGTTCCCTCGACGGGGAACGCGTCCTCACCTACTCCTCTCGGGAGAGTTTACCTGATGCCAACCGCTCCTTTGGTTGGACTTTTGCCTGACGGTCCTTTGTCAGGTCTTGTGAACTGGCAGTCCTTTGCCAATTGCCTAGCAGTCCTTCGCAAGGGCTTTTGGTGCTGGCAGTCCTTCGCTAGTGCCTAGCAGTCCTTCGCTAGGGCTTGATGCTGGCAGTCCTTCGCCAGTGCCTAGCAGTCCTTCGCTAGGGCTTTTCCTGCACTCTTGATTAACTTGTTAGAAAATAAGAAAGACTTAACTTTTGACCTATGTTGCCATTATCAAAACACAGGTTTGACTTAGGTGCATTTCTGCACCAACAATCTCTCCCTTTTTGATTTATGGCAACCCTAGTTCAAAAAGTTAAGTTTAAGCAAAACATGATAAAGTTTTATTTTTTGTTCCCTCCCCCTGGAGGGAATCTCCGCCTAGATTTTTCAAAAGTTCGTGGGGAAAAAAATCTTACTTGTACTTTGAAAACTTAAGTTTTAGTCACTTAGAAGTAACTTAAAAATACATAGTAGAGTTTTTAAAGCATAATTTGAGAAATTTTTTTTTTTAAAGTCTTAAGTTTTTCAAAATAAAGGAACCTTTTGAAAGGCTAGAGTATTTTGCAAAATTTTGAAGGCTTAAGAAAAATTCTAAGCTAGAGTACTTAACAGAATTTTGAAGGCATGAGTAAAGAGTTTTGAAGGTACTTAGCAAAATTTTGAAAGCAAAAAAAATTCTAAGCTAGAGTACTTAGCAGGATTTTGAAAACTTTAAGAACTTAAGTACTTCTTAAAAAAGCTCAAAATTTTGAACCTTTTTGAATAAAGGAAAGAAAAAATAATTAATTTTTTTCTTTCCTTTCTCTATCTCCCCCTTTGCCATATATCAAAACAAATAAATATAGCATGAGTAAAGAAAATAAATAATTTGCTGTACTGAATCAGTTAGATTTACACTTAAATCAATCAATTGCACTAAATCAGTCAATTATCTTTGTAGGGACCTGTCTAACCCAATTAGCTACTTACTAACTGTTATAAACAGTAGTTTTTGCTAGGGTTAGTCAAGTTAAGTGTTTCTGTTCAAGTTAGATTTTCTAAGCTTGACACTTAACTTGATTGCTGTATAAGTTGTATTTAGTGCCCCAATTACTGTAGATGCACTGACTTAAAGCATCTTGAATTAAGGCAAAGACCTAAGCATCTCAACCCTTTCTAGGTTATCAATCAAAAGTACCCTAAGATGCTTGTGAGATGCTGGCTTCTAAGTCTATAGATGCATGCAGTTCTACAGTTAGGGCCTAGGCTAGGTCCATTTTCGAAAAAGCCCTAATTTTAAAAGGAGGTAGTTTTTAAATAAAAATAACACTAAGTCGAAGAAAAAAAAAATGAAAACTGATTTTGAAATTGAGTAAAGCAATTTTTCAAATTCTATTTTGAAATCAATTTTAAGAAACCTTTTAACCTATTCTACAGAACACAATTCTAACTATTCATAATTAAATCAACAGAAAATAAAGCAGGTAATCAGGGTTCAAATACAGTCAACCAGTCAAACACAAGTCAACCCTACTGAGTAGGGGAAGTCAGATAGTTACGAGTACAATGCGAAGTAAATCTAAGACGAAGGATCGGGATGATCAGATGGACCCGGCTGCCATGAATCAAATCATGCCATCATCTCTAAGAATCGTGCATCAGCTATCTCTCTATCAGCTCGGCGAGAGTCCATCTGCTCTATATGATAAGCCTCGACCTCCTCTCGGAGACTCTGTATCTGTGTCTCCATACGGGTCACTCTCTCGTAAAGTGTCGGTGGAGCAGGCTCGTCTATATGAGCTTGGGCTTCTGCTGCTATGTCTGCGACGTCGTACTCGACTTCCTCGTCCGAATCAATCTGGGGAGCTGCTCTCCGACGTCTCCAGGACAATACCCCGATACCAGACACCTCTATACCAGCTAGGGCAAAGTTTCTATAGCCTATTTCATCATAGTCAGTCAAGGCGACCATCTCTCCCTCGGTAATGTTTCTGCCGTGGTGATGTAATATGGATGTGATAATGTGGCAGTAAGGTGTGCGTACTTGCCCTTGTGTGGTAACACTGGAGGCGTGTAGGATAGTCTGAAAAATGTGAAGTCCTATATCGATGTCAAGCAGGTGAATCATGGCATACAGTAGAAAGGCGTGAAATGGACGCATAGTGGTGACGTCCCTGGTAGATAATGGTAGGATACATCGGACTATGACCCTATATAGGGCGTAGTCCTGCACTTCTAATTCGACAGACTGAAATCATCTGGCTACGGGTTGCCTGAAGAAATATGAGTGCAATGTATCTAAGGTAATCTCAGAATAGGGAGCATCAAAGGGAGGCTCCCTAGAAGGGTAACAACAGAAGGTGGACTGCGAGGGTCGTAGTCCTAAAAATCGGTTGAGTAAAGTTGGTGTGATAGTTAGGGGAATACCTTGAACCATGGTGGAGAATACAAGATTATCCTGTCTAATGATATTATTGTAAAATTCTGCACATAAGGAAGTATTGATTGGGTGAGTGCAGAATATAAGATTGTCCAGTTGGTAGTGGTTTATGACGTTCATAGCTAGGGGACAGGATTGAGTAAAAAATAGTCTATTCAAGTAGCTTATCTTAATGGGTTTATAGGTGGTACGAGAGAACTTATTACACAACTCTAAATTGGGAAACCTAGGATCAGGACTAGGTTGAGTACCGGGTTCTGCCTGATTAAGTCGACGTCTTCTAAGAGAAAGAATGTATACTTAAAGAAATTTGCTAGTTAATGAAAAATTGAAAGAAAATTAACATAACAAAAAAAATACCGGTTTGCTCGGGGAGGCATTCTTGAAGATGAGAGCTTGATAGCTTGAGAGCTTGAGAGAGTTGGAAGGTAGAAAGTGTAGGAGGAGAAGTGTATTGGGTGTGAAGATAGGAAGGGGAAGGGATCCCCTTTTATAGGCTGTCTCGGGCTCCCTTATTCGGAGGGCGCCCTGACAGGCGAGGGCGCCTTGACCAGGCTGTAGCTGCCATTTGGCAGCTTTCTGCCGTTGAATGTCTGTGGAAGGGCGCCCTGCATGACAAGGGCACCCTAAAACAGGCTGCAGCTGCTCTTTGGTAGCTTTTGACCATCCTCGGGGTATAGTGAGGCGCCCTGACGCTACAGGGCGCCCTGGTCAGCGTGCAAGTGGCAGAGGGGCTTTTGACCAGCCTTGGGGCGCCCAAACGGATATGGGCGCCCTAAGATCTAGGTTTTAACCCTAAGGGAGTACATTTGACCTGATTTGACTTATGTTGACCGAGGTTTGACTTATGTTGACCGAGGTTTGACTTATGTTGACCTTGGTTTGAAATATACAATTTTACTGCAACACAGGTATTAAAGGAATCATAATTTAGTCTT